>BSQZ01000038.1:0-540000 GCA_033239005.1 Lamellibrachia satsuma | reverse complement strand
CTCGAATCAACCCTTTGGTGCGTTCATGTGCAATTCTTGATTTGTCATGTGTCGTGTCCATGAGATAGCGAGTGTTTGACGCAGCAGTCGCGAGTAGCACCCACCCGATCGGTCTTGCCCACCGTTGACGATCGTCCATGTGTTTGCATCATAAATATATGACATGTGCGAGTTACGAGACCATTTATTTACCCCTCCGCGTCAAGACTAACGATTCACGTCGGCCAGGGGCGGAGGAATGTTGTTTTACACGGCGAGACGTCGCGACGGGTGGCATCTCGCTGCAGACCGTAGATCGACTCTAAATTCGCAAATAAGCACGCCAAGTCGTGGTGCTGCGGTAAGTAGCTTTAATGGGATACATATAAATTGCGACGTAATGCTGGCAGCTGCAATTAAGTCTAGCGACGCCTTGCCATTGTGTTAAGTAACTACGGACAAAAAGTAGACAAGACGCACGACGACATTGTGAACAATTGTACGTAACTGTTCACATAGTGTTGTGGGTGTACAATTGTACGTAACTGTTCACATAGAGTTGTGGGTGTACAATTGTATATAATAACTACAAAAGGTAATTCGATTGTTCGCAGAAAGCGTAATAGCGGGGTGAATTTCGAAAAAGATAAAACTGCGACGACCCGACCGTGGGGTTATAGACGACCCGACCGTGGGGTCGTAGATGACCCGACCGTGGGGTCGTAGATGACTCCTGAAAATATGGCGCCCGAAATGCAAAGCGTTTAGCAGGAGTAGCATAACATACTTACAAACATACATACACATGTTGGATTATACTAACGATAGCCAAAATACCCATCCTTTGGAGGGGTAACTTGGTAGTTCACAAGTTACTGTCACGATAGCAATAGTTACTAAATGTCAGGATATACAACATTATTACAGAAATGCGTTGGCACTTGGTGCTGCCAGTCAAAATTGTTGAATCCTACTCTTGAAACTACAACGTAGCACTGGCAGTTATAGTAACGTCTAGCGAAGCTTTGCCTTTGTATTGCGTACCAATCGAAAAAAAGACGCATGACGTTGTGAACAATTGTACGTAATTGTTCACATAGTGTTGTGGACAATCGTATGTAATAATTACAAAGGGTAATTCGATTGCTCGTAGAAATGGTAATCGCGTGGTAAATTTCGAAAAAATTAAACTGTGATGACCCGGGCGTGGGGTCGTAGATGAACCCCTGAAAATTTGGCTCTCGAGATTCAAAACGTCTAGAAGAGCATAACATACATGCACACATACAAACTCTAGGACGATTATAATAAGATGGTGTCCTATCAAACGTCAACCTCGTTGTTAACGCTGTGAACATCACGTGCATTAATCTAATATGCATCTTGGGAAATCTGGAGGAGAACACGGGATTGAATTTGGTGGATTTTATATTTGTCTAAAGCGTGGAATATTGATCGGAGAAGTATTATTATTGCGTGTATATTAAACATAAACTTACAAGAGTCCTTGTTTAGTCAATAGTTGCTGTTAAAATTTAGCTATAGGAGTAATTTAGGGTAGTTTATATCGTAGGTCTCCGAGGACTCGGTAGCGCGAGCGATAATTAAGGGTTGTTGTTTTCAGTTGATTGGGTACATAATACGAGACGTAATATTAGTACATTTAGTACATATTAAATACTGAAAACCTAAATATTTTGTTTTAGCAACATTTATTGTTAAAAGTTAGCCGTAGGTAGTAATTCAGTGTTATTTAAATAAGGTCACTGAAATTTCGTTAGCGCGAGCGATATTACGTTTTGTTAGTCAGCTGTTACATAGAAAGTAAGTTGCAAGGCAGTAGCTGTAAATTTAATTAAAGCATAAGTAGCATACTATAAAGTGTGTATTACAACACAAAAACAGTCTTTGTGAAGACTACCTAGTATAAGTTGATTATAAACGGATTATAAACAAATACAAATTTAATTTCTAACATGGCGCCGTGCAAACGCCAAGTAAAGGCGAAACGTAATTTGATATGTTCTAGCTGCGACAGCTGGATAGACTTTGCAAAGTCCGGGTGTGTAAATTCGTGGGCGGAGGTGCAGGCGGATGATTTCCATTTCGTGTGTAGGGGGTGTAAGACAGTGAAATATCTGCAGGAGCAGGTGATTGAGCTAAGGCATATGATTTTGATGATGACAGGGCAGGGTGAGACAGAAGTGAGCAGAGGTGGTGAGAATGATGAGAGCAAAGGTGGTGAGACCGAGGAGAGCAGAGGTGGTGAGACTGAGGAGAGCAGAGGTGGTGAGACCAAGGAGAGCAGTGGCAATGTGAGGGAGAAAGCTGGTAAGAAGAAGAAAGATGACAGAAGGCAGAGAATGCAACAAAAGAGAGGTAAGCGGGTGAGTGGAGAGGGATTGCCAGGTGGTAAGACAGTAAAGGTTGATGATATGAGAGAAAGGGGGCATACTAGTAGTGTGCAACAGGAAAGGAGCTTTGCTGATGTAGTGTCACAGGGGAAAGCGAGGAAAGCCCGGGTATTTATGGGGGATTCCATCATTAGGAAATTGGATAAAATTGTAAATAGAGGAGATGACATAACAGTATGCATACCAGGAGCAAAAGTAGAGGATATAGCAGAGAAGGCAGGACAGGTCATGGGTGGTGGCACGGGAGGTGCTGTTCTCGTGCATGTGGGAACGAACAATGCAGAGAAGGAGGGAACGTCATCCATCGTTGGTAAGTACAGGAGGTTGATCAAGACACTTAAAGAGGCACGAGTTGGGCAGATCGTATTGTCGGGGATATTACCAATAATGGGAGGCAGGGGTGAGGAATATAGGAACTGTAGAAGGATGGCGATCAACACACAGGTACAGAAGGTATGTATGGAGGAGGGAGTAGGCTTCGTAGACATGTGGTTAAACTTTGTGGGAAGATGTGACTTTTTCATGAGAGATGGACTACATCTGACAGGGAAGGGCGCTGCAGTTCTTGCGTGTGAGTTTGTCAGAGTTGTCGACGAGGACACAGGTACCATAAGTTATTTAAACTAGATGCGCAGGGGGAACTGACAGTGAAAACTCAAAGGAGTACTACTACAAATACACATCCAAAGAAATGTTCACCAATAATTTCAGACAATGAACTTAAATGTGTATGCTTAAATGCCAGGAGCATAGTAAATAAAAAAAGTGAGTTAGACATTATGGTAGCAGATATTGATCCTCATGTAATAGGCATCACAGAATCATGGGCTAATGAAGATATAGTAGATGCTGAGTTAGCAGTGACAGGCTATATAATGTTTAGGAAGGATAGACGAGAAAGAAGGGGAGGTGGAGTAATTTTGTATATTAAAGAATCTATCCAAGCATAAGAAATTACACTGAAAAGTGAAGCAGATAGTGTGGAAGCAATTTGGTGTAACATAGTTACCAGGAACTCAACATTAACAATAGGAGTAGTTTATCGTAGTCCTAACATAGGACAAGAGGAAGATGTAAAATTACAAAAGGCGATAAGGGAGGTGAGCAAGGCAGAATGTGTTATAATGGGTGATTTTAACCATGGCCATATACAATGGGAATCATTATAGAGTGCTGGAGGGGACGACCATCAATTTCTACTTCTAACACAGGATTGTTTCCTTACTCAACATGTCTTGGAACCAACCAGAGGTGGGAATGTGTTAGATTTAATTTTGTCTTCTCAAAATGAATTAGTTGACAATGTTAAAGTACACGAACCTTTGGGTTCAAGTGACCATAACCAAATCCATTTTAATATAAAAGTAAAGACAGGGAATACATATAAAAAACATTGGAGGAGGAACTTCAACAAAGGCAAATATAAAGTGATGAGAACATATCTAGCAAATATAGATTGGAATAACTTGCTGAAGAACAAGACAGCAACAGAATGCTGGACTTGTTTAAAATATGAGATTGAGGGCATTATTGAGAAATTTATTCCATTAAGAAAACAAGGGAAAAGATCCAGGAAAAAACACCTGTCAAAAGAAGCTATTAGAAAAGTTGCTCACAAACAGATGCTGTGGAGGGTCTATAAACACACTGGAAATGTAGAAGACTACACAAACTACAAAGAGGCACCTAGCTAGCACCTTAACCTAGCTACAACTGAAATTAGAAAATCTAAAAGAACCTTTGAAACAAAATTGGCAGGTAATATAAAAAATGACAGCAAGAGTTTCTATGCTTATGTAAGGAGTAAACAGAAAGTTCGAGATAAGGTCGGACCACTGGAAAACAACAGTGAAAATATAATTTCAGATGGGTTCCAAATGGCAGAGATCCTGAATGAATATTTCAGGTCAGTTTTTACCACAGAAGATATCAGCTCACTCACAGTTCCATTGACTAAATTTGAGGGCAATAAATCAGAATATTTAGGGCAGTTATTTGTAACTCCTGAAATGATAGCAAAGAAAATTAAGAAGATGAAAGATAATAAATCACCTGGAGTTGATGGGATACCACCAAAACTGCTTAAGCAAATTGTTGATCAAATTAGTACACCACTTGCAAACTTATTTAACTTGTCACTAGAAGAAGGAATAGTCCCTTCAGAATGGAAAGAAGCAAACATTACGCCGCTATTTAAGAAGGGATCGAGGAAGAAGCCAGAAAATTACAGACCAGTGAGTTTAACATCAGTTGTATGTAAATTACTCGAAACATTAATTAGAGACCACATGGTGGAATTCCTCGTAAAACATAAATTAATAAATACATCTCAACATGGATTCCTAAAAGCAAGGTCATGTCTAACCAATCTCTTATGTTTTTTAGAAGAAATTACAAAGTGGGTAGATGACGGGTCACCAGTGGATGTTGTCTACTTAGATTTTCAGAAAGCCTTCGATAAAGTGCCACATCAAAGATTGTTACTTAAACTAAAAGCCCATGGTATAGGCAATGATGTAATCAACTGGATAGAAAAGTGGCTTACACACAGAAGACAGAGAGTAATAGTAGACGGTGAGATTTCAAACTGGAAATATGTTTTGAGTGGGGTACCACAGGGATCAGTATTAGGCCTTATACTGTTTTTAATATATATAAATGATTTGGAGGATGACATATCTAGCAAAGTACTCAAATTTGCAGATGACACAAAAGTATTCAGAAAGGTTACTAATGATACAGATAATCAAAGTTTACAGGATGATCTGGAGAAATTAGTTAAATGGTCAGAAAAATGGCAAATGTTATTCAATTTTGGGAAGTGTAAATGTATACACATAGGACATGGAAATATGGACGAGGAATATAAAATGGGGGATGCTGTTCTAGGTAGAACCACACAAGAAAAGGATTTAGGAGTAACATTTAATGCTGACATGAAAGTTTCAGAGCAATGTGGGATTGCTGCTTCGAAAGGAAATCAAATTCTAGGGCTAATTAGGAGAACTATCACGTATAAGGAGAAACATCTAATTGTACCCCTGTACAAAGCAATAGTTAGACCACATTTGGAATATTGTATTCAAGCATGGAGGCCATATCGTAAAAAAGACATATATAAGCTAGAAAGAATACAACGAAGAGCAACTAAGATGATTCCAGAATTAAGAGACCTTAGTTACGAAAGTCGCTTATTACAATGTGGTTTGACAACACTAGAGACCAGGAGACTAAGAGGAGACCAAATAGAAGTGTATAAAATAGTGAACGGTTATGAGGATGTTGATAGGAATATGTTCTTCAAACTTAAAGAAGGCAGTAGAACCAGAGGACACAAAGCAGCATTAGTTAAGGAGCAGTGTAGGTTGGACATGAGAAAGTACTCTTTCTCACAGAGGGTGATAAATGAATGGAACAAACTGCCAAATGATTGCGTTAATGCTAGTAGTGTGAATATGTTTAAACATAGAATTGACAGATATCTGATAAGGGCGGGCTACACATAGATGACAATATTGTTGGACTCTCGATAAGCCAATGGCTTCCTTGTCCACTTGCCATCTGTAACTTGTTGTTCGAGATGGCAATCTTGTTAAATCTTGTTAAATCTTGTTAAATATAATCAAAAGCTAATCAATCAGTTCCTCCCCGAGCAAATATGACGTGACACCTGTTTCCTCTGGTGAGTGATGTCGTTCCTGTTTCAGATGTTAATGAAGTGGATGGTACGTGTGATGTCACTCCTGGTGTTGTCGGGCGCCGTCGCCAACTCGGTGCTGGTCCCGCCGAGAAGTCCCCCGAATCTGTGGTTACAGAAAGTCGCATCTCCCGGAGAGGTATCGCACGTTGAATTCCTCGTAGTCCGTCAATAAAACATTCGGTTGTCGCTAACATTCTTATAACGATTATTTTATATTGAACAATCAGCAATAGTTAGCATTTGACAACAGTATTATAGCCATTCGTTTGCATTTGCTTCATGCTTGTATCCAGTAATGTGTATAATCATTTGTTTCTTGTTTGTATCCAATAATATGTACATGTCAACATATTTATGACCATTCCGTTGTAGCTATCAATAAAGTTCATAATAATAAATTTGTTGTGCATATGTAGACGTGTATGTAATAATTTAGAGATACAACACAGTCCGTAAGCACATAAACACGTAGAGACAATGAATACTCATGCACATAGCATGCACGCACGCACGTAAACGTGCACGAATGCGCACGCTCACATACACACACGCGCGCACGCAACACACACACACACACACACACACAAACACACACACACACACACACACACACACACACACACACATTTGCTGATACGCCCACACACGGACGAACGTCGTAGCCATGAATGACGTTCGCAATATCTGTTGCATGCAAAGACGGATCTGAACGCGGTGACGGAAGAACGGAAAGCTTACATCGTACAGAGACATAATGAGCTGCGCGCGAGTGCCGATCCGCCTGCCGCCAACATGCTCACCATGGTACGGTCACAGCGAGTCTAATATACCGCTATAAGGAAACGTTTTAGTGCGTGCGTGCTTGCGTGCGTGCGTGCGGGTGTGCGTGCGTAGTCGTTGGGTCGTGCATTCTTAGCATATATCCGTTTAAAATATGTACGAATGCATGTATGTATGTATGTGTGTATGTATGTATGTATGTATGTATGCATGTATGCATGTATGTATGTATGTATGCATGTAAGCACAGTTTATTGTACACTGTATATATATATATATATATATATATATATATATATATATATATATATATATATATATATATATATATATATATATATATATATATATATATATATACGTGCGTGCTTGCGTGCGCGTGCGTGCGTGCGTGCGTGCGTGCGTGCGTGTGTGTGTACGTATGTACGTGTGCTTGTGACAATGCACGTATGTACGAATGTACCATCCCCGAATCTAACCATGCGATCACGTGGTCTGTATTTGCAGTCATGGAACGAGGATTTGGCGAACTATGCAAAGGAGTGGGCAAAGTGCGGATTACCATTTGCTCACCGCCACAACGACTTGGTCAGTGTTTTCTCTAATATAATAGAGTTAAAAGCCAATCCGTATTTTTTGCAAATTGCTGCAAAGCTGATAAGTACTCTGTATCATTGCCTGGCATATTCGATTTCGCCTTTATGTTCATTAAGCGAAAACAATTATATGTATGCACACTGAATTACTTTTACTCATCTGCAGGGATACGGCGAGAACTTGGAGCGGTTAAGATCTTTACAACCATTGAGTGACATCATATATAATCTAAACGTGAGTTTTATTTTTGCTACCCACTTACGATTTGATAACAGTACGGCAAAGCACTGCGTTGCCGTTTATGAAACAGTTGCGATTGTATATTAATATGATCCATATTAATGTAGTTTTATGGCTATAAAATTTAGTAGTAGTAGTAGTAGTAATGGTGGTAGTGATAGTAGTAGTGGTAGCGGTGGCAGTAGCAGTAGTATTAGCAACAGGAACAGTAGCAGCACAGTAGAACAATAGCGCAGAGCACAGTAGCAGCAACAACAGTAATGATAATTGGTAGTTGCGACAGCTATTTGCAATACCAGTTATACCACTATGGCGGAGTATTACCACTGCTTCATTCAGGCCGATTGTTTTAACATTGCAGTACAGCTTGTCACATTGGTGGAGTGAGCGGACTGACTACAACTACCAGGACGCTACGTGTACCGCCGGAAAGAAGTGCGGTCATTACACGCAGGTACAACATGCACACGTTTCTAACTGCAACCAATAGTCCTTATCGGGTATGTCATGTTTTGATCGCCAGACGGCGTCCGTGTATGAACCCAGTGTATCGCGGGATCAATTGTCGACGGAAGTACAACTTGTACTTCAAATACTAGCAAACGTCATTCCTATTTTTAAGTAAGGTGATTGTTTTCAAATATTCAACAAAATGCTAGCATCTTTAGTCGAAGCACAAAACATACTGTCAGACGGGCAGTATTGCTTCAGAAGTAATAATTCGACCTCAATAGATGTAATTGAATTTGTCGAAAAGGTTATTTCTGCAATGGGTAAATCCCAAAGTACGGTTGGTGTCTTTATCGATCTAAAAAAACTGTTTCGACACCGTTGACTATAACATGTTGCGAAGTAAACTGCAATGCTATGGAATAAGGGGTTTGGCTCTGGAATGAATAAAAAGTTACGTATCTAACCGTAGACAATATGTATGCTACAATAACGGTAACTCAGAATTAAAGGAAATCAAGTGTGGAGTCCAGGTTCAATCCTTCGCCCATTATTATTTATTTGTAACCAGTGTAGTTAACAATGAACTAAAACAACTAAGCATGCGGTTCAGAGCGAACAAAGTATCGCTCAATGTGAACAAAACAAATTTTATAATGTTTAATAATAAAAAACAACCTAGAACAGATGTGCATATAGTTTTGAATGTAACAAACATTGAGCAGGTGTCACACATAAAATTCCTTGGAGTAACTATTTACAAAAACTTAACACGGAGAGAACAAATAGAAATTGTTGAAACAAAAGTATCAAAAAGCATAGCAGGTTTGTTTAAAATTGTGCATGTTCTTGATTGTCAAACATTACACAAATTATTTTAATCACTTGTTGAACCTCATATGTCATATTGCTGTGCGATATGGGGAAGTACGTATCAATCTAGACTTTGGAAACTATTTATGTTACAAAAAAAGCTATACGGATTATTTATAACATTAATTACTATGATCATACATCTGTATGATCATAGTTTCATGATTTACATTTCATGATTTAGTTACATACAAGACTATGATTATACTCTATAAACTGATCGACGCTGAACCAAATGGTGCATGTTGTTTCTGGTTCTGTATGTTTGGAAATACACGTCGATATAATAGTCTGCAAATCTGTATGCACGATTACCCAATACATGTTATCCCACGAATCGCCACACGCGTGGATTATCTAGCCAATATTATTCAAGGCCGGTTTGCACGAGCGATTCGTGTTCCAGCTGGTCGGGCGATACCGCGTTTGTTGACAACCCGCAGCTAGTTTGTGTTTGTTTTCACACGCACCAATCCCGACTTGAGCTTTGATAAAAGATCACGATGGGTGCGCCAGGTGTCTGTCGCAGAGTTCGCTGATTGGCCACTGCTACAAAAATCGCAGCCGACTGTCAATTGAACACCTCCAATCGTAACCACAAACTGAAGTCGCTAGTCGGTCTCGTTGATGTGTTCGCACAACGTTTTCTTGCATCGTGACACTGCGCGACACCGTGTCGACCGACAAATTGGGCAAATATTCGCTCATGTAAACCGGCCTAAAAGAGTCTTGTTGTCTCAATCATGTGACGTTGTTGTCCGCCAGATGGCGTGGGCTACGACGACCCAAGTTGGCTGTGCCTGGATAATGAACTGTCCAATGAACATCAGCGACACTGTTTACAATTTCACCTTTCTTCTCGTATGCAACTACAAACCCATGTAAGTGGCCTCGCATCCCTAGCTGTGTGGCCCCGCACCCCTAGCTGTGTGTGTCGTAGGGGGTGACGACAACACATGTAAGTGGCCCCGCACACCTAGCTGTGTGTGTCGTAGGGGGTGACGACAACACATGTAAGTAGCCCCGCGCCCCCAACTGTGTGTGTCATAGGGGGTGACGACAACACATGTAAGTGGCCCCGCGCCCCTAGCTGTGTGTCATAGGGGGTGACGACAACACATGTAAGTAGCCCCGCACCTCCAACTGTGTGTGTCATAGGGGGTGACGACAACACATGTAAGTAGGCCCGCACCACCAACTGTGTGTGCCATAGGGGGTGACGACAACACCTATAAGTAGCCCCGCATCCCCAACTGTGTGTCATGGGGGTGACGACAACACAAAGAAGTCAAGACCTCTATATGCCAATCGGATTAACGTTGTTCTGCTTTTTTGGAAGAAAATGTCAGGGATGACGTGCGAAGTGCTGTGCAGGGGTGACGTGTGAAGTGATGTGCAAGGGTGACGTGTGGTGTGTGTGGTCCTAAGGATTG
This sequence comes from Lamellibrachia satsuma, assembly GCA_033239005.1. Taxonomy (NCBI): domain Eukaryota; kingdom Metazoa; phylum Annelida; class Polychaeta; order Sabellida; family Siboglinidae; genus Lamellibrachia; species Lamellibrachia satsuma. The sequence goes on along the minus strand of BSQZ01000038.1, from coordinate 529,534 downwards.
TATGAGAACTTATCTTTACATCTAGACGTCTAGCACTCTTCGTGCAACAGTTGTACATATGTTATACAATAAATCCCTACAGATCATATATAGTAATCAGTACGAATAACATCTTATCCGTAAACGGTCGTTGCTTAAACTTGAACTGTTCCGGTTAGTAATAAAGTTATTCGTGTGATAATGGTTCTTATTTGTGCCGGGTTTCTTTTCAGCGGAAACCATCGTTTCCTCAACCCAGAAACAAATCAATAGTAAGTATTTGGGAAATATGTTCACTCGTTCGGTCGGTCGTTATGGTCGTTCATTCTTTCACTCGCACACCAGATCGCTCACTAATTCGTTATTTAGCCCGCCCGCCAAGGTGAACGTTTGTACACAAACAAATACGAGGAAAACTGCATGTGCCGTTAAAGTCACCGTATGCGTCAACCAAAATTTCATTCAGGACATTTCCGTATAAAAAGTTGGGACATTGCCATAAGCCCTATCACTTGCCCCCCACGCTCTCACAGACACACACCACCAGTCAGATACCCAATTCGCGTGCCCAAATAATTGTTCCCAATCCTGCCCCTCTGGCCTAGTTAGTCCTTCATACAGTTTACAGCCCTTTTGAGACAAAACGCCCTGGTTTCCCTGATTTTAAAATGCAAACCGAAACATTATAATGATCACCACTTTAGTCTCAACGCTGATCGACTCGTCACGAATATAGAAAAGTATGAACATTTTGCTTCAAATTTCAGCGAAAATTTACAACCCTACAAAGAGAAGAAAACAGGAGGTAGGCGCATAATTTAGTAGGATTTAAGAGTATTTAACAGATGTTTAACATAATAGTTTTAAGCATGTCCATACTCTGTGCCATTAATTTTGTTACCCTCTCTAAGAATGAGTAATTTTTCATATCCAAACTCATTTTACTAACGTCATTTTGTGTCCCCTAATTTTACTACCTTTCAAGTTTCAAGACAACTTTTATCAATATATTCATAAACATTCAATATTTTATTTCAATAAAATTAATTTCCTGTTCTCTAGTGTTGTCAAGCCACGCCGTTGTTAATGTTGTTCGTTCTGGAATTAGCAGTATTGCTATTCATTGTGATTTGCGTAATTTATTCATGTCCTCACAAAGCACGCTTTGATTGTGAACTACCTTTGCTTACATCACATGTGCGCGGAAGTATATGAAAATCTACCATCACGTGTGTGCATATATTTTGTTTTGTAGGAAACGAATCTACTGTGATAATCAAGCCAAAGCCGAGTAAGTATTTCTTGTGTTACTAAACTTGGTAACATAGGCTACAGGAAATGACCCATAGCGCCTCTGGTGGATACCTTAACAATCATTTGCCGACGAATTGTTTGCAGAACAATCGATTATCCACAACAACATTTCCGGATCCTATTCCGAAAATATTCAACAAATCACCATGTCCGCAAATGACACAGCATACCAACAAAATATTCTTATTCATATTTAAAAAAATCGGTCGATATTATGTTTGCATAATTTCTGACGCGATCGAATTCAGATTGATATTAAATGTCAATTCGTGATAATTCACAATAAATCATATGTTCTACACGATCATCTTGGAGACAATGATCCCTACACGATCATCTTGGAGACAATGATCCCTACACGATCATCTTGGTGACAATGATCCCTACACGATCATCTTGGAGACAATGATCCCTACACGATCATCTTGGTGACAATGATCCCTACACGATCATCTTGGTGACAATGATCCCTTTGGGTGCCTTCAGTTAAGACGTATTCACTGTCTGACGATTACAAATACAACGTGGAGTTAAGCTGACCAAATGTCCCTTGAAGACTAGGGTCAGTGCGTCCTGACCATTTGTGTAATATAGCTACACTATGCTATCTATGTCTTGTTTATATACCATTATGTTTTAGGCATTTGGACGTATGGAGGCACGGCTGGAGGTGCTAATTGCTCCTTCCCTTTCACCTTCGACAACGCCGAGCGCAACGACTGCATCGTGTCGATCTCGGGGGAGACGGCCTGGTGCAAGACGAACAACGGGAAGTGGGGATATTGTGCACCGGAAGGTCAGTTTATGTTGTCAAACATACGGCTTATAAACCGGAAGAGAAGGCATGAATTAAGAGTCAACGTTTCATAGTAGGTACGTTTATATGGAAACAAAGTCATGATTCTGGGGGTATGCACCTACAAAAGTTATTAAAACATAACCATTTGCAACTTCAAGTAAGAATATCATGCCAGTGGTTTACCATAAAAAAATATGTTGAGCACAAAGGATGTTAATGTCATAGGCCGCGCCATACTGTTAGATAACCCAAGGTGCGGTAATCTGGCGATATTCACTCGCAGAAACTAAAATACATTTATAAACCTAATCCTATAATTGCCAGTAGGATATGGCCATGCTGTTTGCGTCCAAACTCAACTTATGTAATATATTGGCATTTGATTGAAGAGTGTATATATATATATATATATATATATATATATATATATATATATATATATATATATATATATATATATATATATATATTAAGAATAATAAAGTTTCTAATACTAATCATTGTGGTCCCCCACCCAAAACTTGTTCTATCCAATCGATTATACCATCCCCGATACCACGGGATTTTACTTTAAGTAGTAATCTTTGTTGTGGCACTTTGTCATAAGCGTTGCTTCTATTTTCTTATATATTTTTTTAAAAGAAGCTATTAGAAAACAAATCATATACAAGCAAACTATGAGGGTTTATAGGGGCACCAGAAAGGATGCATATAAGGACATAGATACGCTTGAACGAGCAGAGCAACTAAAATGAAAAAAATATATATATATATATATATATATATATATATATATATATATATATATATAATATATATATATATATATATATGCACGAGGTTGACTCAATTATGCTGTAAAGTGTGTGTGTGTGTGTGTGTGTGTGTGTGTGTGTGTGTGTGTGTGTGTGTGTGTGTGTGTGTGTGTGTGTGTGTGTGTGTGTGTGTGTGTATGTATATATATATATATATATATATATATATATATATATATATATATATATATATATATATATATATATATATATATATATATATATATATATATATATTATGTGTGTGCATGCATTATGTATGGGCCTCAAACTATCAGGTCTTTATCTAAGACCACAAGGTTGGATCCTCTCAGTTTTTCTTTACAAATTCACATCGCTATTACCTACGAACAATCAAATTACCATTTGTACCATTTAACAAGATTTAACAAGATTTAACAAGATTTGCCATCCAAGCCAAAGGCCCAGATGGCAAGTGGACAAGGAAGCCATTGGCTTATCGAGAGTCCAACAATGTTCACCTACTTATAACCCGCCCTCCTGATATATGTGTCAACCTTGTTTTTAAACATATTCACGCTGCTAGCAGTTACACAATCTGTAGACAGTTTGTTCCATTCATTTACTGTCCTCTGTGAGAACGAGTGCTTCCTCATGTCCAATCTACATTGATCCTTTACTAATTTTACCTCATGTCCTCTAGTTCTGCTATCCTTCTTGAGTGAGAAAAACATATTTCTATCAATATTTTCATACCCATTCAATATCTTAAAAACTTCAATCTGATCTCCTCTTAACCTCCTTGTCTCTAGAGTTGTTAAACCACATTCTTTCAGGCGTTCTTCATAACTAAGGTCTCTAAGTTCTGGAATCATTTTAGTTGCTCTCCTTTGTATGCGTTCAAGCGTATCTATATCCTTCTTACGATATGGTCTCCATGCTTGTATACAGTATTCTAAATGAGGTCTAACTATTGCTTTATAAAGAGGTATAATTAACTTTTTCCCTTGTATGTTATGTTTCTTCTAATCAATCCAAGAATTTGATTACCCTTTGAAGCTGCAATACCACACTGCTCTGAAACTTTCATATCAGCGCTTATTGTAACTCCTAAGTCCTTTTCTTTTACAGTAGTACCAAGAACAGTAGCTCCCATTTTATAGTTTACATTCAAGTTCCCATGTCCTGTATGTAGGCATTTACATTTCCCAAAATTGAACAGCATCTGCCATTTCTCAGACCATTTCACTAATCTGTCTAGATCGTTTTGTAAATGTTGTTTATCACCATCAGTATTAACCTTTCTAAACAGTTTTGTGTCGTCCGCAAATTTCAGTACGTTACTTGTTATACTGTCGTCCAAGTCATTGATATAACTTAAGAATAATATAGGTCCTAATACTGATCCTTGAGGTACCCCACTCAAAACCGATTTCCAATTTGAAACTTCGCCATCTACTACAACTCGTTGTCTTCTGTCAGTCAGCCATTGTTCTATCCAGTCAGTTATGCTATCCCCGATACCATGGGCTTTTAATTTAAGTAGCAATCTTTGATGTGGCACTTTGTCAAAAGCTTTCTGAAAATCTAAGTAGATAATATCTACTGGCGATCCCTCGTCTATCCACTTAGTGATTTCTTCCAAAAAACATAACACATTTGTTAAGCATGACCTCGCTTTAAGGAATCCATGTTGAGATGAATTTAATAATTTATGCTTAACGAGGAAGTCCACCATATGGTCTTTAATTAACCTTTCTAATAATTTACAAATCACTGACGTTAAACTCACTGGTCTGTAATTCTCTGACTTATTTCTCGAACCCTTTTTAAATAATGGTATGATGTTTGCTTCTTTCCATTCAAACGGAACAACTCCCTCTTTTAATGACAAGTTGAATACTCTTGCAAGTGGTATACTGGTATATTTGTACGCGAACAATTACATGAATGGTTGACAACGTCATGCGACTTTTCTTCGATTGTCCAATGTTACGTTATGCAAGGGCAAGGCATTATTGCCAGTATTACGGCGCAAGTTCAAATATTAACTGGCAACACTAAGTACCAAGTCATAGATGGATATTTCTGCGATAATGTTGTGTATCATGAAATGTGGTAAACACGAGCTGCCAAGTTACCGCGTCCGATGGATGGGAATTTTAAATGGTATTGTTATAACTACTGTGTTTTTGTGCAGCCATGCGTGAAATGAAGCCGTGCGTGGACCCGCTGCCGATATGTCGTCGCCTCGTGACCAGGTTCATGGGCGGCCGGTGTCCGGACGACACACATGAGACGGCCTATGTGGATTACATGAAGGACAACTGTCCGGCGACGTGCGGTCATTGTGGTCAGTACTATAATCGTCATTGTCGTTGTTGGCTTTACTCTTATATTTGTCATCATTGTTGTCGTTGTCTTCGTCATTAATTTCATTGATAGCATTATTCTCTTGTGTGTCATCATCATCATCATCATTATCACCATCATCATCATCACAATTATCATCATCATCATCATCGTCGTCGTCATCATCATCGTCATTATCATCATCGTCATCACCATCAGCATCACCATCATCACCATCATCATCATCATCATCACTCAGTTCCAAACCGAAACAAACAAACAAACATGGAAGGTCCATGACCAAACCGACGTTTTATTAGACATTAGGCCCACATTGAAACCCAAATATGAATTGTTGGACAAATAAGCTTTCAGTATGAGACGATCTAAAATATCAATATAAGATGTTATATGAAATTGGTTTTAAGGGGCGAAGGAGGTTAGCATCTGTATCATAGGTCGATGCATATTTAAAAAAAAAACCGTCGTTTAGTTTCCGTTCAATTCATGACGGTGGTGAGTTCGAGCGCATGCAGGTATGTTTTGACAGCTGACGCGCCACCTGGCGAATACAACGTTACCGATGTGGCACACATGTTGACGTAATTTAAATGCCCATATATCGGGGGAATTGTCTCAGATTAAATGACATCGCTTTCACGTAGTTTCATGCATCGATGTTTTGAAATATTGTTAAATCGAGTGTACATTACCACATTCCAATCTGAAATACTGTTTAAATAACGACATCCGCTGTACGGCATGATTGGTAAGTTACCATGTCTGTTAGCTTTAAGCCACGTGTAATTTCTCTTTAAGACTGCCCAGTGACGTCATGTCAGAACGGTGGCACACTCTACGCATGCGTGTGTAAGTGCGTGGGAGGTTGGATTGGAGGAGACTGCGCAGGTTGGTTGGGTTTACCTGTTCTCTGCTCACCTTGTGGCGCCACTGGTGAAGGCACCCTCGGGGTCCGCATAGGCTACGCTCGATAATAGGGAAACACCCCTTCTGAGTCCGTTAAAACTAAGTGCATGGAGTTCCACGTGACACCCCGCTCACTTCCGTCACAATGAAGCCATATTTCTTATCGAGTTGAGAAAACTAGGTGTGGTCGGGTAACCATCACCAAGTTTACAATAGTCGTAGCCTACGTCAGTATTTGGGCTTGGCTGTGAACCAGTTCGTAGAATACAATAACCCAACTGACGAACAACTGAACAACGCGCAACTCATTTATTTAACTGGACCATTACTAACACATTTTAAAGAAAAAAAGAGGAAAAAACCACTGTTTGAAATCGTATTATATTATCTTGCAACATATTATTTCCATTTCCACAACACCAAGCATTTCATTAATCATCTATTTCATTCTTTAATTAATCATTCCAAACAATATCCTGTCAACCAGGCTGCTTCGATTATATATATTTTTCCCGCGATTATCGGCAAGCTTCGATGTGATTTGTGGTTGTTTCGAAGTGAGCGTCAGAATGGTTTACTGTGTACGGTCGGTATACGGTCGTAATGCAAACAGTACTAAAACCTAAAATAGAATAACCTGTAGTTCCCTACGCAGCCAACTTTGCTAACGAAATGGCTCACAAAGATAAAGCCTTCCAACTTCAAGCCGACGAAGCACAACTTTGTTTCGATCGCGACCCGGTGAAGATGACAGTCCTGGGTTATCCTGGCGCTAAAATGTCTTTGGAAGAGGATGATGTGCCAATATTATTCATAGTATTGGAAGCTGTGTTAACGCCATCAATCCGTAGAACCCGAACACAGTCAGCGACAAGGGCAGCGACAACCACGTCACTCTGATCGAACGCAAACAGACTTTCACTGACACTGTCAGCACGATCTTCTACTTTCGGACATAACCATGAAAACGACCACCTAGAGCCGGCAAGCCTCTCCTCGTATGTCTACCATACATATACACATGTCAGGTTGTCAAAATATACTCTTATTTCCACATAGCGATCAAAATGGCGATTTTTTTTCATTTTTATTTTTGTAAATTTTAATCGTTATGTGGAAATAAGAGTAACTGTTGACCACGTGACATGTGTACATGTATTTTAGATATTTGATGAGAAGCTTGGCGGCTCTGTGTGGTCGTTTTCAAGGTTAGGTCGGAAAGCAAAAGATCGACGCCGAAGGCAAATGGTGTCGCTAAGCTGCTCCGAGAGAGCCGAATTCGAATATGATTATCCGGTATCACTTACCGCTAGCTGTTCCAAATCGTTACATTTTGCTTTGTATTCTAGGAAATTGCCATCGCCACCACTCGCCATAGTGACGCGAGTGAAACTATACTGAAGAAGTGCATAGCAATCACTCACTGAATGTAAACGAATGTCACAAGTGACGTCACAAAACCACGTGATCGCTCATCTCATTAACTTCGAATTTTACGAGCGCTTTTCGAGTTAGACGCATTAAACATCTAATGTAACCTACAGATAAATTGTTCTGTTAAATGTTTATGTTGGCATATATAGTACATACAATAGTGAACTTTGTGTACACACCGAAAAAGCATTTTAGCTAGTGCCTTGTTGTTAGTTCCTTTAATGACTTCAGTGCTACATAAGAGCATAATTAACTGTTTACTCTTGAATCAACATTATCGGGTACCGTGCCTGTTAAAGGCTTGTGCGATCATGACCCTCTATGTTTTCAAACTGTCATGTTACGTTCTTCCCTAGCCCGGCTGTTAGACCATCGTGGATTTTAATTCCCAACCTCAATCTTTCCCTTTGTCACTAACTGTTGTAGTTTTCTCTTTCTCATCACGAGACCTGTGCATTTTGTTTGTCTCTTCCTGATCCTTCACATGTTGGTCTTACTTTTACTGTTTGCTCTTCTATGAATGTCTTCCTTGAAGAATAACATAACTATTAAAACAATATTGTCCAATATTTCAGTTTGCCCGATAACTGAGTGTAAGAACGGGGGAACATTCGATGCTTCGACCTGCCGTTGTCGATGCGCAGGAAAATACGGAGGCGTCGACTGTGAGTGTCATCTTAATACAATATAATATAAAACAGTTCTAGTGCGCTAAAATCATCGAGAGACCCAAATTCGAAGCAGCTTTCTAAACTGTCTTGTAGGAGTGAGCAGTTAATGTAAGTATGCTGCTTGCTTGAATGAAAGTGCTTGATAGGTAAGTGTGCAGATCTAAAAAATAATGCGTTATCGGACAGGGAGCCAATGTAATGCTTTAATAAGTGGCACTGAACGAGAGAAAGGAGGAGACCGGAAAACTACTTTTGTGAAACAATGTTGCACACGTTGAAATTTCAGATACTTTTTACTCGACTTTACACATGCTCCAGAATATGACACACGTTAATCTTGGCGAACACTATTTCCTACGACCACCACTGCTACGAACATGTAGCACATACCCTTTAAACATCCAACAATTTCCACGGTAGAACTTGTAATTTCATTTAGTTTACTGATTGTGAACTCAATTAAAGATACAGATGGTACCCCAGTTATTTGCCCAGATATTGGAAAACGTGAGGCCATCACATTCAGGCATGATGTCCAAAGTGTTCTCTTAAGTATCCGACAGAGCCCGCCACTGAAATATGTGTAATCGCACGGCTGTTTTGGACTGGGTTTGAAGCGTCAATGCAGTCATTGCGGCCATTTGGCCAGTGTGAGGTCTAATAGGTTAGTAAGCGTAATATAATTATTTATCTTAATCCTCAAGATGTTGCCATTGTTATTGTCGATGACGTTCGACAAATAAACTCACCGAGTGCCGGTCACCGATTCCTGCTGTATATGTTGGACGTTAGGTGGCTGCACGGACATCACCGAGAACTTCGTTAGCAGGGGACGCAATTGGTGGCGCTGCAGTCTGACTTGGTTGTTGACGAAGAAGATATGTGGGTCGCCATTCTTCGGACCGAGTCTCCGGGAACACTGCCCTGTCTCGTGCCAGTAAGTCACGAAACATTGTCCCATCTTGGCGCGATCACGGCCCATTGTGAGGAACCACTGTGTGGCGCCACTGTTGTTCCGTCAGTCTCGAAAACACATTCGGCAAGGGGTATCCATAAAGCACGCTAATTGATGATTTTTAAGACCCCCACTGGTCTGTATACTCCCCCCCCCCCGAGAAAAAAGTTCGTTTTGAGAAAGACCCCTCCCCTCACCTATTATCCATACATAATATTGTACATTCTTTGCATGTCTGCATTGGTTCGTTGTTCACAGGTAAATGTGAACATTTGCAATGCTGTCAGTCTGATATCGACAGCTAGACGAGCAAAACACTTTTTCTTTTATTTCGATTTGTGCATATACTAACATATCAATAGTTTATTTTTATTTTTAAAACCTTCTCCTGTTATTTGCTTTTCTATGTCACTCTAGGAATTACAATCACACTATGTTTGTGTCATCGATTTGTTTCAGCTCGTGCGTAAATCCGGCGTTCCAGTCACGTCAGTAGAAAATTGAAGCGATCAAAGAACATTGACGCAAAGCCAGATGAAGAAAATTGAAGAGAAACGGGAGTAACATCCTATGTAGCACAGTAACACACTTGACAGAACACGGAAGCTAGACTAAACACATGTACGATTAACCGTGCGCGCATTAACACACACACACACACACACACACACACACACACACACACACACACACACACACACACACACACACACACACACACACACACACACACACACACACACACACACACACACACACACACACACACACACACACACACACACACACACACACACACACATGCATATAATATTATCTGCACATTCATGCCTACATAGATGATGTCTACACATGCATACACACACTCACATGCACGCACGCATGTGTGCACTGACACAACTATTCACGCATAGCATGATTGCATGTTTTAACCACTGTTACAACAGTTAATGATGAGTGGAACGGATGCATAGTTGGCCTTCAAATAAGGCAACGTTGAACGTAGTTAGTGAAGGAATATATAACAATTGGCAGGTACAATTGGCTATGGATATAGAACAAGTTGATCATAACAGATCATACTTTGAAAATTAGTTATTCAGAAAAAAACATGCTTGTGGAACGTTATTGACATTCACCAGCTGTCTTTAACTGAATAAAGCTCTGGACAAGTGTCACCAAATGCTTAATGCATATAGCGTACTCCTGTCTCAGACAGGTTTGCTTAAATAACCATGGTTTCTTCAAAATAATAAAGTGCCGAGTCCTGTTTTGGGACAATCTTCATTAAAAAATCTGCTTTGTCTAATCTGTTTTAAAATGTTCCGCGATACAAAATAGTCCGCGGAACCAGAGTTTCGTCTGCGTGCGAGCCGATCGTATTCCATCACTCCGCAACCCGCTTCTGTACGAGTCGATGATAGAAGGATTCTTGAGCAATCAGCTCGTCGTGGGTTCCCTCCTCGACGACCCTTCCGTCCTGGAGGACGATGATCTTATCAACCGAGCGAGTCGTCGACAGGCTGTGCGCAATCACAATGCATGAGCGGCCTTCCTGTGCTCGTTCCAGGGCCTCCTCCGCAAGCACGCACGCAGGCACGCGCACAGACCGACCGACCGACACACATGCTCCTGTAACTCTTCACTTTCTTAGTCCAGAGCGGCAGTAGCATCATCGAGAATTCTGGGATTACGTAATAATGTCAAAAATTAACCATAGAAATGTATGTATAGACTAGCTTAGGCCTATAACCCTACTTGGTGACGTTCTAAAAAAATAGTAAGTTGGTTCTTTTCAAATTATCTGTTGTAATTTAAGGTTTATGGAATCGGGTTATTTGAGAACCATGCACTGAGCAGGCAAACTAGACATATTGCTTGTTAAATGCAGTGATTATGATTACTGTTTTGGCTTTGTTTGCTTTGTAGCTTAGCTTGAGCGATAATATAAGAACATCACGTCACGGTTTACATATATGCAGGCAAATAGTGTAGGTCAATGTGTAAAACGTGTTAGAGATAACGTTGACAGTACCCTTTCTGTCAGGCGCAATTTCATTAGCTAACCTCGCGGACCATTGGAATCCACTATTAGATGGAGTTCGTTTGTGACAATCTATTGGACTAGTGAGACTTAGAATGTTAATTTGGAAACCTTCATTAAAATTGTCTGACGTCGGCAAAACGATGAGTAGTTGAAAACAGCGCTTATGCCTAATCATTAGTACACCACGAAGCACGTCTGTGTATTCTCAACATTACAAGTGTGCATAACTACGTAATATGTATTTATCTACTGTATATGCTGTACTGTTTCCCACATCCGTTGTGTACGGTTGTTGGGTTGAAATGATTCGGCATGAAACAAAACAAGTGCACTTGCTGAACAGCACGTGACATGACGCCATCTTTATTCCTGTAAGCACGTGCGAAAAGCATAGTGTTAGATAATCTAGGTTAACCATCAAACCTCAATACAATAATTGATGACTGTGATATATTTGAAACTGTCCGTTCAAAAATCACACATATAACTGTATCATCCTCAATGCTGAGTTAACTGGCTGTTCGAACACACTGACCCCTCTGGCCGTTGTTGCTACATAGTACAAGCCATTACCTATTTGGTCATACGGAACGAAAATCATCTACAGTTCTCAACCACATACGCACACTATTTATCTACATTCATGTATTATATCAGCACTTTTTACTGAGATTCTACCATCACCTGATAAAAGATATATGTTTCCGCCATAGGTCACATTTTTGATTATGTCGTCATGGCCTTGCAAGACTTAAACTACGCAAAGTGCATAATCCTCTATACGTATTACGTGCACTTAGCAGCAGTGAGATCAATACGTGAAGAAGCCGTTAAGTCGTGTCATTGTAATGAACGTTGTCGTGCATGCTTGCTATCATAAACTCAAAACAAGAAAACTGAAAGCCACACACACCGACTGAAGAATTCGTCAAACGCTACATCCACGGAAGTCAGTAACACACATTTACTTAATGTTTGTGTTATGACCGTCTGTATTACCATGAAATATTACAGATATTATAAATACCATCGAGTAAGATGTCCACAGAGTACGTTCTACAGTATGTCCCTATTCCCGATGGCCTAGTGTTATGACCAATGTTGTGTTAAATTGATTTGTGTGAAATGTTGTGTTAAATTGATTTGTGTGAAATGTTGTGTTAAATTGATTTGTGTGAAATCACAACACGTGGATGTACGATGGATCTTTGTTGATCATTCGAACGTCGACCTCTGATAGCGCACCTTTAAGAAAACACACCTGAAACCAAATATGACATATTAATCGATGTAACTAATAGCATACATATGTGAACAGGTAGAGTCGCACATACCCGGAATATCATGCTTTTTATCGCTACACGGCGGGCGTGTAGGGTAGACCGGGACCTGTTGACGCATGGGACGGGTTGAATTGTGCGATTTGTTGGAAAAAATAATGCACCAAGCCTACTGCGTTCACATAAACAAACACCTGTAGCATTATATACAACGGTAAAACATAGCTGCCACTAAGTCGAATCCACACAAAAGTTATTACGTCTTTTTACCATTTTGAGTGATACACTTGAAATATGATAAATGTCTTGTACACCATGGGTAGTTACTGATGATTTTGAATTTTCACCTAAACTGCATGGTCGAACATACGGTAACATGACGACAAATACCGATATGCTACTAGCAATAAAGCTAGTTCGTCCAGCTAAAATGTTCGAACAATGTGCATCTAATGTGCAACAACAATGCCTTGTCGGCTGAAAATGTCCACACTAGTAACTAACTAAACAGGTACAACATCAACATTGCATTTACCTCGTCCATATGTCCGTTGAAGAAAGACGGTCTGTTCGTTCGGTCAGCGCCGAGGCCAATATGAATAGAGCACATGACGTTATCTAAGTTACCTAAACGTATAGCATAACGATATTGTTATTATGACCATATATACGAATTGTTATTAAGATCGTATAATTGAAAACATGACATTTATGCGAAAAGTTATTATTAATAAGATAAATAAAATCGAAAAAGTCAACTTGAAATGAACTTGTGAACGTTTGAATTATTAATGTATGTATCGACAGACGATCATCTAATTAATCACCATTATCCTTACCAGTTGTTTTTACTACGTAACGTAATTACGGTTTAATTTTACCAACTTGTCTGTAGCAAAATATTTTCTCTACAAATTTTCACTTTATCACAACACTCATTGGCATTTGTCTTTCCGCAATACGACAGTGAGTGGCGTGTCTAGAAATGGTCATGTGGCTTATAGGGAATCAATATAACTGGTTGTAGAACAGGTATGTTAGCTGGAACGATATGTGGTAGTGAAGCAGACTAACGCAGTCGATGTACCTGAGAGCGATGGTCTCTGCTCCGTTAAGACAGAATCGATGTACACGCTTACTCGTCGACCATCCCACGAAAGGGCGTAATGATGCCAATCATCATAACTTGTCTACAACATAAACAACACCAGGCTGTGTGATCTGAGCGCAAGGTACCCGTATATCAACAGTGTTTTAGCCTCCATGTTTCCACTTCATACTGGGCATGTATATTAGTGCATTACACACGACGACACAACATTTGATAAACGCAGTTTAGTAGATGTACAATATGAATCCTCATATGCATGCTATGCCTTTTCAAAAGGCTAATAAAAAATACTCTTTTTCTTAAGATAGACAAAATAATTATATTGAACGAGTTAAGAAAATAAAAAAGGTAAAAACTTGGAAAACTCAAACTAAAAACATTCACCAAATTATTCTCTAAACAATTGGCATTAAAAAAATTAAACGTGATTTTTTTACCAATCAGAACAAATGTTTTCACATATTATTAATTACTGAATAGTGGCTCGCTGTTTCAGCTCTCAACAGAATAATGAAACTTCAAAAGAAAGTTTGGCGAATTATTAGGTTAAGTAATTATAATTCACAACTCACCATTTTAAGACTAGATGATATTCTTAAACTACAACAACTGACCAATCGTATATCAAATGCTAACACAATAACTTTGCAATCTATTTATAAAACTTGTCATTATGTATCGAGTTTTATTCTGCTTGCGTTACGAAGACACGTGGTACTTACGCGAACAGTTACACTTTTGGCGCTGCGTTGGTCGTTTACCAAGTCGGTGGACACATAACTATCCTTCAAGGAGATCGACAATGACCCTTCTCCCGTGACAACAACTCCTCGTGTGACATGGTTGTAATCTGGCTTGACACACTGATTGGAAATCATCGTCGCTTTTGTGACTGGGCCGTTTACGTTCCCTTTGAAAAAGAAGCTGACAGAGACGCCATTTCGAGGAGAGTTGTTCTTGAAGAATGGGATTGAGAGGAAGGAATGTCCGTCAAAGTAGCCGCAGTTGCTGCGTCTGCAGTCTCCACTGACCACCTTGACGCCGTCGTTCTTCACGTAGATTCCATTATGCCCCTGCACGTGGTCCCAGCCGTTGTCGAAAGTTACACACGTCAGCACTTTTGGTGGGTCTGAAATTAGAGCAAGTTTTCAAACACTCGTAAATGTGCAGTATTTCATAAATACGTGCACTTTTTCAATCGCCAAAACATCAACACCAATAACGAATTGAAAAAGGAAACGCATGCCGACAATAAAGCGTCCATTTAACAGCATTATAATTTTGGTTGCCTTAACTTCCATAAGATATACATGTTTAAAACCTGTTAATATTCTAGTGTCTACTGTTGTCGTTTTTCGTGACCTAGCTCTCAGTTTTTGGATATGCATTTTTTTTCAAAATCTGCATGACTTTCTTGTTATATGATATACATGCCTCTCTGCAATATCTACGCTTTGTTTATATGGATGTATGCTCATACTTCGTCACTATGAAAATATGAGACGCACACGCGCACATCTAGGAATCGAAGAATATATTGTGTAGGAATTGTCGATCGATAACGCTGTTTAAATCCAGCATATTAGCAACTATTACAAACAATGAGAGATAACAAAGGATGACCGCTGCTAATCGTCTACACAATCCACCTCCATCACCTCCTGATTACAAGTGTGCTGTGCCGTGCTAAGAACGGACCGCTTAGCCATATAGCCATACTCACAACACATGAAACTGTCCACGGAAAGATCATCCTCGCTTCGCCGGTGGTGATGATACTGATGATGATGATGGTGATGATGATGGAAATATCCCATGATTAGAAACTGCCATATCGGAACAGCGGTAATGATAATAACAATAGTACGACAATAAATTAATGAATGAACGCACCTGTTTTAACTTCCCATTCTGTTTCTGAGTCTGACGAGTCCGAGTCCTTTTTCCAGTCTGAGTCTGAATCCGAGTCCGTGTCCGGATCCGTGTCGGAGTCGGAGTCTGAGTCCGAATCCTGGTCCGTGTCCGAGTCCGGGTCCGTGTCTGATATTGATTTTGAGTCTGAGTCTGATGTCGATGAACTCGGTGTGGGCCTGGTGAACCACATTGAACTCCGAGCTGTGATGGGTCCAATGACTGGCTCTTGGACCATGATCTTCTCCCAGTCGATTGGTGTCGTTGGGCTCGGTGCGGGCTCAGTGGTCGACGTCGTTTGAACTGAATCAGAGTCCGAGTCCGTGTCCGGGTCCGGGTCCGTTACCGAGTCCGAGTCTGATATTGATTTTGAGGCTGAATCTGATGTCGATGAACTCGGTGTGGGCCTGGTGAACCACATTGAACTCCGAGCTGTGATGGGTCCAATGACTGGCTCTTGGACCATGATCTTCTCCCAGTCGATTGCTGTCGTTGGCCTCGGTGAGAGTACGACGGTCGATGTCGTTTGAATTGCGCTGAGGTCGATGAATTGATGGTCGTAGATCTGGTTAACGTCGTCCTTACTTAACGAACGTCGATAAAAATAAATCTGGAAAAAAACGACTATACATAAATAATTTTAGTGTATCAGTCGTTTGCTTTTTGCAAATGATTGATACTAAGGAATAAGGAAAGTACATGTTTTACGGTCAAACATTTCAGTTCAAAGACTATGAGAACACCTGACCCGTATGACGTTTCGCGAATGATAAAACGCGGGAGGAAACAGAAAGCCACTGATTTGAGTTGCATTGTGCTCATTTTATACGTACTGGTTAACTTATGTGAATATCAGTAAAACGCATCACACTTATTTTATTATCGTTATCATCCGTGTCATCGTTGTCAGCAAAGTTCCACTTGGCTGAATCGTCTATTG
The DNA here is from genome assembly GCA_033239005.1 of Lamellibrachia satsuma. Taxonomy (NCBI): domain Eukaryota; kingdom Metazoa; phylum Annelida; class Polychaeta; order Sabellida; family Siboglinidae; genus Lamellibrachia; species Lamellibrachia satsuma. Next base: position 513,038 of record BSQZ01000038.1, on the reverse strand, counting down.
AATACGTAATTAATCAGAAACTTTATAGATATTAGCTAGATGTCTTCATCGTCTGTGAACTCGACTGATATACACTTAGTAACAACTACAGGAATACAACACAACGACATACGTTTGCACAGCTAGATAGATTCAATTCTGTACACTGTGTCAACGGTGTTGTTTTCTTACCTCGTCCATCAAGCCATAAAAGTATTGGTCGGCCGCTTTTCCAATGACAAGTGGACAGGCCTTGTTTTGCAACTGACCTAAAACAAATTCATGCATATGCCGTTTTAGCTGGAAACGCTTACCTCCTCGATGACCATAAGAGTCGTCTACGGCCACACTGGGAAACGTTTCCGTCCGTCTGCCTAGTCTTTGTTTTATGATAACATTTTATTAACATACCAATAAAGTATGCATTACCGTTTATACACAAGCGTGTGTATAATATGCACATACACGCATACCCACACACATATGTATGTATGTATGTATGTATGTATGTATGTATGTATGTATGTATGTATGTATATATATATATATATATATATATATATATATCTAAAATAAGATAAGATAAAATAAAATGCATTGCCATGTGTAATCATTGCAGTAATACAATACAAACATTGGAACGTATAACGATGTTGGGTCGTACTATAACGTATACATGACAATGCACTCACATGCAGCAAACGGTATGAAACAATGCAGAGTAAATGCATTCTTAAGAATAAAATCTTGACCTTGACTATATTGACACTTAACAAACTCACTTCGTGATTCCTGTTATATCACATAAATAAGTCCAACATAAAACGAAATACATAATTATCACTGTCAAGGAAAGATATGATTTAGGATTAAAAAAAATAATAACTTGAGTATAAAATACATAAAATAAATAAATTAGGTATACTCAATGAAAGACAAGTCGGAATGTGCTATTTGTGTGTACTGCATATGGGAAACAATTTTCACGTCTGCTTTGATGGGGCTTGGACGGCTACTGGATAGAAACTGTTGCTGAACCTGCTGGTCCTAGTTTTGATGGACCTAAACCAGCGAATAGATGGAAGAGGCTCGAATAAATCATGTGCAGGATGGGATGGGTCCTGAGAGATGAGACCGGCTCTTCTTAACAGGCGCTGCTGATACAGTGATTCGATACTGGGAAGGGATCTGCCGATTATTTTGGAAGCAGTATTTACAACTCTATTCAACCTGAGCTTTTCCTTGACCGTGATAGAACCAAACCACACTGTGATCGAAAAGGTGAAAACACTCTCGAACACAGCTTTGTAAACGTTTAGCGTGATCTGAGTGGTAAAACCAAATGATCTCAACCTTCTTAGGAAGTATATATATATATATATATATATATATATATATATATATATATATATATATATATATATATATATATATATATATATATATATATATACACACACACACACATATATACATACATATGTATACACATATTTGTATGTCTGTCTGCATGTTTTTCTGTATGTATGTCTGTATGTATGTATGTATGTCTCTGTATGTATGTATGTTTTTTGTCTATATATATATCTATATATAATATATAATAATTTTGTGTGTACGTGCGTGCGTGCGTGCGTGCGTGCGTGTGAGTTAACTTGAGTAGCTCACCGTGGAAGTAGAATTGGTTTGTTTGTACTTTGTCGATATAGACGACAACCTGCGAACTGTCCCAGGACAGCACGAAATGATGCCACTTGTTGATGTCCTGCAGACAAGGTTATTGTCTTAACCTTAATTGTTACATGGTTTTGTTTCACGTTCACACCACTTTCACATCGCTGTAGTAATTTTAATGTAGTATGCAATATATGTAGCCGAAATTAAGACAGTGTTCAGAAAACGAAAATGTATTTCAAAATCGATGTGAGTAAACAAATTCTTCCCTGTGTCCTACGTCTACAGTATAAAAATAAGCTAGAATAAATGAAGATAAGCTAAAACCAGATAATAAGTTAAATAAGTAAACGATCCCTAACTGTCATTAAAATAACGTTGCTGCTATTTAAAATGATGCCACAAATGTCCCTCGAAACAGACGTGTCTTTAACACTGCCTTGAACCCAGCGATATATTTAACAACACGTGATTTATCATATTCATGCGTACCATGAGAACTGGAGTAGAAAACATGAAGTCCCTGTCATTCATTCTGATCATGAGGACATCAGACTCGGCACCTATGGATAGTGACGAATCGGACTCGCCCGAACAGCCGTTCTCTAGGAAGCCGTCGAAGCCATTCTTGCTCTTGAAGAAGAAGCTGACAGAGAAGCTGCTGAAGGCGGCTTTGTTCTGGAAGAAAGGCATCTGAAGGGTCGCTCCGTAACTGAAATCACCGCAGTCCTTATGAACACATCCGCTCTTGATGATTTTCACGCCAGTATTCTTCACCCGCATACCGTTCAGACCAGCCACCCGGTCCAAGCCGTTATCGAATGTGATGCCAGATATATGATCTGCAACAAATGAAAGCGCAAGTCAAGATATTATCGCGCACCAAGATACATCAGTGTTAGCAGCTGCAGTTCACAATCTATTCTTGCTGTTGTTGTTGTTGTTGTTGTTGTTGTTGTTAACATATATAAAACAATACGAGATGTTAGGGCAAAAATATATTCCTATCCACCGTCCGTCTGCCAAATTACGTTGTTTCCATTTACATTGAAAATGGACCTTGAGCTGCTTGCATATCAAGACGATGGAGATGGAAGACACTCAGGAGAGACGGGAATAACAGCACTACAATAGCACGAAACTAGGCCCCTGAAGGTCAATGGAAAGGAGGAAGGTCAACATCAACATGACTGTGGAAGTAGAGAGAAACCAATTGAGACGGCGTCCTTGGAAGATGGCTGAGAGTACAGCTAGAGACCAACGAAATGGCGGACAGCTGCATTATGCACCAACTCGTTGCGAAAAGGATAAGTAAAAGATATGTCGTAAATTTAGAAAACACTTATCTACACGAATAAACCGCACATCTTAAAAAATCACTGTAGCAAGAAGATATCTATATGCCTTGAACATACCGTAACCGTTTTCATTTAACACGTGATTTCACGACTATAGTTTGTCACAATTTGCGAGTTCACATGTTGTCCTCGTTTGTTCAGTAAGTCCGCCTCTTAGCATATATATTTCCCTAGTATATGTTAGGGAAACTACGTTCTCTCACTCATCATCTGTCTGACAACTAAATTGTTTCCATTTACATCATTGAAAATGGACCTGAGCTGTTTGCATATTTGAATTTGCAAAAACAAATAATAAACAAATTATTTACAAGGCATTTAACGCATATGCTTTTAATTCTGGTACTTTCTTTCGTAATGTTTGCGATTTTACTATTTTAAATGTATAATTCACGAAACACTAACAAACCTAAATACATCCACCAAGTGCAGCGATTTAACGTGAGGTGGGTCGGGATTATTCATAATAGTGAATAACGGACATCACTAGCATAATAGTGAATAACGGACACAACTAGCATAATAGTCAATAACGGACATCACTAGCATAATAGTCAATAACGGACACCACTAGCATAGTAGTGAATAACGGACACCACTAGCATAATAGTGAATAACGGACATCACTAGCATAACAGTAAATAACGAACATCACTAGCAGAAATTGACAAACAAACAGTAACCGGGGTAAATGCTGGTTTCATAAAATAGCTCAGGGGAGTTTTGTAGAAGTGAAGGAACCCCGTGCCAACATAGAACCGGTATTGAACGTAGTTACCCACGACATAGACAATACACATTTAGCCAATGTCATCTCACACGCATCATCGTCTGCTGGCAGTGTACTAACCATCAGTGATATGGGTATCGTGTGGAGTTGAAGGTGTCGCCAAAGGACTGGTTATCGGTGTCGTCTTACTGGCAGTAGACGGTGTTCTTGACGTGGCAGCTGTCACACCAGATTTCCCTATATTCATACAACTGCATCTCAACCATTGCATTTGATCCCTGTTTTAAGACCTGCGCAATTACCCATCAAAAACGTTCATTAAGTAACCAGCATATTTACATGCATTGCTCACACTTGCAAGACAGCCCAAACATCTTCAATCATCTACTTCTAATCCACTTGCCTTTCCCAGTATTAAGACAAACGTCGGTACTAGAGCTTTCTCAGTTGCCGGCCACACATCAACTTTGTGAAACGCACTCCCTACTAGAGTTATATCGGCAGGAAATACAATGGCATTTCTCCGTCAACAAAAAAACCCACCTGTTGAAACTCACTCATTCTCCGTAGCTCCTCAGCGTGCCGATCCGACCGACTGTAATAGGTTTTTGCATGCTCTATGTCCATACACAAATGATTTTATTCCAAGAAAATATATGGAGGTCAGATGGGCTGCGATTTCATTTTGACAAATAAATCCGGTTATCCACGAATCATAAACTAACGTGTGCTCTGAAGATACTATGATAAATACGCTGTTGCTAACATTATCACTTGTTGGGGTTTAGTATGTAAATTATGGGGGTAAATAGAATAGTGTATACGATGTAACGTTAATACTTGTTGACCAAATAAGGATCGAAAGAAGGACATATGTAAGATAGAAAGAAAAAAATATGAGCAAGTATGTGCCTTTGGACAGCCCTGGAGACCAAACGATTAAATGGCACCAAATTGAAGATGTTTTTGAATGGTCACAAGGATAATGGTAGAAATTATTGTCTTCAAACGTATGAGACGTAGCAGATGTAGAATATGCAAAGTAACGTTAACAAAAGAACGCTGTTGATTGGATCTAAGACACTATTCATTCTCGCTGAGGCCAACAACCAACATTTTATGGATTGTGTTATCGGCTGATCGCGTTAATGCAAGCAGTGTGAATATGAAATATGCTACAATTGGTCGATTAAAAAGTTAGTAATAGATGCACATTGTAAAAGAATCACCTCACAGAACCCTTACCTCCTGAGTGTGCAGCTTTCTTCGCTTTGTACGGACGTACGTTTACGCTGAAAACGAAAACAATACGGTCATATGGTTTCCCTGCATACCAAAAAGGATCAGAAAAGGCACATATAAAAATAACACATGCTACAATGGCACATACTATAATGACACATACTGCAATGACACATACTATAATGACACATACTACAATGACACATACTACAATGACACATACTATAATGACACATACTACAATGACACATACTACAATGGCACATACTACAATGGCACAACTGAATTAAGGACGAAAATTTAACATCTGAACATTGTATTTTTAACGTTTATCTAAGTTTTATTGGTGCACTTATAATGTAAGGTTTGAGGTAATTAAGCTGAAATATGGAAACAATTAAGATCTCACCATGAACATCGGCCATGATCAAATACAGTTTTCATTATTTTGATGTAACTAAAATGAAAAACTATTTGTATTTGCCAATTTCGGATGTGCCTCTATAGTGGAACACCGTCACATTTACACATGTACTTATGTTCGTGTCGAGTCGATCAGAAGTGGGGCAGATACAGGTATAACGTCGTTATTGGCTATATTAAAACAGAGACACGCTGATTGTTGTATACAGTGTTTCAACGTGGCGAGCTGTTTCCTTTTTATCTAGAAATTTCTCAAATAACTTTGTAAAAAGAAAACGTTGACATCTAAAACACAAATCAGCAAGTATGGTCAATGTTCAACAACTGATACAATTCTAAGTAGTTTACTAAACTGTCGTTATCATTAGGATGGCTATATAGTAGTCTGACAGTCGGACAGTCGAGCAGTCGGACAGTCGGGCAGTCGGACGGTCGGAAAGTCGGACAGTCGGACAGTCGGGCAGTCAGACAGTCGGACAGTCGCGCAGTCGCGCAGTCGGGCAGTCGGACAGTCGGACAGTCGGGCAGTCGGGCCGTCGGGCAGTCAGACAGTCGGAGAGTCGGGCAGACGGACCGTCGGGCAGGATGCAAAACAAAAAAACGAACAACAAGCAGATGGACGTAGAACGGACGAGTGGATAGGCGGAGATCGGACGGCTGGACGGATGGACGGACGGACGAATAAGCGAGCGAATAAGCGAGCAAGCGAGTATGTTTGTCTACTTACTATTTCCGTGTTATTATGTTGAAATAATAAAAGTTTCCCCTGAAAAGAAAGCCAGAACCAATAAAACATACGTTATTATTAATAATACAGTTTAAACTGAAATAATTACATCCTTCTATGCAAATGTGATATGATCCGTATTTGATTGCATTATCTTATTATAATCGAACGGGAGTATGTGTGCATGTTTGTGTGTTTGTATGTTTTGCCATTCCTCCTAGACGCTTTGCATCTCGGGCGCCAAACTTTCAGTGGTCATCTACGATCCCACGAATCGTCTCAGTATTATTTTGTCGAAATTCACCCTGCTATTACCTTTTTACGAACAGTCAAATTTCCCTTTGTAGTTATTACATACAACTGTCCGCATCGCAATGCGAACAGTTACGTATAATTGTTGACAACATGATTACGTTATACAAGAGCGAGATGTCACTACTGACAGCACTAAGTACCAAGGCATAGATGGATATTTCTCTGATAATGCTGTGCATCTTGGAATTTGGTAAATACGAACTACCAAGTTATCTAGTCCGGAGGATGGGTATTTTGCTAGCATAATAAATTTATAAATTCGTAGTAATCGTGTAGCACGTGCATAGTATTTGTATGAAGAATGTCAGACATTCATAGAACGAAAATAAAGGGAAACATAAGTAATGGTTTCGGGGCATATACACATATAATAGTTACTAAAGCAATACCATTTGTAACTACAATTAAGAATATCACGCCAGTGGCTTACTAGGAAAACCTTATTGAACACACAACATCTTAATTTCATGGGCCGCGTCAAACTGTTAGGTAACCCTAGGTCACGGGTACCGTAGTTTGGCAATATTCTCTTGCCAAATGACGATATATTTATATACACCTGTACCAATACTTGCCAATGAGATATGGCCTTGCTAATATAGTTTTGGTTTTGTTTACTAAACCAGTCGTCTTTCTGACATAATAGAAGGTGTGGATGAGACTGCATTGGTTATGTATATACCGGCAGCGTTTAATACGCCACGCGGTAGTCTTTGTTACTCGATGTCATAGAACTGCGTATGCACTTAGCAGTCGCACTGGTTAACATGTCAGCCCCCAATAAACCGAGAAAATGACCAGAAAATATCCCACTTTTAGAACACATTCTTAGTAAATCACTGGCGTGATATTCTTGATTTTAGTTGCACATAGTTAGTTTTTTATCTTTTATCTCTTTTAGGTGCATAGCTCCCAAACCATGACTTTTGTTTCGCTATATCTAGTCTCGTTGATTTGCCAGCGTGGGTTTTTATCATTGGTCGGTCCCCGCTATGACACCCACATCTAGGGCCATAGATACCTGGGTTTGTAGTTGCAGACGACAAAGAAGGTGTATTTGTATCGTGCGCCGCCTTCGTTCATCGGACAGTTCATCTTCCAGCCGCAGCCGACACGTGTCGTCTTGGCCCACGCCATCTGGCGAACAACAACGTCACATGATTGAGACTACAATATCCTCCAGAGTATTGCTCTTTTTTATTCCCTGTTTAATTAATTTAGCCAATCGCGAATCAGGATCACTGATGTTAACATATGTAGCGTGTGAATAGCTTAAGTAATATACGTAGTTGGTTTAACGAAAGAGTGCGTAGCTTTGTTAAAAACATCGAAAGAACTGACTTTTATTGTTAGATCGGGTAACTTGCGAAAGAAAAGTGTGAATAGCCGTATGTCATAACGTATAGAGTCGGACCACTTTTGCCCCTTTTTTGTCGAATTTTTACCGGATCTGGTAAAAAAATTAATAGTTTGTCCAATGATTTCACATAAACTAAATAACACGTTTGTACAAACGAGCTAATATTTTATAATAGTGGCCTATTTACAAGGGCATAGGGTCAAGTCACCATTGGTTTAATTTTTTTTGCGTTCTTATATAACCTGTTGCGCCACCACATGGTAGCATGGTAAACTAATGGGTGACAAAGCTTCCCTCATTGGCCTCCGCCTTTGCTACGTCCTTTGCTACGTCCTTTGCTACGTCCTAGATACGCCACCGTTTGGCAGGTTCTGTTTTTCACGAAATGAGTTTGAAACGAGTCGAGCGAAAAAATAGAACTGAGGAAGGGCTATTAAAATGAGGAAGGGCTATTAAAATGAGGAAGGGCTATTAAAATGAGGAAGGGCTATTAAAACGAGGAAGGGCTATTAAAATGAGGAAGGGCTATTAAAATGAGGAAGGGCTATTAAAATGCGAATTAGGCGATTCGATTAATAACATATACTTGTCCGTGCTCGGGGGAAGGTTCGGGGGGTTCGAACGAACGCCCCTTTTTGGGAGAATTTTTTTTAACTTAAACATTTTCAGAAATTATCCTAGGATAGACCGGAATTAATTTTTAAGTGTCCAAACGTAGCACTTTGGACACTAGTTTTCTCATCCGACAGACTTCCTCTGACCAAGGCGAAAGCAAAGTAAGCGTTAATAGTCTAATAACATTTCGTTGACTCCGCATAATAGAATCACTTAGCAATAACAATTGTATGAATGAATGAATGTGAATGATTCCGTCCAGCCAATATGTCTGATTATACCAAGAGGCTGGTTATGTTATCCGTGATAATAGCGTAGTCCACCGTATATCCACTTGGTGATATTCAACTGGTCGCAGTTATGACCGTGTGCAGGCGTTACCTGCGCGTAATGACCGCACTGTCTGCCGCTACACGACGCATTGAGGTAGTTGTAAACGAGGCTCTCGTTCCACCAATATGTCATGGCATACTGCAACGTTAAAGCAATCAGCATAACTATGAATGAAACAGTGCTAATAATTTATGTTATTTAATAATAGTGCTACCAGTGTTGCTGTTATTATTGTTATCATCATCATCATCATCATCATCTCCGCCACCGCCACCTCAAAATATCCAAAATGGCGGCCATTTTTCAAGATTGATGACATCTTAAAAAATGTCCACCATGTTGGATTCTCAAGTGGCTATTGGATTGGATCTGAAGAGTGACCCAGTGAGACTGTCCATGCCAAGTTGCATGATTGTATCACCATTTCAACAATACTACCTCTTATCTGCTATATTGTTTCTATTGGAGTAAAACATATTACCAGTTTATGTAAGAACTACAACTACAACTCAGTTGTAGTGTTTGTAAAATGAAGGCGAGTATTATTGTTAATGAATAATAAAGCTAGCATAGCGTTTGCTAACAGTGAAACTTACATCATGAATAATAATGGTAAAAGAAGAAGAACTAAACGAAGAAATAAAAATAAATAAGATTTTGTAAAATTATTTTTACATTAATTAATTAATACATATTTACATATTGCAATTATTATAATTGTTATCCCGTTTATTGAGATGCTTTAATACGGGTCGTATTGAAATGTGTAACATTGCATAATACTTAACAATGGCAATACAATATATTACCATACAGCAATAAAGTCGTAACTAAATAACACAAACGAAACTCACGTTTAGATTGAATGTCATATTACTCAGTGGCTGTCCAGACCATAATCTCTGCAGGTTCTCTCCGAAGCCCTTAACCTTTAATTAAATGTCTTAGTATGCATACAAACATGTTTAGTTGAAATGCTACAAACGCGAAATCGAACATACATAGCAACGATATTGAGTGCTGATCACATTTGCACAATCATTTGCAATAATCGCCGCTAATGGGAATGTGTTCTTCAAACATAAAGAAGGCAATATATCCTGAGGGCACAAAGTGGCGTTAGTTAAAGAACAGTGTAGGTTGGACATGAGAAAGTACTCCTTCTCAAAGAGGGTGATAAATGATTGGAACAAACTGTCAAGTAATTGTGTTAATGCTAGCAGTGTTAATTGACAAAATTGACAGATATATGATAAGGGCGGGCTACACAGAAATTAAAAATTGGACTTTCGATAAGCCAATGGCTTCCTTGCTCACTTGCCGCATGGAACTAGTAGTTTTGGATGGCAATCTCGGTAAATATTTAATATCCAGTGACTTAGGAAAATAACCTTGGTTTTCTTGCGGTGACTGGACCAGGCTGAGCACTTCGCCCCTTCTTGTGCATATTTCGCCAATTCCTCGTCCCATGTCTACAAACACAGACCAAGTCATCGCAATGTTATCGTCGTGAGTGGATTGAAACTATGCTCAGCGGAAATTTGCCAACGATGCGCGACCCAGCTATAAAAAGTTTCCTCCGAAATTTCACACTACACCATACGACAGAGCTGAACATATGCACGACTCCAGCACCGAGTGATTTAGAGGAGCGGAACAGCCATAATTTTAGCTCAGAATGATGTAGCAGAGTTGAACATTTGTACAATGTTTACACCGAGTGATACTCATCGTACTAATGTAAAACATATTGCCGCTTAAACATAGTTAACTTCTTAACACACGCCCACGCATACACATGCAAACAAATAAATACACGTGCATACACACATTGGAGGTACGTACATTTATGCACGCACACATGCACACACGCACATACGCACACACACACACTGATATGCACTAACACACGCACACGCCACACGCACACATGCACACACACGCACGCACGCACGAACGAACGTACCACCGTACGTAAATACATACATACATGCATGCATACACACATACATACATGCATATATACATGCATGCATGCATGCATGCATACAAACTTACATACATATATACATGCATACATACACACACTTACATACATACATACATGCATACATACATGCATGCATGCATGCATATATTCATGCATGTATGCATGCATGCATGCACACATACATACATGCATACATACATACATACATACATGCATACATACATACATACATACATACATACATACATACATACATACATACACGCATACATGCATGTATACATACATACATACATACATACATACATACATTCATACATACATACATACATACACACTCACATACATACATACATACATACATACATACATACATACATACATACATACATGCATACATACTGATGGCTGTATTTCAGACTCGCTGTGACCGTACCATGGTGAGCATGTCGGCGGCAGGCGGGTCGACACTCGCGCGCAGCTCATTGTGTCTCTGCACGATAAACCTCTTCAGGCGGGGTGTCAGAACAGCATCCGTGTTTTCGCTACGTGCCTATAACAGATAATAAAGTGTCTGTAATAGTTACGACGTGTCTGCGTATATGAAGGAAAGCGGGAAACGTTGGTCCAATCGACAATAGTCTGTACCTGGAATAACAAGTGTTTGATCGCTAGACGGAGGGCGTGCATTCCGGTAGGCTCTATTGCAAGGTACGGTTATGAAAAGTAGGGAGTGACAACAGCTATTTATCAAAGACGAAGTAGAAATATTTTCCATTCAAAATTGTTTTCCATTCTGAAACCTTCCAATCGACTACTACCCTGTATCGCCGGTATGTCAGCCATTGTTCTATCTAGTTGGTTATATCATGCCTCATGCCACGGGTTTTAGTTTAAGTAACACTCTTTGATTTTGTACTTTGTCGAAAGCTTTATGAAAATATAAGTATATTATATTCACTGGTGACCTCTCATCTACCCACTTAGGGATTTCATTTCCTCGTTGAGATGATTTTATTGACGTATGCCTTAAAAACAAGACGTCCACAATAAGGCCTCTATTTCATATTGATAATATTTTTTGGTAATTAGATTTATAGCCCTTTAAATTTAGCATTTTGTTTTGGAAATTAACTAATGTCATCTCTGATAAACAATGCACATCAGTCATTTCGATCTTATGCCATTAAAAAACCTCAGATATTATATTCCCAGCATTGTGATATACTAACAAAAATACCCATCTTCCGGGCGGGATGAGTCGGTGGTTCGTAAGTGACTGTACAATAACAATATTAAAACACGTCATCACATAAATATCCATCTGTGCATCGGTACTTGGTGCTGCTAGTCAATATCTCTCGAAATTGCATCGTGGCATAGGCAGTCATAGTAGTCATGGTAGTCATGGTAACCTAGAACAGGTAGTAGCGGGGGTAAATTTCAAAAAAATAAAACAGATGACCCGACCGTGGGTTCGTAGATGAAACCCTGGAGGTTTGGCGTCGGAAATGCAATACTTTATGCTTCTCCTCTAGGAGGAGTACATACATACAAACACACACACTCTAGGTCGACTGACAATAATGCACATCCTTAGTTCGTAAGTGACTGTCACGATAACAATATTTGCTAAATGTAAATATAGTTACGATTATAGATTTTTCCGCTGGACTACAGTTAGATTGTTCCGACATTATCACGAACATTCCATTTACTCCTTAAGTAAATATAGAAACTGTTTGGCTGTCAAAGAGCAGTGTGTGACACCTACATCGTCGTGTCGTGCTCCTCCAGCTCTCTGTATCCATATACTTGGGGGACTTTGCTTGACAAGCACAGGCCGAGAGTAATGGAACCCAGCGACACCTGACGCAACCAGGACTGACGTCACAAGAACCATCAACTTCATTGACATCTGAAATAGTAACATCATTACTTACCAGAAGAAGCAGCTGCCCAGTAACGATCGTGTTTGAGTTCGCAGTGAAGACTTGTTAATTGTTTATTATGTTTATAATATCGCCGTATCTAATGTTTATCCATTCAACAAAAAGGTTGACGTTTTACAGCAATCCCAGGTGTGTAAGGTGAAAACGGTAAACACATCAAGTCCATGTTCACTACGCACCCAAACGCTACGCAGTGTGTGTGTGTGTGTGTGTGTGTGTGTGCGTGTGCGTGTGCGTGTGCGTGTGCTTGTGCTTGTGCGTGTGCGTGTGCGTGTGCGTGTGCGTGTGCGTGTGCGTTTGCGTGCGTGCGTGCGTGCGTGCACCCGTTCGTGCGTGCGTGCCCAATCCTATCTAACTTACTTACTGCCGTGTTACGACTGGTCGTATATAGTTAAAATACGTCGATCGACGGTCTGCAGCGTGATGCAATGTGCCGCGACGTCGCTACCACGCTATTTAAATCAAGTCCTCCGCCCATTGAAGATGTGAATCATTGGTGTCGCCCTGACCGGGTGAATAATTGGACTTGTAGTTCGCACGTGTTACACGCTGTTATTTTCAGGAGCTGATTCGAGCCCAATTTCCCAACGATTTCCACATGTTGTCTATATGCGTTAACAGATACGTTACGAAGTATTATCTTGGATGTTGCAAACGTGCGACCCGTTGCAGAGATGACCTGACGAGCTGAATCTAGAACAAGTTCCGATCACCATCCGTTTACTTACTGTTACAGAGAAGTAAAACAGTTAGCATGGCATCCACGTGACATGTGGCTTTATTTGGCGCTTGGCTTCAAGAACTTGACGATGACTTACGATATAATAGCGCCATTAAATCACCCTTCCTCTCGGCATAACTTTACAACTTTACACTTAAAGTAGTAAACGTATGCCTTTTCACGTTTTCTTTTCATTTCGCAGTAGGTCTGTATCAATGACTGATGCACATGTGTGTTTCAGTGCTCATAGATCAATGCTGCCTATTATCACACTCGTAACCTAGTTAGTCAACCACTAATATTTCCATTTTATTTATCTTCTTCGTGTAGGAAACTATTGGTTCTGTGACTCCACGACAGGTTTTTTATTTCCCTGTGTGGGATCTTTTACTTCCCCTGGATAGACACCAAGTAGAAGTGACCAACGGATGTTAGTATATCTTCCGAAAGACACAGGCAATGTGGGATGGACGAAATTGCCCAAGTTTCGAAACGGCAGTAGGTGGAGTCGAACTCTGGTCCTCGCAGTCGACAGTCCCGCGCTCTGACCATTGCGCCACGGCGCCCTGCCTTATTCACCAAATAGGTTGGGTTTTATGAAACAAAACATTATTTTTAATTATTGTAAAGCAATTCTGGTCTAATTTCATAACTGGTGATTCCTAAGCTCATTAAAGTGTTCTGAGATCTCTTCCGTCCCTTCATATTTTCTGAATGGATAAAACATTTCAGATTGGGTAATCTTACCAAAGAAACAATCATAAATGCCAAACAGAATAACCCACAAATCAATCACATGAATACGATTCGCAGCCAATTTGCGCCGTGACGTATGAAGTGTCACCAAATGAAGAAAAGCATATCATCTTCGCTTCCAAGACAGCAGGCAAATTAACGATCTCCGTCACGCGACAGTCATAACGTGACGTGACGTGTTTACACTTGAGGTCGACACTGGGAAAACGTTACAATTAAAACATCCTCCGCAATGGTATGGTAGTTCTTCTTTCATACGAGAACCACAACAGTAATGTATTGTAAACATCAGACGTGCTTGGCTTTATTTGTGTGTGTGTGTGCGTGCGTGCGTGCGTGCGTGCGTGCGTGCGTTTGTGTGTGTGTGTGTGTGTGTGTGTGTGTGTGTGTGTGTGTGTGTGTGTGTGTGTGTGTGTGTGTGTGTGTGTGTGTGTGTGTGTGTGTGTGTGTGTGTGTGTGTGTGTGTGTGTGTGTGTGTGTGTGTGTGTGTGTGTGTGTGTGTGTGTGTGTGTGTGTGTGTGTGTGTGTGTGTGTGTGTGTGTGTGTGTGTGTGAATAGCTTTAGTGATATAAGAATTCAGCTTAATAAAAACAGTGCGCGTAGCTTGGTTTACTTGCAGAAATGTGAACGTCATAGTGTTGTAGATGTAGGCTACTTTATCTATTTGTGGCCCTTTTCGGCGAATGTTGGTTCGTCATGTTAATTCTTCCCAGTTTCCCTGTTGTTGAGGGTTTCCTGGGGTTGATGTGCTCTCTTTTGTTGATATATTCTCTTTTGTTGAAATATTCTCCTTGGCTGATGTGCTCTCTGGAGTTGATATGTTTTATATGGCTGATGCGTCCTCTGTGGCTGATGTGTTCTCTAAGTTTGATGTGTTCTCTGTGGTTGTGTGTTCTCTAAGATTAATGTGTTCTCTGTGGTTGTGTGTTCTCTAAGGTTGATGTGTTCTCTGTGGTTGTGTGTTCTCTAATTTTGATGTGTTCTCTGTGGCTAATATGTTCTCTAGGGTTGATGTGTTCTCTGTGGCTGATGTGTTCTCTAGGGTTGATGTGTTCTCTGTGGATGTTTGTTCACTGAAGCTAACATGTTTCCCGGTGTTAATTGTTTTGGGGGAAGTTTAATTATTTCTGGGGCTGAAGTGTCCTCGACGAATGACGTGTTCCCCGTTGGTAAGATTGTATATCCCATGAACTTCTACTCGTTATCTTTGCACACGTTACGTAATGATAACGATGTGTTGTCGCACACATTCGCGACGATTTTCCCGTGTGCACATACCGGCCGTAAAATAACACGTCCCAACTTTTGATGACGTCACCACTTGTCGTGACTGCGCGGTCGACGTGCTGCGCAGCGGAAATGTGATTGTTGCGTTGCACGCGACGGCATTCGCTTCCGGTCACCGGAACAGCGTTGACGGTCTGTGCGGACGAATGCACGGCCGGTGGTGTGGGCCGGCGAGCCGCCTGGCGCTACACACGACAGCTGCGCCCGGTTGACAGGTCAGATTTACATCCGGAATAGTCCACCTCCGTTGTTCCACTTATATGCAGTGACCTTTCGCAGTCCGCTTAACGATACACCAACGTAGTCACCCAATGCGTGTCACAGTATGACCGCACACAGTGGTGGATGATTAATTTATTGACATTAACATAGTAACACAATACAACCCTGCAAATCATGGCGGCTATGCAAATGAAAGAATCGGTGCCCTTTTCCTATATAGTACAAACCTATAGTACACACGTTTATCATCGCAGTAGCGTAACCAGCCAGTCTAAAACAGCACGAAACGGTAGATGATTAATTATTGACATTAGCGCAATAATGAATTACAACTCTTCAAATCTCGACGACTATGCAAGTTAAACGATCTATGGTTTTTTTCCATCCATGGGCCAGAAGTCGCGGGAATGGTCGCAAAGCGAATCTATGTGACCTTTGGTTGTTCATTTATCATACCACTAACGTAACTACCCTGTATGTGATGGCACACAAGGGTGCATGATTACTTTATCGACATCAGCGTAGTAATTGAATGCATCCCTGCAAATCTTGGCGATTAAACAAATGAAAGAACCGATGCCCTTTTTCATGTCTCGACCAGAAGACGCGGGACTGCTTCAAAACGAATTAAAAAAACTTCCGTAAAATCTTACCATTGTTTTGAGGTATCCGCTTCATATATCATCATCTTCAATGCGCGTGGGCAATACGGTATTAGACTTAGCAATGTGGCTGTAGTTTTGAATCAGCCTTGTTCGTTGAATCGAATCCATAGTGAGGCTGATTACTCAACCATGCCTGAGTGATCTGGCTGTGGGGCGCCACCTGAACAGCTCTAAATTGCCAGGACATAAACACACGTCATAGCTGCTATTGCAGTGGTTTTGTAATGTCAGACTGACTGCAGGAACTCCATCTAACCGATCTCCTCCCTTCGTATTACTCAGGATAATTTTTACTATAATATATATGCTGCTTCAGATAGATTAGACACCGAAAATGTCTCAACGCTCTTCCAAGAACACATATAGGTAAAGTCATCCCCCAGGCATTACGCCTTAGGAAGCCATGAAGGCTTATATGGCCAGTGCTTAAACCTGGTTTCTGTAGTGCGAAGCAACTTAGAGTGCAGTTATACTGACTCTCCTGAACTAGTCCAGGAGAGTCAGTATAACTGACTAGTTCAGGAGAGTCACTATAAGGTACCTTCCAAACAGTGTTTGTACTCATTTGCAGCTGAGTAGACTAGGGTAAACGAAATTGCTAAGCAACTCAACTTCGAAAACGAACCGTGACCCAGTGTGGGTGTTGAACTCACAACCCTCGAATTTAGAGTCCAACACCTTAACCACTAGGCCACGGCTGCCCCCTACAAGAACACATATATACACGTTTGTAATTAATCTGCATGGATGCGTTTGATGCGGTCACGGTTACAAGTATGTAAAATAACCGGTTTCTAGGCATCATGTTATTATTTTTCGTAATTCGCACTCCTGGTTCGTTCTAACAGCTTGAAACACAAGAAATACAAGAATCTGGCTTATTTGGTCCTGCAGCGATGTTTGTGAGGCTGCAGGTGAACCGATGTTTGTGAGGCTGCATGTGAACCGATGTTTGTGAGGCTGCAGGTGAACCGATGTTTGTGAGGCTGCAGGTGAACCGATGTTTGTGAGGCTGCAGGTGAACCGATGTTTGTGAGGCTGCAGGTGAACCGATGTTTGTGAGGTTGCAGGTGAACCGATGTTTGTGAGGCTGCAGGTGAACCGATGTTTGTGAGGCTGCAGGTGAACCGATGTTTGTGAGGCTGCAGGTGAACCGATGTTTGTGAGGCTGCAGGTGAACCGATGTTTGTGAGGCTGCAGGTGAACCGATGTTTGTGAGGCTGCAGGTGAACCGATGTTTGTGAGGTTGCAGGTGAACCGATGTTTGTGAGGCTGCAGGTGAACCGATATTTGTGAGGCTGCAGGTGAACCGATGTTTGTGAGGCTGCAGGTGAACCGATATTTGTGAGGCTGCAGGTGAACCGATGTTTGTGAGGCTGCAGGTGAACCGATGTTTGTGAGGCTGCAGGTGAACCGATGTTTGTGAGGTTGCGGGTGAACCGATGTTTGTGAGGCTGCAGGTGAACCGATGTTTGTGAGGTTGCAGGTGAACCGATGTTTGTGAGGCTGTAGGTGAACCGATGTTTTTGGGTATACCAATTTATGAAACGGAGGAAGTAATTTTTATTGTGAGCGACGCAAGTAGGAGAACGTTCACCTTTCCAGGATGTCCCCTTTTAATTTGGCTATCTAAATTTATTTTGCACACTGCGCTGTCGTAGACTTTATATTCACAGCAATGCAGCATTTCGGATACGTTTTGAGAAAACAACAATGGTTGCATATGTTATTCTTGCCAGTGCTATTCCTTTTTGAGATAAACTTCTCCATTAGGGCGCCTTTTTTGAACGTCATCCCGGTACCTGTTATGAAAAATTAGCTTTAGACTATAAAATGCCTTTCTTGGCCTTTGGTCTCTAGTATGTTACCCTTTTGCCATTGAAAGAAAGTTACCTTTTAAGAAACTATTTCCGTGACAAGTGCCCTTTTGGGACATTTCCCTAGTAGTATGCCCTTTTACCGAACAATTTGCCCTTTTGAGAACACAAGATACCCCTTCGTGCCTGCGCTCCTTGCTTGCTGCCCTTGTGTGAAAAATAACAGTGTTTGCCGTGTTACTTATTGTCTGATATGAAATATGAAATAGTACACTAACTAATAGTATACTAACTAATAGTACACTAACTAATAGTACACTAACTAATAGTACACTAACTAATAGTACACTAACTAATAGTACACTAACTAATAGTACACTAACTAATAGTACACTAACTAACAGCATTTGCGATTCAAATCACCGAAGCGAACTACACTTACCGAGAACAACTCGCCCGGATGTAGTTGAGACCAATCTTAGCAATCTCATTGGTTGAAATGACAACTGGGAAAATATAAATTCCACGTTTATTCGGGTGGATCTGTGTGGGGTGATAACAACATTACCCCTGGTTCACGAGGATGTCCCGAACCCCTTGGTCAGCTGGGCAACAACCCCTCATTTAGGGTTTGTCACATTCCCACTGTTCCCGACCTAACTAAATATGACGCCCGTGTGGCTATTTGGGCCCACTCCATTGCTATCTGACCCAATTACTCCTTCTTTCGGGAAATATGTTTCCTTACTCCCACCTCCCTGCCCCCGTCCATCAAGGTGGGAAGTGGAAATCGGGGTGGCATCCATGTGTTATTTTCAAGTTCATCTACGCACACAAAATATATCATAGAATGGAAAACTATATTAAACTCCACCATAATCTCTATAGTTGATCTACGCATCATTTCATAATAACAAATAATAAGAGACTAAAATCAGATATTTTTGCACAACCAATTGCGCAATGCACATCCACCAACTATCCCTATATCTATACTATGTGCATAATAATATTGATTTCATCATTTATATCACCCAAAGTACACTGTCAGGTAAGCTAACTATTAATAATTAACATGAACATGAACTCACTATAACATTACTTTAGGTGCTCCGAAACTACTAAATTTGACAATTTCAAGCATGATAACGTCAGTTTGCACAACCTTCCAAGCTATAGGATGTAGAGCAAAATATTGCGTGATCGGCTTAAATTAAAATAAAATAAACAAATGGCATGCGATGAGTATGGTGCCCCATTTTTAATGATGTCCCCGTCTCCCCATTGCCAGTTTCAAGCTGAACATTGTCTTTTTAAGACGGCCAGGCAAAGAGAACATAGGCTACATTATCAGCCTCCATATGGAGCCAATGACCACATAAATACACAGTGACGTATTCCTATGGTAACGCCAGCAGATCGACTATTCGGACGACTGGGCGTTATTTTTAGTCAACCATGCGCGTTTTATGTAAGTTAGTGGTGATAAATAAGTTGCGTTAGGTATTACAACTGTACTAGGACGTTTTACAGGTGTAGGATAGCTACTGTGTATGTTCACTCCGAACTCAACTAGAAACATTATGCACGAAAATACTAACGTATACTAACGAAACAAATTCTACTTCATTTATCATTGATTTTGATTGTTAGTACCGACCAAAACATAATGTTCGACGAATTATTCACATTCAATGTTTTACTAACGTGCTCTGCTGCCATAACTAGCGGGGACGTGTCCGTTCATTGATAATCAACGATTCTGTGAACTGGTTCAATACGTCAGGTATCGTGCTGAACAAAGCCTCCCAGTGTTTCCATGGTTACGGACGATGGAAGCCAGCACAACGCTGACTGACAAATAAATAAATAATGTCTTTTTTATCCGTGCGCGCTGTGCTGACAGCCGCCCGAATATTAGAAGCAACAATCGTAAATAGATGCACCATCAACGTCTCGGGTGTACAGCTGTACACGTAAATGTGCACGGGAGGAGCGATATCGCGAATGACCGATGAATTACCGGGGAATACAGCATTAGTCGATGACTAACGGGAAATGTCGCGGTATGTCTTAACCGAAACAGCTTGAATTGTTAACATATTAAATCATTGATACACAGTTGTGCCCAATACGCGGACGCCTCGGCAGTGCAGACGTGATGGACGACGTACAGATGCGACGGATGTTGTACCGGGTGGGATATACACACGAATAGCTGACACCACTCGCAGATGAGGATTGATGACAGCCGAATCGTGGACGACTGAGAAATAAAGCATTGCACGTTGACAGATATAAACATACGAACGCAATACGGAATATGTACTGTGTGTGACGAAGTTATACCAAAGTACAACTGATAGGACAATAGTAAGCCCACGAGAAATAAAAGATACAGCCAGCTGATAAAATTATGATTTTTTATTGTATGTTCATACAAGAAAAGAATATCGAACGTTTATTGCATCTGGGATGACATTCAGAATATATATATATAGAACAAATCCAAATGGATAATATTGTCGTCGAAGAAACATAGATCAGAAAACGTCGGTGAACGTAACAACTATGATGTAAGTATCCTTCTGAGAATTGAACGTTGTCATTAAGTTAGTGTTTGTCCTCACAATTTTACAGTTGCCATAGCAACTTCAACATTGACATGGTCCTCTTGATGGTTAATGTGAAGAAGTCCAATAATAATATGATTATACATGTCGCAGAGCAGAAGAAGTAAGTCCCAGAATTAAATTCCCGAAGAAGGCAGCCGATGTTTGCTAAAACACTAAAACGTTGCAGTTGTGTTAAAATAAAAAATTATATTAATTTATTCCCCTAACTTGATTATTAATAGTTGTCTAAAGTTAAACATGTGTAATTTTAGTTGTACTATTATTCTGTTATCTTGAGAATGTTGGATTTTTCGGAGAACGAAGCTTGTCATGTGAACCAATCCGTCTTTATATATATATATATATATATATATATATAATATATTTTATATAATATTTTAATATATATATATATATATATTAAAATATTATATAAAATGTGTACCTGGAATCATAATAATGAACATTTGGTGCCGATATGTTGATGCATCCGATAGACGTTTCATAAGAGTTATCGAATCGAACATGACTGTGACATACGTCCGAGTGTAAATATTGTCTGCTACGGGCAATGTCAATATGTGTGCGGACGTGCGTGCGTGCATGCGTGCGTGCGTAAAGGTGTGCGGTCGTGTCTTTCTCACACTCTCCCCTCTTCATATCTCTCCCATATACCCTCTCTCTCTCTCTCTCTCTCTCTCTCTCTCTCTCTCTCTCTCTCTCTCTCTCTCTCTCTCTCTAATCTTTCCCCCACAAACTGTACGGTAACCAGCAGGACAAACTTAATAGTTACTACCTGCGTCAAACCTACGCGCCCAGTGTCTTCTCTTTGACTCTTAAAGAGCGTTGAGGATAGTACTTCAGATTTAGAACCGACTCATAACAGTATATGCCGTTGTTATAGGTCCGCCACCTGTCCCTCGCTATGCTGTGACATCCGCAAGCCTCTGCCGTCCATTCCGCGCCAAGTCGCCGACCCAGCTGTCGACGTCGCCGTCCACGAAGACCCGGCGGACCGCATGGACGCCGCCGGGTGGAGGCCGTCGCCTTGGGCCGACCCGCGGAGGATCCCTCGCCCGACAAAAA
Organism: Lamellibrachia satsuma; assembly: GCA_033239005.1. Lineage (NCBI taxonomy): Eukaryota > Metazoa > Annelida > Polychaeta > Sabellida > Siboglinidae > Lamellibrachia > Lamellibrachia satsuma. The sequence continues at coordinate 491,171 of BSQZ01000038.1, read as the reverse complement.
CAGGATGGAGGTAAAGAGCAGCAATTTCGTTACACGCCGTCAAGGGTATTGAAGTCCGGAAGCCATTATTGACTTTAAATAAGTATTTATTTTCATATTGATTTATATTTATTTATTAATTTTATTATATATAAATGTTATTAATGTTGTAGTTTAAGTGCCTGTGGACATATTTTATTTTCTGACATAAATAAAGGTTATCTTTATATTATTATTATTATTATCATTATTACATTGTGTTAACCGCGGCAGTAACCCTTTCATTGATGTAAAAATATATAATAGAGATACTGTTCTAGGCACTAACATGAAACAAAAGGAATAAAGAGTAATACTGTAGGACTACTGCTTCAAAGGATAATTTGGGTTGATTCGGCTAAATATAACAAGAGTTCATTATACCTCTGTATAAAGCTATAGTTAGGCATCATATAGAATACTGTATAGAAGCTTGGAGACCGTAAGAAGGATTTGGAGGTACTTGAAAGAATACAGAGGAGAGCAACGAAAATGATTCCAGAACTAGAGGACAATAAGTAACGTTAGTGAAAGAACAGTTAACATTATATAACAGAAAATATTCATTATCACAGAGGACAATAAATGAATCGAACAAATTATATACATATTGTGTAAATGCAGCGTGAATACTTTTCAAATATAAATTGACAAATATTTCAGAAGGAGGGTTACGCATTGATGACAAATCATTGAACTCCCACCTGAATCTTGTTGCTTTGGATGGCGTGTTTGCTCAACATTGTAAACATATAGATATGTACTACACAACATCATGGGTATTTACTACACACCGTCATGGGTATTTACTACACACCGTCATGGGTATTTACTACACACCGTCATGGGTATTTAAGATCATGACTGACATTGGTCGCGTGTATTGATCATGTCATTATTGTGGTTGTGGACAAACGTGTGTACTTATATTTATTTCGGTCTAGCAATAAGGTTACTTTAGTTTTAGTTACTCAACACATAGCATGTGACAGGCCCGTGAATGATACAGTTCATAAATACCAAAATGACGAACTTCAAAGTGATATTCCATTGTCATAAATAGAAGCCATGCGTCTTTTACAATGACACTATTGTGTTATTATGTAACTACTGTCCACATTCAATATGATTATCAAGCATAGGAACAGTAAGTACTTTCACAATCTCTGATTACCCCGTATTTGGTGCTTGTAACTTTCATGCTTCTTTCAGGCATTTCGTGATATATATATATATATATATATATATATATATATATATATATATATATATATATATATATATATATATATATATATATATATATATATTAGTGTGTGAGTGTGTGTGTGTGTGTGTGTGTGTGTGTGTGTGAGTGTGTGTGTGTGTGTGTGTGTGTGTGTGTGTGTGTGTGTGTGTGTGTGTGTGTGTGTGTGTGTGTGTGTGTGTGTGTGTGTGTGTGTGTGTGTGTGTGTGTGTGCGTGTGTGTGTGTGTGTGTGTTTGTGTGTGGACCTATTTAACAAGATTGCCATCTAAGGCAAAGACCCATATGGCAAGTGGACAAGGAAGCCATTGGCTTATCGAAAGTCCAACATGTTTAATCTATGTGTAATCTTTTCCATTCATTGATTGTCCTCTGTTAAGAACGAGTACTTCCTGATATCCAATCTACACTGATCCTTTACTACTGCTACCTCATGTCTTTTAGTTCTATTATCTTTCTTGTGTGAGAAAAAAATATTTCTATCAATATTTATCCATTCAATATATTAAAAACTTCAACTTGATCTCCTTTTAACCGCCTTGTCTCTAGGGTTGTTAAACCACTTTCTTTCAGTCGTTCTTCATAACTTTCCACTACATCTCCTTCTGTCCTTCGCCTACGTAATTCTCCCAGTTCCCACGTGGGTCATTAATTGGTTATGTGAATGGACATATATGATTAATAGCTTTACTTTACTGGTTGTAGCCTAGTTGCTCAAGTGTGATGGTGAAATGATCACGACCTTAATTCGAAAACACAACTGCAGCATCAAGACCATTTACAATTAATTAAACAATAACAATTGTTATGTTGTCAATGTCATATGTCCTTACAGTCGCGTCGAGCACTGTTTGAACTGTGCCGTCAACAGCGAGATTCTCGCGAGACTGGCGCCGAGCGAAAACCAGCTTCCTTCCCTGGCGGACGAAGGTCAGCTGTGCGGCTGGAACCCGGACGAATCGGAGTGTATGCGACATGCCTGCTCAGGAGACTATCTCCGCGACATCGCATCGGGCTTGGCGCACGATAAGGATGGGTCAGTCGCTTGTCTATACTCCTACATTGAAAGGATTATTGAACATATATCAGGATAGTTCGTTTTCATGATCAAACAATTATTTTTTTCTTACCCCAAAGGTTTTCATTTACCTGTAGATCTTTCGCCACCTTGTCAATATAGCTTTCTCGGTACTAGCGACAATGACGTTCTTTGTACGATGACGTCATCGCCATTAGTACTGACAAGAAACATATCTTTCTACGTAGGAGTGTACACACGCTTTGAAAGGAGATTGTGATTTGAATATGTGTGAGCTTGTGTGCGTGCTTGCGTGCGTGCGTGCATGTGTGCGTGCGTGTGTGCAGGTTTGTATTTTACGAAGGAATGGCTGTCATTAGAGAACAATATTTACTATATTCCATACAGATCACCGCCACTAACAAAACCAAAGCGGCACAGGCAACGACGCGCGCCACCTGGAGGCAGAACACAATATGATTATCCTTTCCGGCACTACGCCGACCTGCATGTATGTAGGCAACGTTTATGTTGCACTGTTTCTAAAAAAATTAACATGTTTAGTATCAATTACCGATTATCGATTATATATTTAGCTTTGGCGAAATCATCGAATAAAATGTGAACTATTTGACTTTGATCTAAAATGCCAGTGTTCCGGCTCTACATAAGCCTATTGTGGTATACAGTTTTTCACACTTCACAAGTTTCCTGGTCGAAATTCAATCTGTTCTGTTACTGTCTGTGTCAAAGTGGTGACAGTGGTGATGGTGGTATTAAGACTAATGGAGGTTTTACGGGTGGTGGTGGTGATAAAGATGATGATGTTGACAGAAGAAGTGACAGTTATGATGGCGGTGATGGTGACAAAGGTGAAGATGGCAGTGACGTTGACGATGCAGGTGATGGTGTCGCTTGGATGATGGTAGTGATGGGGTCATGAAACTTAGGGTGATGATGGCGGTGCCGGGATGAATAACGGTCATATTGAGGTTTATGGTGGTGACAGTGCAGAATGCGGTGATGAGGATGACAATAGACACGTCAATGATGACTAAAGTGAAGGTGGTAGTGACGGCGATAGCGATGACAGTAAAAACGTGGAAGTTAGTGAATATGATGACGGTATGCTTAGGGTGGTGATAGAGACAGTGTTATGGCGATGACAGTGAACGTAACTGATGCAACAACAGAATCTATAAACGAGCCCGCTCTGCTTTTTATGTCAACTCCTGCTTTGTCCAATGGCGCCAGCATCTTGTGTGAATATGAATACGTGTTAGTCCAAGTTGAAGAAGAGAGACACACGTAAATACAATGTACTCGCTTGCAGGAGTACATGAGAGAGTACCGACGCGAGAGTACCGTCAAGTGGCGTCACGAGGTCAACAAGACGGCGAGCGCGGCGAATGTTCTTGAGTGCAAAATCTTCAAGTGGTCTCACGTATTCCCCAGTGTCAGGTACAGTCTGCGCCGCTGCAACTCCGATATGTCTCCGATGCAATTCTGCAACAACTCCGCTACGTTACCGCTACAACTCCGACACAGCACCGCTATACCTCAGCTAGAACACCGCTTCAACACCCCTACAACTCTGATACAACTCCGATACAACACTGCTACAACACCGATACAACACCCCTACAACTCCGATACAATACTGCTACAACAACGATACAACACTGCTACAACACCGATATAACACGGCTATAACACCGATATAACACTGCTACAGCACTGCTACAACTGTTATGCAACTCTGCTACATCACTGCTACAACACCGATACAACTCCGCTAAAACACTGGTTCAAACGGTTACAACATAATGATTCAACTCTGCTACAACACCGCTGCAACATTGCAACAACACCGCTACAATACCGATCCAACTCCACTACAACGCTGCTACAACTCCTCTACAACAGCGCTGCAACACCGCTACAACACCGCTACAACTGTTGTAATTATGTCTAAAGGTCATTCAACCAAGTATTAACTATATTATTTTATAATGGGATGTGCTAGATGCAATAAACCACGAACCTGATACATTGACATGTTTCTTTCTTTCGCACGCACGCACGTACGCACGCACTCGTACACTTTTTGTTGATTCGCTAATATGCATCTTCAATGCAGCGTTTTGAACAGACCACAAAAACCTAAACCCAAGTCTGTTGACGGAAGGAAGGAAGGACGTTACTTAGGCTTCGGGGCGAGTGAAGGAGACATCGCGCCTATTATTAAATTCAGGTTTGTAATTAAGCCTACATGTTTCATTTGTCAGATCGTTATTGAGCTGAAACCAACACGCACGTCTAAAACACTGTTGTATAAGAAACCGTGTTGGTAACACCATCCATCTATTATTATATAATGCCGCCATTAATTCGATAATCATGATGTTGTTATTAAATCATCAAATTTACTTGCAAATGTTCCACGTGTCGCCATATACAATCATGTTTCATTTATCCGTCCTGCGACAATGCGGTTTTTCGGTAATTCGCACGAGAACGATTTCGACAATAAATGGCTTCGTTAATTTGTTTTTCATGTTTCCCTTTCTACACACCGTTTCAAGGAACCACCTGACAGGATAACACTGATTAATCCGCACGCTTCGGTAATCGGGTCAAACCCTTGGTAATCAAGGTGTGCGGATAAACGACAAACAATAATGAATGCGACAAGCCAGAATCGTTAAGATGTCGTGAACAGGGATACACAAAGACAACATCAGAGCGAGGGACCACGGACGATTTAGGGTGGAAATAAAATTTCGAATAAACGTCTTCAATTTTGTTACGGAAGGTGGCTATAATTTCAGACGGGGGTCGTAATAGACTATGCGATCATAACGTTTGGGGTTACAACTCTCCAGAGAGAAGCGCCACCTAGCCGCCCCAGAGCTGCCGAGTGCGTTCCTAGAGCAGTGTGACCAGGCGACAGAGAAGAAGGCGAACAGCCGCCTCCAGGACATGACGACAGTCGTCTGGTCCTACAGGTATTCGACGTCCGTGCAGGCGCAACAGCGTGACAAGCACGACAGCAGGTGCGTGTGTGTCAGTTACCTGAGACTTTTCTGCGTGTCTGTTTACACAAGGGAATTTTGTCCGATTTGTCGGCCGACACCGAGTAGTTAAAAAATGTGTAGTGTAAACACCCTCAAGAGATCGATTGGTGAGGCCAATTTGTGGCTACGATTGTATCGGTCGAATTTGGGATGAGTCCAATGACGTATTTAGGGGGACACTGGGCCTTTGCACCCCCTTTGGCTTACTTTTTTTCGTACATAAACTGTTGCGCAACTACGTGGCAGCATCGTAAACAAATGGGTGACTAAGCTTGCCCCCCCCGTGAGATGCTATATACGCCATTGTATGAGTTAAATTTAACCGGCAGTATTCCTATTTGCCTGCCTGACTGTCTGTCTGTCTGCCTGCCTGCCTGCCTGCCTGCCTGCCTGCCTTCCTGCCTGCCTGCCTGCCTGCCTGCCTGCCTGTCTGTCTGTCTGCCTGCCTGCCTGTCGGCTCGGTTGCAAAAACAATTATGCAAAACGGACAGTCTGATATTGCTATTTGTTTCCGGGCCGAGTTCGTTGAGTCGGACCGACCTGTATCGAAACAGAGACGTCCTGTTCGGAGATGGAGCTGGTCGTATAAACACCATCGCGAGACCGATTAGTACGCCAATGTGTGACCAAACGCAATGTTGAAGCAGTAACCAAACTGCGACATACATCATGTGGACCCGTCGTGACCTTTCATCAAAGTTCAAGTGGCGCGAGTCGATATCTAGGTCACCGATTCTAGACACGTCGCTCGTCTTAACGCACACATAATTTATTTGCGCATTGTCGTTGTCGACAGCCCAACAGGGGCACAAATTGCTTGAGTAAACCGGTCTTTTCTGTAGTGACCGCCGTTGTCTGTCGTCAGGTCATCGCCCGACATCCGGTCAGTTCCCGAGAACCCGCCGGCCAAGTGGGTAGAACAGGCCGCCTCGTACAATGGCAAATTGGCCGGTGTCCTTGGGGCAGAATCACTCCGCGGAGGCGTACCGAATCATCCGGCTTCCCCGTCAGCAGTCGCTGGAAATAAAACCCCAAAACATCGGCAGAAACCAGATCCGACGTCAAAATTACAGCACAACCCCGTTCAACAAGTCCCCCTGACATGTTCCTACAACGTCCCGCGCTTGGGCGGCGACTACAAAGAGTACTTCCGGCTGAGAGACAGCGTGCTTACTCGACCGACTACGAAGGCGCTAGGACCGACGTCACGCCCGCAATCGAAGACAAAGTCTACCTACGTCATCACGGCCAACGGTGCCTGGATCCTGCCGACGACGCCAATAGGAGACGCAGCGCATCCCCACCGCAGATCGGCCGGCCAGTTCGACCGCAGGCAAGCACTGAACAGCCGAAAGGTTCAGACGTGTGGCGTCCTGCCTCGTCTACTCAACAAACCCAACAAACCGGCGTGTAAACGCGTAAATGACGTCAACCGTTGTCGTGGCACTGTACGCGATGACGCCAGGAAGGACGTTCGCCTAGGCGACGTGATCATGGAGTCGAAGATGTACCCGTCAACGTCAATGCGCTTACAACCTCACTAACCACAGCGCAGTGTGGTACCATGGGTCAATGTTTACCGACTTTGTCGCACTTTCTCTGCGCGTCTGTCCGTAATTGTTCGTGACAAATATGACGTCAACAATTGCGTCGCCTTCTGAGAAATCTGTGTTGATATAAGATACACAAGCAAATCAGAGAACGTAGCTAACAAGAAGACCGTTTATGTTTGCCTGTGTAATATTGTACATGTCATGTACGTTCTTTGGTGTAGAATACTACGTGGTGCCAGTACCGTACACAGGTATGGTGCCACGTCATGTTCCACTGTGACGTCATGCCACGTCTCGTTTTCGATGGACCGTCATCCTGTTAAACAGTCGACGCTGCGTGGCGCTGCGATCGCGCCTGTTACATGTTTTCACGCCAGCCAGCCGGCCTTCGTGTTAGTTACGTTCTTTGCTAAAATTACACCACCCCCAACACACCATTGTACACCTGCATGCACTTATTGTTACAGACCTTTGAATAAGATTACATACAAAATATATGCAGAACGTTCCTAGAACCAGTTAGATTCAAGCTGACGACCTAAAAGCCCTTATGGCAGAATATCGCGAGATAGCAATGGGTGTCCTATATGGCTAGGAATAAAATACACCATTAAGTATCTCTAGAAACTGATAAACGGTACTGATATTAAGCGTGTGCAGTGAATAGTAAATATTAAACAATACTGATGAGACGACACAGTACATTACCACCACCTGCACAGCATCTGCACATTTAAGGACATAGACTTTAGAACGTCTGCACTTAACACTCAACTTCCTTAGTTCAAATGTTTCCCGGTGAAACAATTGTCTTTGCCGTCAGCTTTTCCTCGAAACTACAGCATTTGTATCATAAAACTAGTAATGTGAATAAACATGTTAGAGTAGTTATGCATAGAAGCGCTCTTAAAGGGTCGCGACCAACAATTCTGTACAAACAATATGAGCAATATTTACACAATACATCAATAAATAATAATTATATGTATATGATTTACCAAAAGCCAGACAAGCTTAGTGAGAGATGTTTCTGTGTCATAGATGTGCCAACCAATCAAAACGGCGTATTATTTGTTGGCAGGTTGACAAGTTTCGCGAGGCCCTGATGTTGGCAAGATGTCAAACCACTAGCCACCCAAGTGTTGGCAAGATGTCAAACCACTAGCCACCCAAGTGTTGGCAACCAGCCGATGTTGTTGGTGTTGGCAGGCTGCCAACTTGTTCACGACCCGCGATGTTGACTGACAAGCCACTTATGAATTCGAGGTTGGGAGGTTGTCAATCAATCAATTCCTGACTCATTCTTAAACTACAGACAAACCCTGATAAAATAGCTCTTACAGTTTTACAATATTGACCCAACGATGATGTTACCACCTGCCATACGACGAGGACATTCATACTAGAAATATCATTCAACTTGCGTAAGTTGTAAAACTGCTTGCTTCATAGATAGTTTGGAAAACATTAAGCTGCCGGAGTGCGCGTTATAACGCTACGTTATAACGCTATGTTATAACGCTACGAATAAGACCAACGCCCAAAGTTAAAAGAAATCGTGATGTTCCACGAACAGAAAATCGGATACAAATAATCCTTAGAAGATCAGATAGGTTAATAAACTTAACCATGCCTCGTTTATTATGTGTTTGTATAAGTGCGTCGACAATCACGTGCGTTTACTTTCATATATGTGTGCGTGCGTGCGTGCATGCGTGCGTGCATTCGTGCGTGCAAGCCAAAAGGTAAATGTATGTTCTTATAAAGCGTTATCTCGCTTGAGAGTCCAATGTTCCGACCGCTACGCCACCGCGCCCCAGTGTAGGTTGCTCGTTTTACTGACGACACCTGAACACAACGTCTGTTTCTCAAACAAAACAATTGTTTCTTATTTCTCTTACAGTTCCAACATTCCTTTGTTTCGTCAATATGTCAACATGTCGTCCAACAACTCTCGTTACTCCTCTGGACATATTGTTTGACTTAATTTCCGCATGTCTGATGATTCATCTTACTTGTTTATAATATTATCATCAATCTGCCTTTTTTTCATAATCCGACATCCTCACTGATGCTGAACTGGTCGGTGTTTCAACGTACCCCGGTGGGTTTGGCCGCCAAATTGGTATCGTAGGTACGCCCAAACGTACTCGTGTGTGCTTGACCGACTGATGCTCAAAATAACTAACACAATTATCAAAAAAATCTTAGTCATAAAGGGTAATCAAATAACAACACTTTTAGTAATATGGACAGTTTGATTAAGGACAATGATTACAAGTCACACACACGCACGCACGCACGCATGCACGCACACACACGCACGCACGCACGCACGCACACACACACACGTCAGGATTACCAATTAGTCAAGCTCAATTCAGGTGGAAATGAAACAAATTTTATTACCGGAACTGCATTACCCGAAACAGAGGAATACTCGTCGTCAGATCGTTCCGTCATTGACGACGCACACTGATTGTTACAATAAGCGTTACATCATTAGAAGAGCCCTCGTTTTACGACGCCGTCATAGAACCAAAACTCCCGTTGCTCTTGTCCAGTGAACCGAACTCCAGCTAAATTATTCAGCTGCGACCCCTCTATGGTATGACGTAGTTGATGTTGACGTCATGTACACGATGTTACCAGATCGACACGCAGTCTACGATAAGTGACCAACAGTGGCTTAGGGGTTAGTATGTTAGGGTAACCTTGGGCAACACGGCCCCGAGCCAAGACGCCCCTACCCCCATCAGGTACGCATACTATAAAACTCAGAACGTCCCAAAATCTCGTACAAAATGATGCTAACATATATTGGATACCCACCCCGAAAGTTCATCAACACAAGAAATACGTAATTAAATTGTATATTGATCAATTATTTGCACTGATTTCGCCAATAGTAAAACTAGTGCAACTCACTAAATAACGATGTGACTCGTGAACTTAATCGGCGACATGATAGTGTTATTATTTAGTTGACAGGTCAGACAATGCAAAATGGGCAATGGTATGTTGTGTTTTGCATACATCGTGTTAAGGCGCACGTTATGCATGTGCCATATGTCGTATCACACACGCACATTGTCATGATGTATTAAATGTAGTATGCATGCCCAACTATGTGTAATACATTTAATATAATATGAACATTGAATAGTTTACGTTCTGCTAGCCTGTAGGTTGTAACTATGATGGAATGTTACTAAACCAATATTATATTATGTATGGAGAGGAGACCAAATAGAAGTGTGTAAAATAGTGAACGGTTATGAGGATGTTGATAGGAATATGTTCTTCAAACTTAAAGAAGGCAGTAAAACTAGAGTACACAAAGCAGCATTAGTTAAGGAGCAGTGTAGGTTGGACATGAGAAAGTACTCTTTCTCACAGAGGGTGATAAATGAATGGAACAAACTGCCAAATGATTGTGTTAATGTTAGTAGTGTGAATATGTTTAAAAATAGAATTGACAGATATTTGATAAGGGCGAGCTACACATAGATGAGAAAACTGTTGGACTCTCGATAAGCCAATGGCTTCCTTGTCCACTTGCCATCTGGAACTTGTTGTTTGGGATGGCAATCTTGTTAAATCTTGTTAAATCTATGGATTACAAGGTATGTATGATATGTTAGACCCAATTTTAAGACTATGTAACTATGATAGCCTGATATATTACTGTCATACCAATTGTATGTATACATGTTATTTTCAGGCAACGATTCGTTCATCTAAGTGAAAACCACGGGGAGGGAGCTATGGACCCTCTTGCCCCATGGACGAGACAAAACGATTTTTTGGGACACTCTTACTATTTTTCAAACGCAACTCAGCTACGTTGTCTATTAACTGAAAATAGTGTTCCAAAGGGCAACGCACATATGTGTCTATAACATGGACACATTAAATACGTGATAACGTATTTTAATGATGTATAATTGGAAAGGTTTTCTACTGGAACTTTGTACCGTGTTTTCTTAAAGTGTATGTTAAGTCCAGTAGACGTCTTGCAAGCATTCAGGTATGTTCAGGGGAGAAAGATCCCAAGTACATTGACCCTCTGCGTAAAGTAAAACCTCCGAATGACTAACTGGGGCTTCTTCAATGATGACGATGATGTAGACATAGCCTCAACTAGTTGAATGTCGGGGACTCAGTGCCACACCTAACAGCGTTTCAAACGACAGAGTACACAAATCAGAAAACACTACAGAATGGCGAAAATGTTAACAAAGCCTGGTAGAAGATTCGTTCCACGCCGCACTGCTGCGTCCTTTATAGGAATTTTTATTTTATTGTTCATGAGCTTGAATCCCTTCTGTTGCTAGCGGGCTGTGTGTGTCGCTAGCCAGAAGGCGCCACGGAACCAGCTTAGTTCCGCTAATAAAGCCGTGTTGCACCCTCTTGTTTGTGACTGGTAGAGACGTGGACCTGATCGAATGTGTGACTTGAGACAACTTTACGCTGCATGTAGCGATATTCCGGTTGACGCCCGTTGTGGACAACGCCTAAGTTCTTACTTTTGAGAGGTTTTGTATTGATTGACGCCCGTTGTGGACAACGCCCAAGTTCTTACTTTTGAGAGGTTTTGTATTGATTGACGCCCGTTGTGGACAACGCCCATGGTCATACTTTTGAGAGGTTTTTGTATTGATTTAACAATACTGCTTAGTCGGGTTTGGTTGGAACTGGCTGGGAGCTTGCTTAAAGTGTTGTAGTTCTGTGATGTTGGTTATTGTGTCTGGGAGTGAGTTGCAATATGTTAGTGTATTTCGAAAATAGGAGGTATTATAACAGTTCTTGCTGATGTGGATGGTATTTAGCTGAAGGCTTTGCTGTGGAGATTGATGACTGAATGAGCACCACTGTTGTAGTAACGTGCTTGAATCAGGGTTTGTGTTCATACTTACACGAACAGTGCAACACTGTTCAACATCGTCGAGGCAGGAACCATTATAGAACGATATGCGTTCTTGAATAAGTTACGGACAACGACCACCCAGGAAGGAGGTCGTTGTTGTACGTAACATGGATCCTAAAACTCAGACACTGCGAAAACCGGTGATAACTACGTCCGTTGTCATTTAGCCAAGTGATGGAGTATCACCCCGCGGGGTGCAGTATGTCCTGGATCAAGGCATTTAGTGTAGCTTAATTGCCGCGGCACAAGGCTTGCCCGGCACGCCTATGCATTACGGCCCTGTTTTATGTACGGACGACTCGTTACTTGAGTGTGTTTGTTGCTTTTGTACATGACAGCGAGTGTCTATCGCGCACCTCGTTAGCGCTGCATCGCACGTTGTGTTAAAGCGATGACTCAACCGACTACCCACACGCAGTAACAATGTGACTATAACTAGTGATAGCATTAAAGCTATTGTGTATGGTAGTCAATTGGCCGCGGCCCACTGGCCATCAGTGTCTCCGCTACGAACATATGCAAGTGTGACATGAAGATGGCGGGCATCGGTCATTCTCCAACCGCCGATGATCAAAACCTTCGGAGGCTGAGTGTTCAGAAGGGCATCAGAACAGTAGAGAAACGTACCACAGAACTTGGCTGAGAAGAATGACCTTAGAAAACAAAGTTATTTAGAACCTGCGCCATCTCAACCTACTGTCTTCACTTGCAGCAAGTGTGACAGAGACTGTCATGGTAAAGTGGGGCTCACCAGGCGATGCACAACACGGTAAACCACCACGCTGCAAACTATCGTATTGTATCGTATCAGAAGGGCATCAGAACAGTAGAGAAACGTACCACAGAACTTGGCTGAGAAAAATGACCTTAGAAAACAAAGTTATTTAGAACCTGCGCCATCTCAACCTACTGTCTTCACTTGCAGCAAGTGTGACAGAGACTGTCATGGTAAAGTGGGGCTCACCATGCGATGCACAACACGGTAAACCACCACGCTGCAAACTATCGTATTGTATCGTATATGTTCAAGTCAAAAGGACGCTAACTAAAGCTTCAAGCTACTGTGCTATTAAGTAGCGTGTGGTTCTGTCTCTCTGTATGTTTCCTCGTAATTATGTCAGTTTCTCATGTAAGGGGTTGAAATTTTTTTAACCCACGGGGATGGTTCGTACATTAAAAATGTCCAAATTGCACCGGGGTGAAAATATTACGAATGTGAACATTTGACGTAGATGGCGCAACTCAGGACAAAAGGAGTTCGTAGTTATGTACACTCGTTCGAAACGCTATGCGTGTTTTCTACGCTTGTTCTGAGTTACGTGATCAACGTCAAACGTCCACATAAGTTCCTTCGTACGGCTCGAACACTTCGTGAAACCGGCAGTTGGATATGAAGCTGTCATTGACATGGGTATTGCTCTATAAAAAATGTCACTAGGTAGTGCAAGGAGTCATAAGCTCTTGCAGTCGCTGCCTTTTCTTCCGTGCAACACCTGGCGACTCGACTAGTTACCTGTGAACAATGTGTATCCAGAACGCTATCACATCTTAGGATGCAGAGCGCGTGGACCCCGTGAATGTTTGGACTAGACTTACAAGCTGAGTGCTGCCACATAGCGGCACACTCGAAGGTGCTCTATATATATATATATATATATATATATATATATATATATTAGTATCATATATATATATACATTATATATATATATATATATATATATATATATATATATATATATATATATATATATATATATATATATATATATTATAGCATAGGTCCTGATACTAATCCTGTGGTACCCCACTCAAAACAGATTTCCTGTTGAGATCTCACCATCTACTATTACTCTGTCTTCTGCCTGTCTACCATGGGCTTTTAGTCTAGTTTAAGTAACAATATTTGATGTGACACGTTATCGAGAACTTTCTAAAAATCTAAGTAGACAACATTCACTGGTGACCCGTCATTTACCCACTTTGTAATTTCTTCCAAAAACAAGATTGATTAGAAATTACCTTGCTTTTAGGAACCCAAGTTATGACGTATTTGTTAATTTATGTCTTAAAAGGAGTTCCACCATGTGGTCTCTAATTAGCGTTTCTAATTATTTGCATACAACTGATGTTAAATTTACTGGCCTGTAATTTGTTCCTCGAACCCTTCTTAAATAACTGTAAAATGTTTGCTTCTTTCTATTCTGAAGGAACTATTCCATCTTCTAGTGACAAGTTAAACACTTTTGCAAGTGGTGTACTAATTTACTTTACAATTTTGGTGGTATCCCATCAACTCCAGGTGAGTTATTATCTTTCTCTTCTTAATGTTTCTTGCCATCATATCAAGTAGTGCCAGCAGTTTAAAAACACAATTGGTTGGCAATCTTGCTAAATCTAGTTTTGCGCGTGCGTGCATGCGTGCGTGCGTAGAAGACATTGTGGATACAAAACATGCTGCTTGTGTGTACATAAAACACGACTAATACCATGCCACATATGTAGTGCAACTGAATGCACAAATCCATTTTATAGAGAAAACAAAAAGCGAACTTCAAGACAGCTGTAATACAAACACGCATATACAGTTGTATCCAGTATCACAGCCTGCGATGTAAACAGCATGTCTTTGTTGCAACAAAGTAACATTATTGTGTCCCACAGCTCAAGTTCAGGGTAACTGTACTTGTTAAGCATACATCTCACTGTCAAGTTACCCATAATCAGTGTAATAGTTTGATTGAACTACAGCTTGATAGAGTGCACAGATCTGCAGTGGTTGTAAAATATCTCTTCGCTGCAGTACCCATGTAGCACCACTGTAAACAATAACTTCAGCACTGTTTTAACACCCAGGTAGCGCCACTGTAACTTAAAATCTGCTAAAAACGTGCATTCAGTCAATAAAAATATAATTATACACAATATTCCTAGAGCACTTATTGCCCATTCACGTACAAGATATGTTACATAAATTTAAATAAACGCATCCACTTAAACAATTCAATGTGTTTGCTAAATAATTCTTACGCATTAAACACAATAGCTGCACTAAGACTTGAACTGGGAAATTATGTTCTGCATTTGTCCAAGGTAGTCACTCGTCCAAACTAGATACCTCTACCCTGCCCACATACATCCTGCTATGAACAAATACCATGTTCACAAAACTGAACATTTGGCAATGAAATAAACCATTTTCAAAATGAAATGCTGGGCAGAAATGTTTCACAGAAACACGATTAATATATAATCAATTGATTGTGCTAATGCTAGTAGTGTGAATGTTTAAAAATAGAATTGACAGATATCTGATAAGGGCGGGCTACACATAGATGAGAAAATTGTTGGACTCTCGATAACCTAATGGCTTCCTTGTCCACTTGCCATCTGGAACTTGTTGTTTGGGATAGCAATCTGGTTAAATAATATAATGGGATAGCATAGTTACATTTGATCTTAGCTGCACAGTTTACACAAACAACAGTACATAGCAGTCTTGTTAAATAATATAATGGGATAGCATAGTTACATTTGATCTTAGCTACAAAGTTTACACAAACAACAGTACACAGCAATCTTGTTAAATAATATAATGGGATAGCATAGTTACATTTCATCTTAGCTACAAAGTTTACACAAACAACAGCAATCCTCTTATCAGGTCATCCCTTCCACAAAGGTAGAGGGGTGGCCTCTAATAAGGGGGAATTATCATGGGAAAGCCTTATGTGCTGCATGGCAAGGTGTTCTCTTGTGAGACGGGCCTTATACGAGAGGACCTCCAGTATAAACAAATCAGTAGTAACAAAACTGTTAGTGCTTAAATTTATTGTATTGTACAACTTCCTGAGACAAAATGGTTATGACTGATTGAACTTTGCTAAGTCATCAACCAATGAGAAGTAGACGTCCCTCTCATCATCACAGTGATGTCTGCTGCGTATCTTGTGTTTGGCACAAATGATAATGCCCATCCTCAGCGCAGAATCTGACAGAAGCCGTTCTGCACTTTCAAGAAAATCCTGCAATGGCGGTCGAAAAACATAGGATTCAGGAGGTGACAAAACATGGTATTTAAATACCTAAACATTAAAATAATCTACGGAACAAGCATTCATAAAAAGACAAACCTTAAAGAAAACTCCAAGACTTAATGGACTTAAGCAATCATCATTTAAAAGTAAAAGATTTGTAACAATGTTTAACAAGATGTAAACCGATTTAACCAGACTTCACAAGATGTAAACCGATTTAACCAGACTTCACAAGATTTTACAATATTATAATTCAAAACGCCCAGCTCCAGATGACAAGTGGACAAAAAGTATTACATATAAAATTAACACACATTTAAATATAAGAAACATCATATATATAAATATAAGAAACATCATATATATATATACATATAAGAAATTAAACATGAAATAGCTGTACAGTTGCACTGTCGTAGAGTAGTCCGGTCTGGTTGTCATCAATGATCGCTGTGTTGCCCGGGATGTTCCTTGCAATGACTGGCACGCCAAGATCCATTGCCTGAAAGTGAACAATTATCACATAAATTTGGCATGTTTCTGCACTTACGGCAGAAATTTTGCGTCGGAAATACTTTCTTCCCATGCAGCAGCAATACTTTTTTCCCATGCAGCAGAAATACTTTCTTCCCATGCAGCAGAAATACTTTCTTCCCATGCAGCTGAAGTACTTTCTTCCCATGCAGCAGAAATACTTTCTTCCCATGCAGCAGAAATATTTTCTCCCCATGCAGCAGAAATACTTTCTTCCCATGCAGCAGAAATACTTTCTTCCCATGCAGCAGAAATACTTTCTTCCCACGCAGCAGAAATACTTTCTTCCCATGCAGCAGAAATACTTTCTTCCCATGCAGCAGAAATACTTTCTTCCCATGTAGCAGAAATACTTTCTTCCCGTGCAGCAGAAATACTTTCTTCCCATGCAGCAGAAATACTTTTCTCCACTTTTCTGATGTTGAGGCAGTAGACAAATAAAAGTAATATATATATATGTATGTATGTATGTATGTATGTATGTATGTATGTATGTATGTATGTATGTATGTATATATATATATATATATATATATATATATATATATATATATATAATATATATATATAGATAGATATATATATACACACACACATATGTTGTGCATTAAAAGTACATGTATAAAAAAAATTTTAATATTTATATATAAATGTACACATGTTGTGCAGTAAAAGTACATGTAAAAAGTTAAAACAAAAATATAAATATAAACACAGGTCATGCATTCCAAGTGTACAATTGACTAATCCAATAATTAATCACTGGACTTCTGTAACAGATGAAAGTGTGAAAATAATTAACAAAAAGTGAATTATCCAACCTTTCTAAACAGCATAAAAGGGTAAATATTGATGATCGAATGTGTTCATTCAAAGATTTTACATAATTTGTAGCAAACACATACCTTGCATTACTAAGGGGTGACAAGTTGTGTAGAATTCTAAAATTGTTGTTATATGCAACAGTAATGCCTTTGAGACTGTTTTTTTATCATTTTAGTATTAAAATCAGGATTCTTAATAGCACTTCTACTAGTACAGAAGACAAAACTTGATGTTTCACTTTGTAACAAACCTCAAGAATGGCAGTAGACATGCCCTCACTGAGAGACGAGTTAACGAGGGCATGGCTCGCCTGGATGAGGGCGTGGGTGTCGGCGAGAGAACGGGCACCAAGATAAACCACCCCAGGGGTTCTAAAACAAAGTGAGAAAATAATTAATATGGTTTTTAATAATGTTATGTGGGTCATTCCATATGAAATCCACCAACTAAGTTCTTTACCCCTTCCGATTTTAATTAAAATTGGCACACATGTTGTGACATTTTTTCCTTTGTCAAATTTCAGATTTGTGAGTGAAATATTATTGTATATTAATTATTCAAAAATGACAGAAAATGTGCGTTACCTCTTAAGATGCATGCAGACATAACTTTGGTACTAATGATGCTAAAGTACTGATACTGGTCTTAAAATAAAGCTAAGATATTGTCGTATCCACACATGTACATCACATTAAATATTTTATTACAAAGGTCACTGACCTTTGGCCTCATATACTCAAAATGATTAAACCCTGATTTTTTATCAAATTGTATCATTAGCAAGGTCTTTGTATCAACAAACGTAATGCAAAAATTAGACTGGGCCCACGATAAGATCTTGAGATACAGCAATTTTAAGTGAGTTTTGGGCAATTTTCCTGCAATATCACATTACATCTTAAGTTATGTATATACATACGTATACATAACTTTGGCCTTAATGTGTATCTCCATCTTTCAACTGAATATACAAGAAAGTGGTTTAAACTAAGCTGTACATACTGCACTGAATACGTAAGCCATTTTATTTTAGTTCTCACTTTACCTTGGATTTACACAGTGCTTTGTTTTAAGTTAATTTAGTTAAACCACAACGGTTATGAATAATACCCTTTCATATTTTTACTGTTTACTATTGATATCAACTCTAGAATGCATTGTCACTTACCTTGGTCAACAAATAGTTTTTTAAGATATTTCCACTCAAAGGTCAACAAATAGGTAAACTTTTTAATGCTTTGCCACTTATTGGCAAAAAGATATACCTAAAAACTACCATATTTTAGCTAAATATTACGAAATGTGCTATTACAAATAAGTGCTGTTTTCAATGTTATGTCACTGGGTGTATTTTGATATACAGTGTGCTCTCCAATACGTTGAAGTCCACAGGGATGGAA
This sequence comes from Lamellibrachia satsuma, assembly GCA_033239005.1. Lineage (NCBI taxonomy): Eukaryota > Metazoa > Annelida > Polychaeta > Sabellida > Siboglinidae > Lamellibrachia > Lamellibrachia satsuma. Next base: position 472,535 of record BSQZ01000038.1, on the reverse strand, counting down.
GTAAAAGTGAAAAAGCAACATGTTACCTACAACATGTTACTTACAACATGTTACCTACAACATGTTACCTACAACATGTTACCTACAACATGGTACCTACAACATGGTACCTACAGCATTCACAGCAATAACAAATGACTTGGAAAATAACCAACATCTTCTACATCACCTGTTGACAACTTCCAAGAATTTCTTCCCATATTCAGCATGCATCTGTGAATACATGAAGAGATATTTTATATCTAACTGTCCACCAAAGGAACCGGCATAACTACGAATAGGAGCAGGCAGTGTTAGTTGAGCCACTGGGTTAGTTGAGCCACTCATGTTTCCCAGGAAACTACAGCAGTGACAGTTACTTGGTACCATCCATTGACTGAACATGTTATTAGAACATGATTGACGTACAATAAGTGCCATTTGTCACAACAGTCAGAAAATGTTAGTCAAAAGTATGTTTTTTTATGTTTTTCGAAACATTTGGTGATTGCGATTAGTATCTGCTGGTGTCTAAACTATCAAAGCGTGTGACCAGATTTTACTGTCTGTGCACTTACAAATGGTTAATTATGCACAGAAAAGAAGATTATTTATCACTTTGCCCATTAATGAAAACTTAATTAAGAAAGCTTAATTGTCGAAATGGGGCTAGTTGAGCCACTTAAGGCCCAAGGGAAGGTTAGTTGAGCAGCGGCAAAAGATCGAAGACATGTGCCCTTTACCCCAAAATACATCAAGGAATTCATTTTTCCGAGCAAATTGTGATGTCGAACAGCAACATATTAGCAATATTGTTACACTGGTGGTGATTGGCCTATAAGTCTATATTAATTAAGTGTTCACTTATTAATTCAGCGTGTAGACTTGTCAGAGACATGTTGTACCCATTGGGTAGATGTGTTGGCAAAGGTGTTACGAAATTTTAGTACAAGGCCTACGTAAATTATACAAATAAAACATTTATGCAACTTACACTACACTGTGGCTCAACTTACCCCACACCAAGTGTTAGTTGAGCCAGTTTACCAGCTCTGTTTGAATCAACTATACATAATTATCTGTGCATGCTAGATATATTATTTTTTATAAAATGATACGCTAATAATCAAAGTTTATGTGAGTAAAACAAGTTTTACTTAAAATATGATTGTACCCTAGATATCAAAAAGAATTAAAAATGGCTCAACTAACACTGCCTTCCCCTATAACATGAAAATAATATGACAACAAAGATATTCACTCAAATTTTGCTTAGTGGGTACATTCAACATGTTAAAAATCTAAAAACAAGCACAAACACAAAGACCTCTCCTCCAGGTTTAAGCAACAGAAGATAAAGATAACCGCAGCTCTGCCTAAAAATTAATACACATACTGCAAATAAAGGAAATCATTTTGTATGACACTGTTATTCAGGGAAAAGATATTTTGGTGGAGAAAATCCAAGCTTCTACAAAAAGACGATACCGAATGTGTACGTACCAGTGGACCTACAATAAGCAGGAACGCTTTCCTTCTCTTCTTCAGGTGCCAGTCTAAAAAACAATTAATCATGGAATCATTATATCATATTAACCTACAATTCCAGAGTTTTACATTTTCATTTCAATAAAATTTAATATCATTGCCACCCAAAGCAACAAATGTGGACAAAGAAGCCATCGGCTTGTTGTTAAAAAAAATTATTTCTATTTGTCAATTTTACTTTTTAAAAATTCACATTGCTACCATTTACCATTCAGTAGATGATTTGGTCCATTCGGTTGTGAGAACAAATACTAAAGACACTTTCTTTCATACAATTTACAGTGTTTTCTTACCAATGTTCTCTTACCAATGGTCTCTTACCAATGTTCTCTTACCAATGTTATCTTACCAATGCCACTTTATGTCTCTCTGGGTTATTCTATTTGACTTGGAGAGGTCTCCACTCCTCTCCACGACAAACAGAATGGCCATTTTTCTTGATGGGAAGGCCAAAAAGAGACACATAGAATAGACCCAGAGACAAGCCCTGCCAACAGTTTGAGAAGCTTACCTGAGAATGCATGTACCAAGTAAAGTGGATCTTTCACCGGTCGAATTCCCGAGACCATGACGAAAAGTTCTGCGTCTTGACAGAGGCCAAATTGACGCTTGATGGAGTCAATTGACAGATCAGAAGGAAATGTCATGACAGCTGAAAGAACAGTTTCCATAGCAATGCAGCAGTAACACAAAAATAACATAGGTTTGCAGCTACAACAACAAACCCTACATTACCAAGTTAATTATCAGACAACACAAGAAACAGCACCTCCGTGGAATGTGAACACAGGCTGAAGGACTTGGATCTGGTAACAAATACTGTTATAGTTTGTCTGAAGATTTCATCAAAACTGAATATCACATTTGCACCAATGAGCTAGCATGTTGTAGTGGATACTAGAGCTAGCAAGTTGTAGTGGATACTAGAGCTAGCATGTTGTAGTGGATACTAGAGCTAGCATGTTGTAGTGGATACTAGAGCTAGCATGTTGTAGTGGATACTAGAGCTAGCATGTTGTAGTGGATACTAGAGCTAGCATGTCGTAGTGGATACTAGAGCTAGCATGTTGTAGTGGATACTAGAGCTAGCATGTTGTAGTGGATACTAGAGCTAGCATGTTGTAGTGGATACTAGAGCTAGCATGTCGTAGTGGATACTAGAGCTAGCATGTCGTAGTGGATACTAGAGCTAGCATGTCATAGTGGATACTAGAGCTAGCATGTCATAGTGGATACTAGAGCTAGCATGTCATAGTGGATACTAGAGCTAGCATGTCATAGTGGATACTAGAGCTAGCATGTCATAGTGGATACCAGATAGGTTTGATTTTTAATGAAATGATTCTAAAACAAGACAAGTGAAAATATGAAAATGAGGGGAGACCTGGAGACCTTTAAAGAATGTTCTCGTAACATGATGTAACATGATGTCATTTATCAAGAACATACATGTATGTGGGTTGATTCGTGACGATGTGGATTGCGGAAAGAAAAATTATTCAGTTCTCACCCTGAGGGATTTCCTTCAGTTGCCCCTTGCTAAGAACTGGCTGAAAAGACCACACATTTTAAAATTCTTTCAGTTGGTCATGGAAACGTATTATAGAGCATGTACTTGACATGAAACATGTCTACTTCAATCTGTGCTACATGAAAATACTGACGGGTAATTACGAAACATTAATTTAGCATCAACCTTTCAACATTTTTCGAAAAGCTCAATAACTGCCTTACAGAAGAATCATTGTAAAATAACATGCTCAATAAATATAACAAAGTAGTCTAACAAAAACATGCATGCATGCACACATGCACGCACGCACGCACGTATGTACGTACGCACGTACATGGACGTCCATTTTGATCTGCACCATATGGTCGGTTGGATGTGTGTCAATGACACTAATTTCTCACACATGTAAATGAATTGTCATTGTTTTGATCCCTCGACAGATATGTTGTTGAAGAATCCAAACGATGTGTGTTAGAACTTACACTAACAGACTCATATCATTGTTTTGGCACTGCAACAGAGGATACACTAGCTCGATTACAGTAAGATGTCTCTCACAAGAAAGATGTGAACCAAACAAGTTACTGTGTTTACATTTTCTGTTGATGACACACAAAATGTTAGTAGTAGTTACATATTGAACTCCATATTCCACTTAATTATTTTGATAAAATTTTAAAACTACCATTATACTGTACTGTCCAGTCGGTTTAATCCTGGAGCACTAAAATGCGTCAGGTTGAAGCGATTCAGAGAAAACATTCGACTTACCCACAATGCATCAGATTGAAGCGATTCAGAGAAAACGTTAGACTTACCCACAGTGCCTTCACCTTGCAAAGTAACGGTTCACTAAACGAAACAACAAATCTACAAAATAACAAAAGTTACATATGATTACATACTTTTTATATTTTCAAATATGCTTTACTGCAAACTATCCACCTTTTAACATCTTCATTTCATGCAGCAGCGATATGTGCACACATTTCATGCAGCAGCAATATGTGCACACATTTCATGCAGCAGCGATATGTGCACACGGCGTAGTGTACGTTTAAAGTATCTCCAGTGCCTTTTTAACAGAAACAAGAGTTTGTAATTAAGTCTTAGTAAGAACGAATGCCACAACAAAAATGGAAGAACGACATCACGGATGTCTTCAGAACAGCGGCAGCAGCGGGTAGAATAGAGAGACATCCTGAACAGGATATGTATATTGAACAAGAACGTCAACTAAACTCACTTTGCACTCAGAATTGCCCTGGTCATGAGTCGTAGAGATGTAACCTCCTTACTGAACTCATTCAGGTCAGTTCCGGCACATATCAAGGCATACGGTATGTCTCGTATTGTCTTAGTTACACCTGTGCAAAATATAAAAATCCAAATATTATCACACATGCACGTATGCATGCACACACCCACCCACCCACCCACCCCCCCACCCTCCAGTGGGGAAGGAATCTGTTCTTATAAGCATACACCAAAATGCGCTTCTCTAAACAATAAGGTAACTGTTTAACACTAGTGATGTCATCTGATAACTAGTTGTAGAATAACTAAAAAGTGGTGCCAAGTGTTTAACACCAGATGGCGACACTCTTCTGTTGTTCCACACTAGCCAAATAACATTCATGGATCCTGCTGATAACAAAAGGGGGTGTACACTAACTAGGTCATGTACGCTAACTAGGTCATGTACGCTAACTAGGTCATGTACGCTAACTAGGTCATGTACGCTTAATATTAAAGTCGAATACAGTATGTTTATTAAAATATTGCCATCTCCTACTAGAAGAAAATAATATTTACTCTACAAAACTATCTGATGTTATCAGTTATAGAATTATACCAGGTACAGTAGCATATTTGGGGGGCTTAAAGGGTCACATGTAACCTGTTGCGCCACTACATAGTAGCACGGTAAACTACTGGATGACTAAACTTGTCCACTCCTTTTGCCTCCCCTTTGGGGGATCCTGGCTATGCCCTGACCAGGTAGTTTATACAACATAAGTTGCCAACAAGAATTTATTATAAAAATTATAACTCAGCCCCTTTTAAGAAAAGAATGTGACTGAAGATTTGTAATTTTCTATTCTGCTTTCCTACAATGGAAAGTTAACAGACTAATATTTATGCTATGGTCATGACAAGTATAACGTTCATACATACCATGTCATCACCTAGGCATTTACATATATAAGTGTAATCACTTACGGATATAAGTGTAATCACTTACATATATAAGTGTAATCATTATATATATATATATATATATATATATATATATATATATATATATATATATATATATATATATATATATATATATATATATATATATATATATATGTAATCACTTAAATATATAAGTGTAATCACTTACAGATATAAGTGTAATCACTTACAGATATAAGTGTAATTACTTATAGATATAAGTGTAGTTACTTACAGATATGAGTGTAATCACTTACATGTTGATGCAGGGGCTTCCTTGACAACCTTCCTACATAACCCCTGTTCCTTGTCCCAGGAGTCAAGATGGGAGAGAGACCAGCTCCTTTTCCTCCCTACCGTCCTATTTTCAACACATCTGTAGCTGCCGCTGCGGTCTTGCTGTTTCTCAATCATAGTTTCACTGCAATCTACCGACACCGCTCTCTTTCGGAAGTGGTTCACAAAGCTGACTGGTGCTGCACTTTGTAGGTCATGGCTACATTCGGTCATGCTGCTGACACTGTCACCGTCTCCATGACAATCATCGAGGGTTTCGCTGTCATCATCGGCCTCCTCAATACATACAACAGACTGTCGTTGCAGCTTGTTGAGGTGCAACGTTTGGCTCCAGTGGTCATTGGCGATTGGTTGTTTGTGTTTGCTCAGTTCTTCCCAACATCTCCCCGTTGCTGACACAGAGCCGTTGATGAACTTATGCGTGCCGTTCTGGAACAGCTTTCTTGTGTTCAGCACACACCCACTGGAATCAGCTAGGAATTTGTCTCCTGCATAGAACAAAGGAAAACAATCAGTAAATATTTTATACTTAAAAAATTGGAAGTGTCCTACAAACTATTCTTTTGTACGTGTGTTTGTGTGCGTGCAAGTGCATGCACGTGGGCAGGCGGTCAGGTGGGCAACACGACAGAATAAAACAATAAAATTTAAGAATTCATCTATTTTGCCAAATACATCAAACATGGTTGAGAACATTTGCTTCAAAACCTTTTAACCTAGCGGGAAGTAACTTATTCTATAATTATGCTAACTATAATTGAGATTTGCCCAAAGAGAATAGAATGCCTACCAGTAAGCAGGGAACCAGAATGCAAGGCATGTATTGCTATGATTACGTGAACATCTTTCTCCAACAAATGGTCATGAAATTCTTGCAGACATTGGAAGCTGTTGCTGTCCCGCATCCAACAATTGTACTGGCTACTGTCCTTAAAGTAGCCTCTGAAACAACAACATACAAACATATCCAACAATTGTACTGGCTGCTGTCCTTAAAGTAGCCTCTGAAACAACAACATACAAACATATCCAACAATTGTACTGGCTGCTGTCCTTAAAGTAGCCTCTGAAACAACAACATACAAACATATCCAACAATTGTACTGGCTGCTGTCCTTAACGTAGCCTCTGTAACAACATATAAACATATAATAATAATAATAATAATTGACTTCTATGGCGCCTATATCCTCAGGAACCTGAGCTCAGAGGCGCAACAAAACAGAATCAGTAGGCGTAATCGTAAACAAGGACGCGCAAAAGTCAGTATCAGAAACAAGGGACAACCGAACATTTATGGTGGCAATGCAATTTGGAATAGATATGTCTTGAGTTTTTTTCGGAAAATAGCAATAGTTTCGGATCTTTTCAAAGCGATAGGGAGTTCATTCCAGACCCTAGGCGCAGCGACAGAGAAAGCACGTTTACCCAAGTTAAGTTTTGTTTTAGGTACAATAAGTTGTTGTGAAACTGATGATCTTAGCTGCCTAGAATTGTACTGGCTACTGTCCTTATAGTAGCCTCTGTAACAACATACAAACATATCCAACAACTGTACTTGCTGCTGTCCTTAACGTAGCCTCTGAAACAACAAAATATCAAATCAAATCAGATATCCTGACATGATGTGTTGTAATGGTGATATGAAATAATGTTGTGGAAGAATTTCTAATAAAACAATACCAACTTTTGTCTGGATAAAAAGTGTGTGTGGGTGTGCGTGTGCGGGTGCTTGTGCGGGTGTGGGTGTGTGTGCATGTGCATGAGCACGTATACTTGTGTGTATGTGTGTGCATAAATGTGTATAATATATGTTGATAGGAACCTTTGTACTTCACCTAATTCTGTCGGCAGTCGATAAGTTTCCTGAGCCTGGTTTCAACACCGCAAGCAGCAATAAATTGACGGCCATCGTTAGGCAGATGGTCCCTGGCCTATGTCTTGCACAGGGATGGTCCCTTCTGACTTCAGGTCTTCACCGAATAGATCAACTCATTCAGACCACTGGTGAAGCCATGACTGGTCAAGCCATTGCATAAGTGGACCTCATCATATGCTGCCACCTGCCGGCCCAATGTGTTACCTGCAATTTTAAGGCATCCTGGTGAGACCAAGTAGAACTAATATGCTGACTTATATCCATCTACTGGAATGGTGGTTTGACTCATGCCCAAACAGCAGGGACATTTTCTTAAATACGTAAAGGAGAATTTCATCACTAAATAAAAAATAAATAAAACCTACATTGATTAGAAATGAAAACATTTAGCGAGGCGCCAGGCTTTTGAACCATGCATGGTTACGAGAGATTTGTTTGCACTGCCAAAATCATAGCGAGTCATTTTTTACTGGCAAGCGAGATGTGGCAGGTTATACAGTGAGCGTGTCGCTCAGGCCTGCCAAATGCAGGTTAGATAGGCTATAAAAGACTATAAAAATTCATAGTAATAAAGTTATGAAACTGAAACTTGGCACGCAAACAAATAATATAATGATCTTTTCAGTGATATGTTTTTACTGGAATATGACAAATGACAATGGTTGCTGTCAATGAAAAAGTCGTTGCATTTTATATGAAAAATCCTTGCCCAAGCCTAATTAATGCAGACAAATGCATGTGCACTATGGTCACAATAATAGGCAGTATGACTACTTCGTGTGTGATGACTTCATGGTAACACGAAGAAAGATACATAGGTGTGAAAAGAACAGACAGACTTGAAGTAACGGAGCAGTGTGCTAATGCAAACAGTGAGGCAAACGCTATGCTAGGCATGATCAACAGAGCCATCAAATATAAGACCAAGTTGGTTGATAGCTTTAAACATCACTGCTCTTGAGGCTTGACGGTTGAGAGCCAACCTACAAGAGGTGTTAAAAATACAAGATCACCACAGTGCACTCAAGATTGGATATAAGGAACTCGTTTACCCAAAGGATTGTAAATAACTGGAATAAACTTCTAGAGACAGCGGTTATGTCTCTAAGAACATCAATCAGATTGGTTAAAGCGAAAGCCTATGCACCTATAAGAAAGCCTATGCACCCATAAGATAGCCTATGCACCTTTACGAAAGCCTATGCATCTACGAGTTATTAAAACAACCATTTGTAACTACAATTAAGAATATCACACCAGTGGTTTACAAGTAAAACCTTGTTAAACACACAACATCTGAATTTCATGGGTCTTGCCATACTGTTAGATAACACTACATCACGAGTACAGTATTCTGGCAATATTTGCTCGTTAAATGGAAATACATTTGTATACATGTATATACACCTATTCCTATTCTTGCCAACAGGATGTGGTTATGCTGTTTGCATCCAAACTCAAGATATGTTACTTAAGTAACATATTTTGACATTTGTTTACCAAACTAGTCTTCTTTCATAAAAATAACACATTTGAGACTTTGCATTGTTTACGTGTACATCAACCTCCCTTAATACGCCACTTTAGTCTAGGTTACCCCAATTTCATAGAATTGCGCATGGGCTTATCGGTCACACTGGTTAACATGTCAGCCTTCGGTCATTCAGAGAAATTACTGGATTCTCCAACATTTAGAACATGTTCTGAATAAACCACACGCGTGACATTTTTATTATAGTTGCACATGGTTAATTTTTATTTTCTCTTTTAGCCACATAGCCCCAAAACCATGACTTCTGTTTTGATTTAAAAATTATGAAAAATAAACCCAACAGAATTAATAATCACCCTTGGATGGCATTCTTGAACAGCGTTTTCATCTTACTTGCTTTATTTGTACATGTATTATGTACATATATAATGGTGAATAATGATGTTTACTTGAATGAATCCACAAATGATCAACACTAATAGCAAAAAATTGCGTATTTGTGTAGGTCCTCTACACTCCTCCTGAATATCGGGGTTTGCTTAAAAAAATCCTTGTCTGAGCCTACATTAAATAGCATTACGCCATTCTACAACTCATGCATGGTAACATCATCAGCAATTTTTTAAGATTGCTACATACACCCTCGTCTATGTTGTTAATATATATTACAAATAGAATTGGTCCCAAGACAGACCCTTGGGGTACACCGCTCTGAACGGATGACCATCCCGTATTTGCTCCATTTATAAGGATACATAGTACTCTGCCAGAACTTGTCAAACGATATTCTCCTTATTTGACTGTGCACAATATTCATGCATATTTCTTTGCACATGACTTCTTTTGTTTATATATTTGAAACAAATAAAGTGATCTAGACAGAAAAAACATTCTGTTATCCATCAATTTATTACGACTCTATCACCTATGCATATGGCAATGCCAGAGCCAGAGGAAAGTAAAACGTAAAGACCACACACAGACACAGGAGAGGTGGTAAATTATAACTAGTTGACAAGATGTGTCGTCTCTATCTCGGGTCACCCTCTATCTCTATAGCTATAAGCACAGTGTAGGCTGTAGCATACTAGACATACTCAAATCTCAAGTGGTTATACTCTAAACAGCCCAAACTTGGGCTAACGCAGGAGTCTGTGGTGGACTGTGCGCATGCGCTGTGGGTGGTACATTCGACTAAAAGACTAGTATCATTAATGCTGCTGAAATGGTTTATCTGATAGTTTTATTTATTTTATGTACAGGATGTTAGTGATAATTTTGAATAGGTTGGTTATGTGTATGGATACTGTCGCTGCCTTGCCACATGCACACATAGACAGTCCCCATACCCACACCATGGATAAGTTTACGGTGAGCACTGTGTTTTAAAGGCAGTTTAGGTGAGGAGGTGTGGTGAAAGGGAGTTTCATAATAGCCTCTTGAAATGATTTTGGGTTTTTTATTTTGGTAATTTTTGGTGGAATCATATTCCATATGCGAATGGCTCGGGGATAAAATGACCATTGCATTTATACGACACCTGGGGGCTATGTATTGTCCATAGGTTCGAGAGTGGGTTAGTAGGCCTGGAGGGGGGGTGATCTCAATAATGTTGTTTCAAATTTTGTAGAAGGTTGTGGCTTGTTTAATGATGCATCTTCGTCCGAGGGTTGGCCATCCAAGGGCAGTAATTAGATCTGCTGGATTTGTGTTCCATCTGTAATAATTATTAACAAATCTGGCAGCAGAGTGTTGCACTCTTTCAAGGCTTTTAACTTGTGAAAAGGTGTGGGGATTCCATATGGGTGAAGAGTACTCGAGTTTTGGCCGGATTAGCATGTTGTAGGCTGTTTGTTTAACTTCGGGTTTACATGGGCCAAGAGTTTGTTTAATCGTGCCTAAGTCAGTGACGTGATTTGTCCAGGTTAATTTGGAATACAATTTTACTCCGAGATATGAGTGGCTGGATACAGTGGATAATGGTTGGCCAGAAAGCGAGTACGTGTGTGGGCTGGGTTTAGTTTTGTTTGTTATTGGAAGGTGGACACATTTAGATACATTAAATTCCATTTGCCATTTGTCTGACCATACTACCATAAAACACTCTTTCGTTAACCTCGGACACGTGGCTATTTGGAGGGATTACCGTTTGGAGCCTAGCCACATAAGACATAAAACCAGCACTACGAACGACGTCGATCGTACGGCGACACGCCGTCATACAGTGTCAGTGACAGACAGTGACAGTCACGACTCACGTCACCAAAAAAACAAAACCGTTCAACTTCAAGCACTAAAGCAGGTAAGCGAGCCACAGCACATTGTTTTCTAGAACACATTCGGCAAGAAAATAGGATTACAAAATAATAATTACCGGCGTGAAGCTTGATAGACGTAACTGAGCACTTTGCTTGCTGGAGCTTTCCAATATCAACTGTCACTATTGACACTAAGACATTTTGTCACAGTAATGTGTTGGCCGAAATTGGTTCGCTGACGTTACCACGGCAAGATGTTGCCGCACAACGTATGTGGGCAATGTTCACAGGCTTTAAGGATGCTTGATGGTAGCCTCAATTGATTTACCTAGGCTCCGTTATGTGGTACCACCGTTTGTCGCCCTAACTAATTAATTTGACGCCCATGTTAATATTCATCATTTATGAGTAAAACTGCACTTTATGTGGCCGAGTAGGTAGGGTCAATGTTACTTGGCTATCCACCAGACTTAATTAATTGTTGTCAAATCACAAACGGGCTAGTACCGTCAAGTCACAAGTCATAAAAATCTGCAACACAAGTCCGCCCCTACAACTTGAATCAACAAGTCTCCTATCCAGACGCTAACTTTTTGGATGCGTGTTAAAATTGCATAACTTCATTGTTAGGTGATCTTTTTATTTTAGGATACTTTTTATCTTAGGATGCTTTTGACTTTGTAAAAATTATATTATTAACTTACTTAATACTTGTGTTAACTAGGTATCCAAAACACACATATTCTTTTTCTTCTTCTTTATGTTAGGCCGCCGATATCCATTAAGCAGAATCTGCTTGGAGATTTTGCTGCACTTTGGGGGGTTGCAGTGCATATAAAAATGACAAAGAACTAAACAGGAGACGTGGAAAAAGTCTGTTAAACAGGGGAAGGGTGTTTAACAGATTATTATATCAATATTTAATTAATATTATATTAATATTATATTATGTTATAACATTAATTGTTCTCCTTATGAAAATAGCGGCAAATAAATTAATCCAATCGATGGTGCCATCTGATGATAACAGTTAAACCACGCATTTTGGCTACACTCTATTTCCAGTGTTCTTGAAGGCAATCAAGTCGGTTAAGCAAAACTAGCTTGATTGGGGTATTATATTTAGCACGATGGTGCTGTGAATAATGATCATTACACTGTGGGTATTGCGACAATTTTTCCGACAGAGTTTATTATAGCTAACTGCACTTTTACGTACAGATCGGGTAACGTATATACTTACGATGATGTCAGTAAGATCGATTGGTATATTGTAGGTTGTGTAACATTGTCTGTATCAGCGAGTCAAGGCATCTGTGACAATTTTGACATTATGTTTACACAAAATAACGTAAAGGTTTGAATTAATATCCGAGTTTCCATTTATAATTCCATGGAATACATACCAATTGTCATTGACATAAATTTCAAGTATAGACAGCATATGATTCTCTAAAGTGTACATTGTCACTAGACAATGTCCACAGTCTTTTCGTTTCCTAAACCATAAACCATACCCTTCACCGTAAAAACAGCCTGACTAAAAGACGAAAGCAAATAATATTCTTAACAATAATTTATAGCTCTGTAATATAATATCATACTGAATATTCATTCAGTAATATTATCACTATATATTTTTTATTATCAAAACAGCTGGTTTTTGAGTTCCTCACAATATAATTTGTAACTAATAAATTTGGGACTTATTTTTTACTATCAAGATTTTAATTGTATTTTTACAAGAATAATGTATTTATCCTTTTTCTGTATTATTTAACGTCTCTATAATTATTACATGATAATATTGATAATTATATTCGATTCACATTTTATTCGCATTTATACACACGAAAAAAAAAATAGTATTCACATTATTTGCACTATATGTATTTTTGTATTATTTGTTAGTATTATTAGCACTGTTATATTTGTAGGCAAAGTTAGCAACTCCACATCTATTTATATATGTACATTCTAGTCAAATATCACTAATAATGATTATTGCACCATACGTAGTCATAGGGAGGTTTGTACGATAGCGATCTCGCAGGTCTTAGTGCAGGCCTCCCTGGATCATCAAAACTATGTAAAATATGTACAAACTGTTATTTGATTCTGTATGTATGATCTAAAAAAATAAACTTCACTTCACTTCACTTCACTACACTAACAAAACCAGACACTGTGTGAGCTGTCTACGCGGTTTTGCTGCACCGTGTTTACTTAAAATTTGCTGTCTATTTTAGCGTAAGGGCGATTTTTATTTTCTCATTCTGTTAATTTACTTTTAATGTCACACAAAAACACTTTCCTATGTGACAAGTTCAACCAGGCTAGTTTTGTGACAGCTTATGGCTGAAACTTGATTATTGAGAAAAAGTACTTATTTTGTTTGAAACTTGCTCCGTGAAAATGACGGAAGGGCTGAAGTTCTTATTTGTATGTTTACACACATCCTCGTGATGTAAACACGAGATGATGGCGAGTGAGTGAAGTAGTTACGAGATGGAAATTTACATTATTTGATGATCTACATGGAGTGACGTTGGATTGTGATTTTGGTGAAGTATTTTAGGCTAGGTTAGGACTTGGCCCGCTAGGACTCAGGCTCGGCTAAAGAAGTTTTAGGAGCTGGAAAAACCTCAACAAGTCAAGTACTTGGAGTCTTGGAACAATTTGTATTGTCTCTCGTTTCCACACAGAAAATCTTAGTCGAGGACACTTCACAATGGCTAACGAATCACAACCACTGATTGGAGTTCAACCAGCATCCTCGTATTTAATGCCTAGATCACGTTTCCGAACACGGCTGGCGTGTGGTGCTGTCTTGGTGACTGAAATCTTTGAGAGGATTGCCATATACGGTGCAATTGGTAACTTGGTGATGTTCCTCAATAAGGCTCCATACAACTGGACGTCTTACAACGCCGTGAACACCCTCTTCATGTTCACTGGTCTTGCGTACATGACAGCAATCATTGGTGGTTGGATCGCGGATAGTTACCTGGGAAAGTGCCGGACCATCCTCGTTTTCTTTCTCATTTACATCGGGGGCTACGTGTTTCTTCCCTTGCTCTACCCATACCCTGATCCCAAGGCGGAGCCGACTGGAGCTCCGGGGTGGTGCTCCAGGGGGAGTAATAGTAGCGGGCTAAATTCTGGCAATGTCAGTGCATGGGACGAGAAGTGTTCGTGGGCTGTCTACCTCGGGCTTGGCATCATCGCTGTGGGCTCAGCTGGCGTCAAGGCCAACTTTGCACCGTTTGGTGCAGATCAGGTGAGAGTTCTAAGCCTAAGGGGCGGTTCACAATTGTTGACATTTACTTATTTACACAGAGCATGCTGGGGGGGGTCGAGGCCTGTGTACTAATTTTTTTATGTCAGACACATCCGAAACAACCATCGTTGAGTCATTCAGTGCTGACGAGGGAACTTTTACGGAATTACTAATGTTTTAAATCGTGTAACTGGTCTCGGCGCTCCACTGTAATGCAGTCCAACATCTTGGAAATTCACAACTTTGTGGTAAACAATTATCAGTGTGACACCATAACGTTGTTTGAAAAATCTACATTTTATTAGTGGTGATAAATGTATATATATCCTGATGGTTATTATAAATATTGTATGTCTTATACACATGCACTGTGTCAAAACATTGTTACATCGATATATATTTTTTTCTTAAATTACTAACATTTTTAAGTACTAATTTGGGGAGGGGGGCATGATAATTAGTACGCGTTGTACTCTAAAGTGGACAATTCAGCCAAATGGTCAACCTTACATAATTTTTTTTTATTTGGTTTATCTGTATAAATAGGGTACTATTTTGAAGATAAACTGACATAGCAGTCTGTAAAATTTTTCCTGTTTCCAGTTTGGATCACATCAGACATATGTATGTCTGTAACACAACTATTTTTATTGGATTGTCTAATAATTGCTTAATAATAAAAAATGCGCAAAGTACATTTTGATCTCCTGAGTATGCACAAGTACTTAACTTTATTTTTTTCATCATAGTTTATGTTTTATCTTCATTATGGATGTACACATTTTATGTATAACGCTGTATATCCATAATACAATTATCAACAGTATAAAGTGGATATGCGAAATACAGTGTGTACAGACTCCTTTATAATAGCTATATTTATCTTCGAGAATCTTGTCACATTGGTTGAATCTGGTCCATTTGGTAAGCATTTCATAAGCAATTAAAGAAAGATAGCATGCAAACATTGGAAGAACTGAAAACGTGCTTTTGACAAACTAAAATTAACTAGTTTATTTTTACTATTTTCAAGGAGTAGACAAAACAGAGCAACGTTATTTAAAAAGAAAACAAAGCGAAAAACGAGGGTGATTATTATTATTTTGATGTTCTTATTATGCTGCATCAGCCTGGATGCAATAGCTTCTTGGAAAACCCAACATATATTTGTCTTTGAAAAGAATGAGAACAGACTGAGCATTATTGGTGGAACAGTTGAGATTCAACGTGTATTTTGTTCATTAAACAAAGTAGCACATTAAGAACAATAGTTAGTAAGTTATTTTGTGGAGGTTTTAAAGTGTTTAGAGCTGACATGTTATCTTTTTGCGTAAGAACATCTGGGTTAGTTTACCAAGTGCAGTTAGAGTCTTGCTAAGATACTACTTTTTTAAATCATGGTTGTTCAAAGATGCATGGTTGTTATTGAATATTGTAGTTGTTTACAGTTAATTATTTAAAATCTTGTTTACAGTTAATTATTTAAAATCTTATTTCATAATGATGTATTGGATCTATGTTTCATTGTTAGCTATGCATGAGTCTTGATGAAAGGGTTTCCTTAGAAGCCCAACATATTTTAACTTGTAAAAGAAACAAAACAGATCACGAACATCAGGCTATCAGTGGAACTACTAAGAATTATGATTTTGTTCGCAAAACATTAAATTAAATTTTATGAATATTCTGATTCTTCATAATGTGTGCAAGTTTTATTTCAATCAGTAATGTCTTGAAGTTGATATTATGTATTTTTTTGCATTTTAAATAGTGAAATGTGAAGTGTACATCCATAACATTCAGAGATGTACGTCAATAATAGGAAAAGTGTACGTTCATAATGACAGACACATGAACCCATGACCTAGTTACTAGCAGGAAATTAATTAATTTCTACTTTATTTGGAAGCTTAAACTCTAGTATACAAACACAAATGGTTTTGCTATATATTATGTGTTCCTACTTCACAGCTTTTTTAATGTTTGAAGCTATCTTAAAAAATCGTATTCTCCAAGTACGTCCATAACGGGGTTATTTTTAGAACATTTCTCAAAAATTAATAAAGCTGGAGGGTTATCACTTGGCATGTTAATAGTACTAGGTAGGTTACACATTGTGCCCATTCCAAAATCCACCTATTCCATTTGTGCTGTATTGTACGTCTTGACAAAGTACAGAAAATTCTCTGAAATGTACGTCAATACTGCCGGAATTGCCCAAGTATTATCAATTGTGAACGGCCATGTAGCTATTGTTGGTTGTGTAGTCAAATTGTACCTATGATATACTAATGTTAACCATATGCAAATGGATAAAATATAAACAAAATAAATAAAAAAATGGAAGACAAACTAAAAAAGTAGGTTGACTAAGAAAAAAACAATTGCAGTCACTAAACAATAAAATATGTTAGCATGAGCTCAGCCATGTAATTAACATGTCTACAACTAGTACAAGTTTGTATATAATATAATAAATATATACAATATTCGTGGCTAACTACGTTATGTACATGTATGGTATTAAGGTAGCCATAACGGCTCGCCTATAGACTGTAATAATGTTGTACGTGTTAATCAGATTAATGATAATGATTAGTTAAATTAATAATAATGTTCATGCCAAGTTTGAATGAATAATGAATTGCTAAAATGGTTTTGGAAATATGCAACTAGTAATGTATGTGACTATGCGTAGTGCTCGGTACGTATTTTGTGGTCAGTTGACAATTCAGCACGTGAATCATGCAGATTCGAAAAAACAACGCTATTAATTTATTTGTCAGTTACTTCCTTCTTCTTCTTCCGGTTACAAGTTTCCCTCTGTGCTTGGCTTATCCACTTCCTGTTTGAAATGAAACTAAAACTGGAAGGTTCGAAAAAACAATGCTATTAATTTATTTGTCATTTACTTCCTTCTTCTTCTTCTTCTTCTTCTTCTTCTTCTTCTTCTTCTTCTTCCTCTTCCGGTTACAAGTTTCCCTCTGTGCGTGGCTTTTAAACTTCCTGTTTGAAATGAAACTAAAACTGGAACCAAAGATGACGAAGTGAAACCTTAGTGAACCCAAAAGCGTGGACGTTAAGTCTACACAGATTATCACATGAATGGTTGTGGTCATCTCTGCTGCTGTGAAAATGCAACTTCATTGTCACACCCATTGTCACATAACATATTCTGTCTGTCCTCACAGATCCGACACGAAGGAACCATTGCGACCCGAGGGTTCTTCAACTGGTTCTACTGGTGTGTTAACGTGGGGGCGCTAGTGGCCCTAGGAGTGCTGGCGTACATCCAACAGGAGATCAGCTTCTTTTGGGGGTTTCTGGCCCCCAACATTTGTCTTGTCATTGCTGTGATTGTCTTTGCAATAGGTAAGCAGGTTTTAGAATTGTATGTCATTGGCTGTCCATAATTAGAATTATGATGTAATACAGCTGAACCCCTAAATAGACCATCCAAGTGACTAAGGGGCCATTCACAGTTGTCGACACTTACCTGTTCGTACAAAGCATACTAATTGTCATGCCCCTTCCCTGAATTAGTGCTTTAAAATGTCGATAATTTTCCAGATTGAAAATTATATTGATGCAACAACGTCAGTGTTATAACACAGTGCATGTATCTAGGGCATACAACAATAACCAACAGACTATGTTTACAAACATTATTTATTTGCAATAATTATATTAAAGTTCTGTGTTTTTCTAACAAATCTATAATGTCATATTGATAATTGTTTACCACAAAGTTGTGAATTTCCAAGATGTTGCATTTTATTACATAAAACAATAGTAGTTCCATAACAGTTCACCATGTGGCACTGCATGATGCAACAATGGTCGTATTTTGCATGCAGCGGACATTTAAAAAGTTGACACCCCTTTAGTATCAAAGGGGTGGCCTCATTACAGATGTACAGATCTGGGAAAAAACAGACTGATGGAGTGGCTATTTTCGAGGGGTGGCCATTTGTTTTACTGTCAATCAAATGTAATGCTAAATGAGTAAATAACTACTGGATGTATATAACCAACTTGATTTCTCTAATAATATAGTGTTGTAGCATTGAACTTGGATTTATTATATACAGATTGTGAAGAATCAACAGCAGTGAAACAAAATTGTGCCATATACTATAAACAATGTTTATACACTGTACATAGTATTGTTTTACTTGAATACCAAGTTTACATCACAAGAAGTTCAAGTGTGTATTGGTATGATGACTGCTGTAATCGAATAAACTTTTATTTTAATTTCATCTATTCAGGATTGCCTGTTTACATAAAGAAGCCAGCAGGTGGCAGCATCATCAGTAACATTTTCCGAATCATCTATGATGCCTGTAGAGTGAAACGACAGCAGTGGATGCGAACTGTTGCGACTTCTGAACTCCATGACAGGTGAGATTGTCACAACATCAACGCTTAACAAATACTGTTGTTCTTGAAAGAAACTATTAACAATTATGTTAAGTGGACTGTGTGACTTGTTTCCAAGTAAACATACAATATTTCTAGGGTACCATTAGTTTTGCAGTGACTTAGGACAATTAGAAATCTAATCAGATATGCTTATTTGTTAAAGACAATATTTTTTAATAAAACAATTTATTTATGGAGTAATATAATAGATTATAATTACATTGGTAGGTAATCATGATTACTGTTGTAACATTGTGTTATCACTTACGCAGTTAGCAATTCACCATTGTTTTATGTATAGCCATATGTATGTTTGTGTACCTCTGTATGTGTATGTATGTGTACATCTGTATGTGTATGCTTGTGTACATATGTATGTGTGTGTTTGTGTACATCTGTATATGTATGTTTGTGTTCATCTGTATGTGTATGTTTGTGTACATCTGTATATGTATGTTTGTGTACATCCGTATGTGTATGTTTGTGTACATCTGTATGTGTATGCTTGTGTACATCTGTATGTGTATCAAGCCAGAATTTATGTGAATAAAAAGTTGGGGTGCGGCTTTAGATGATGGTGGAGCTTTAAATATAATATTTACCTTGAATGGATAGATGATCTGGTTTCTTGGTTATTAATATTAAGCATAATTACCTCTCAAGAAACTTAGTGTTCGTTCTATATATTTCAACTGCATCTCACCCACCGTCTTCTTCAGCAGACTGAAGTTACAGATGTGTCACATGGCCAATGTCATGTGACACAAACTGGAGTAGGACTGGTGGGAGCTCCTGGCCAACGTCTCGGTTCAGCGTAGGTTTCTCTCACCTATACATGGAACATTTTGAAGAAAGAGCCATCAGAGAAGCATCTCATCCTCCAGACATCTGGTTGAGATATGTAGATGACACATTCACAGTGTTACAAGAGAGCGGAGTAGAACATTTCACACACCATCTGAATTCAATGGATGAGAACATTAAGTTCACGGTAGAACCAGAACATGACAATACGTTAGCCTTTCTAGACACTTGTGTATGCCTGAAAGATGATGGATCAACCAGGGTCAAGATACATCGGAAAGCAACCCACACTGACCAATATTTGAACTGGGATTCTAATCACCACTTAGAACACAAACGATCAGTGGTCAGGACACTCCTCCAAAGGGCAGAAAACCTGATAACAGAAGAGGAGGACAAGAACACAGAGGTGGACCACATCAAGAA
This sequence comes from Lamellibrachia satsuma, assembly GCA_033239005.1. Taxonomy (NCBI): domain Eukaryota; kingdom Metazoa; phylum Annelida; class Polychaeta; order Sabellida; family Siboglinidae; genus Lamellibrachia; species Lamellibrachia satsuma. The sequence continues at coordinate 452,411 of BSQZ01000038.1, read as the reverse complement.
AGTGCTGAAAGCAAACGGTTACAAAACTTGGATGTTTAACACCATGCAACCAATAACATTGGTCATGTGACACATCCGTAACTTCAGTCTGCTGAAGAAGACTGAGATGCAGTTGAAATATACAGAACGAACACTAAGTTTCTTGAGAAGTAATTATGCTTAATAATGTAATATTTACAGTAATCAATTATTATTCTTAAACACAACAACGCCTGCGACAGCAACCTGGAGACGTTGCTCAACCCCATCAATGATGAGCCATCCAGTTGTCTCGACCATGCCAAGGTCCGGTACGGAGGCAGTTTCCATGACAACATGGTGGATGATGTGAAGTCGTTGGCCAAGATAATCTGTGTGTTTGCCGCAATGATTCCCTACTGGACCGTGTACTTCCAGGTGAGGAAGGAGAAGACCACGGGACATCTTGGGAAGGGAAAGGGAAGGGGGAATGACACTTGTGGCTCCTACGAATGCGACATTTTTTTCTTAATAGGAGTCGCCGACCCTGTCTGATTTAATTGCAATACCTTTACTTTGTGTAGATGATAATGTATAGGTGTACGTATGTTATAAGTGTATGTGTATATATATATATGTGTGTGTATATATACCTATATGTGTAAAAAATTAAAATTAATGTAAACAACAACAAGAGAATTATGTAAATAACTTGTTCTGTTCTGAAGGGAGGAAAAGGGAAGAATCTACACTTAACACTGTTCATTTTCAGTTTCATTTTGCAGTGATGACAGTTGATTTAATTGGAATGTTATGATTGGCTGTTAAAATTAGGCATAACGTAATGTCACAAAGACGAAAGTGCTTCGTGTTGGTAATAATAGAAAATTGGCTGTAGGAAAATTTACACCATTATATGGTACTAGCAAAAATGCCCATCTTCCAAATAACTTGGTAATTCATACGTGAAAATAGGATAGTAGTGGGGTGAAATAAAACTAAGATGACCCGACCGTGGGGTCGTAGATGAACCCCTGAAAGTCTGACACCCGAGATGCAAAGTATCAAGGAGTAACACCATTCACACGCACACACACGTACGCACACACACACACGTATGCACACACACACTCACACACATAGATTATAGTGAGATGATGAATTTCATTAATGAATCGAATGTCTGCCTGTGCTGAACGCTAGACAGTACAGTACTAGTAGTACTGTGATGTGCACAATAGGATTTTAGTTTGCGTCATCCCACCAGATGTCAGTTTTTGTCAAGTCCCTCACAGAAACACAGGTCGATGCGAGGCAAGCGCCCTCTATTGGTTGTTTCTGTCAGATGGAGACAACGTTCCTGGTGCAGGGTCTACACATGCGACTGGACTTCAATGGCAGTCACACTCCAGGACAAAGCAACTTCAGCGGGCAGCATCCAATCATCACTGAATTCAAGGTCAGTTATCTTTTTTTATTAGCATGGTGATTGATACAGCAACAGACCTGTCACACTTTTTGGTTGAAATCCATATTTTTGACTCAAAATTCTGTAACAAAATCATTAAAATTTCTTTATTGCTTAATCGCCCTATAGCAGTCAGATTCCGACTGAGTGTCGCCATCCATTTTGTTTATTTATTCTTGTAATTTCTACTTTATGCAGAAGAGATTGATTGAACATTTTATTAAAACTCCATCCTGACTGAGTTAGCCGGTCACAAATCTGGTTCAATGATGTCCAAATATGTAGTGTAACATCCTCAGTAGATTTAATAAAAAATTGTACTATTGTTCAAACGATCGAAAGAATTTGTTTTAGTTGTTAGATCTGGTAAGGCTCAAAATAGTGGATATCCCAAATGGTAAATACTGCGCGGGTCAATGCTGACCATGGGCATAACTTCCATCTTCTCGCCGATCACATGACAAAGTTACAGAATTTTAATGTTTGACCAAACATTAAGTGATTTAATAGTTTGTCTGATGATTTCACGAAAAAGTTAGCATGTTGCAGTGGACACTGGGTCGGTTTGATTTTTCACAAAATGAGCCTGAAATGAAACTAACGAAAAAATGTAATTGAGGCAACATTTAGCGAAATCTACATTTTGATGTAATTAGGATTTAACTAGTAGCTACTTTTTTGTGCATAAATATTAATTTGATATACTTACGAATAAAACATGGCTGGTCGTATAAGACAGGGCTGGTCGTATAAGACAGGGCTGGTCATATAAGACAGGATTGTTTGTATGAGGCAGAGCTGCTTATGTACTTTGTCTTCCCCAGATTGCTGTTGCGTGGCTCTCTCTCTTTGACGTCTTCTTCCTCATCTTTCTCATCCCTTTATTTGACCGTCTTGTCTACCCCCGCCTGGACCGGGTGGGGATGACGCCCTCCTTGAGGACCCGCATCGCTATTGGTATGGTCTTCTCCATAGCGTCGGTATGTACCGCTGGTACCCTCGAGCGGTACCGACTGAAAACGTACTGGCAGAACGACACTGAGCACACCTACTGGCAAAAGATTGGTGAGAGGCAATCGTTTTTATCTGGCTGGAAACCAGTGGTGGTGGTATGTAACGAAGTACAGTTACTTCGTTACAGTGCTTAAGTAGATTATTTTGAAATGTACTTGTAATGAACATTTTTTTTCATATGTTACATTTATTATGTACTTGTTTACTTCAGTAGTTTTGAGTTACATTTTAGTGCAGGTAGACTGACTTCCAGGCAAGCCACCTTCACATACTACGCATTAAAGGAACCCACAATTTGGAGTAATACTGGCTTCTGTGTTAGCTTCAATAACCTATAAAGACAATCAAGGTAGGGAGCCCGTGTACAGTTGACACAGCATTCAAAGATTCTTTGAAGCCAGTCCTCCCAGCCAACTGTCTTGTCTTGTGTTCCTGTACAAAGCTGAATTTTGAGCACATCGGATTGGATATTGTAAGAAAAGAGACTGACAAAACCATTAAATCATAGATAATTGCTTGAATAAAGAGTTATTGTTGCAAACTACTCTACTACTGAATGAATACAACCTACCAGTAGGTAAGGTAAAGTCATCCCCCAGGCATTACGCCTTAGGAAGCCATGAAGGCTTATATGGCCAATGCTTAAACCTGGTTTCTGTAGTGCGAAGCAACTTAGAGTGCAGTTATACTGACCCTCCTGGACGGGACACTAGTCCATCGCAGGTACCTTCCAAACAGTGTTTGTACTCATTTGCAGCTGAGTAGACTGAGGCAAAGTAGGGTAAACGAAATTGCCTAAGCTTCGAAAACAAACCGTGACCAGTGTGGGTCTTGAACTCGCAACCCTTGAATTTAGAGTCCAACACCTTAACCACTGGGCCACGGCTGCCCCCACTGGGCCACGGCTGCCCCCACTGGGCCACGGCTGCCCCCACTAGGCCACGGCTGCCCCCACTAGGCCACGGCTGCCCCCACTGGGCCACGGCTGCCCCCACTGGGCCACGGCTGCCCCCACTGGGCCACGGCTGCCCCCACTGGGCCACGGCTGCCCCCACTAGGCCACGGCTGCCCCCACTGGGCCACGGCTGCCTCCACTGGGCCACGGCTGCCCCCACTGGGCCACGGCTGCCCCCACTGGGCCACGGCTGCCCCCCGCACAACCTACCAGTACATGCTCCAAAATGTTTAATTGAAAGAAAATATTTCTGATGAAAAAATTTAATAGTACTTGTAATAGCTTAACATGTAATAATAATACATTACATTGCCTTCAGCACATAATAGTAATAGAAAGGAAACTAAATAATAGTAATATATTACACTGCAATGTAACTGATCCAAGACCTGTCTGATAGCAATAACATTTTGACCTGCTTTGAGCTTTTGTGAAATTATATGATTTATGAGCTAGTTAGTAAGCTTGTGACATACACCTGGTGTACACTAGTGGCCCGATATTTTTGTACATAATTACATTTTTCGGAAAGTACTTTTTACCTAAGTACATTTTTGGAGAGATACTTAAGTACTTCTTAAGTACTGTACTGCAATACTTGTTCCAGAACTGGAAATTTTTAAGGAAATCTAAATTTGTCAGGAAATGCATACCCACCCTCAGGAGGGAATCAGAGGGTTCAAACAAATGCCTCTTTTTGAGATGATTTGTTTTAGCTGCAACATTTTTTCAGAAATCATCCCAGAATTTCTAACTTTTCAAAACCCTCAGGAAGAGCCTGAAACAAGATACTTTTAGACATTTGTGTTGCTCACAGTCAAAATAAACATATTCTGTGCACACAGCAAATTTGTTATTTAAACATTTTATGCAACTTTTTTTGGTAAGTTAGCTTAAGCTTTGAATATGTGAAGATCTCCTCATGTCACAAGGAATGTTTCACGTCACACATTATTATATCTTACATAACATCCCATCCAAATAATCGTTCTGGGGTGCTGTACAATGGCATTATATCGTCATAAAAACATACATAATTAATTAAATCTACTGATGTGCAAAAATCGGCAATCATTACAAGTAAAATGTGTTTTGTGTGTAATGTTTGATGTCACACATGCAGTGTTTCTTAAAACATCTGCCTATACATCCCTTGTTCGTCCGCGTTTGGAATACTCTTCATCCGCATGGGAACCCTGCACCCGTCTTTATTAACAAAGCAGAGATGGTGCAAAGAAGGGCGGCACACTTTTGTTACAATGATTATACATCCAGAAAAATTTGGTGTGTGACAGAAATCATAAGGAATTTACATTGGAACAACTAATCACCAGAAAAACAAACACAAAGTCAACAACTGTCATTTATCCTTACCATTCAGAAACCTACTCCAGCCCGCGTAGCATCAATCACGGTATCTCCACAACAAAGCCTTAAATACCAATCACATCAGCAAGAACAGTTATAAATTCTCCTATTTTCCCAGGATAAAAAAAAGATTGGAACTCACTACCAGACACAATAACCAGCATGACAGAACCCCAACAACTCTAACTGACTCGGTGCCAAGCAAACAGGGCTAAGCAGCCATCTCTCCATGTGCACACAACCCTGACCATTTGACTCCTTAGGAGTGTTGGCCAGTATTCCACACAAGACAAGATTAGTTAAGTGATGTTCTGTGTTCCAGGCAACACATACTACAGGGCGGCTGACGTGAGCATCTTGTACCAGATTCCCCAGTACGCCCTCATTGGCATTAGTGAAGTGTTTGCCAGTATCGCAGGTGTGGATACTTCACTTGTTGCTGCTGATACCTGTAGATCTTACATTCTAAAGTGAACGTACATTTCAATGCATTCATTTTGTTGTGGCAGTAGAAAACATGACCTGCTTACTTAGATATGATATTGTAGTGCACGTTTCATACAAATTACAGTGTATGTGAAATATTTTAATGAATGTATTCAATCATAAAAATTTAGTCTGTCCTATCCAACTGTATAAACTTCCTTCTCAGTGCAGCCCTGGAGGACATGGTCGAATCTTTGTAATGTTTTAAAAGTTTCTAATGAGATCTTATTTAATTAATTTAGTTTCTCGGTTTAACATTTTAATAGCGAGGATTTAAAGATACAAAGTCCGATCATTTTTACTGTAAAATCGTTATGTATGGTATAAACTATATATATATATTCGACGATTTTGCATGACTTTTAACTAATTACAATGTATGTAATTAAACACTGTCTGTTTAATTTAAATGTTTCGACTTGAATATCATGTTTACTTTGCATGCCGAACAGGTCAAATTATATCTAAAATTGTTGATTCATCGAGACACTTTTGAGCAGTCATGATGTTAGAATATACACACTTTATACTATATCAGGATTCATTGGCTACAGAGGATAAGCAACCTGACGTTTTACGAACGATTTCGGTGACAACAAATAAGCACAGATGTGATAGACATGCGATGACGCTTCTTCAGCCACACCCTACATCTGGACGAGGAGACGCTCACAAACTTAAAAGACACTAATTATACTGTATTACGTGATGTTACAATGAAAACATCCACATTTAAAAAAAGTAGCCAGACACAACGTGTGATTGTTGCTGTGTTTCAGGCCTGGAGTTGGCGTACACGCACGCACCCCGCTCCATGCAAGGCCTCATCATGGGGCTGTTCTGGTTTTGTCAGGGGGTGGGCAGTTTTCTGGGAACAGCCAGCATGTTCTGGTTCCGCGGTCTGTGGTTCTTCGACTGGGACCATGGAGATATCAACTGTCGCGTCCGCTGCCCTGGTCGCCCAGGTGACGAGTGTCAGTGTCATCTCGACTACTATTTCTTCTTCCTCGGAGGTCTGCAGTTCGTTGGACTTGTGATGTTTGTCATCATTGTCAAGGTCCTTGACATTGGGCAGACCTCGCCGTACTCCAGCCAACGCACAACTCTGCCACCAGAGCGCAGCACCAGGAGGCGACCGGTTGATGTGTCGGAACAGTAGTTCGCAGACTACTGAACGTATGCTCACTAACGGCTGGTTTAAACGAGTGATTTGTGCCCTAATTGGTCAAGCGACACCGTGTCACATGATAATGCATAACTAAATTATGTGCGCATTTAGACGAGCGACGTGTCTAGACAGTGCGACGTAAATATCGACATGCGCTACTACCGACTACAGTGGGTGCACTACCTGTTGGTCGTGGCAGTCACTGGTTGGCTGCTGCTTCAAGATCACCTCCGACAGTGAGCCAAAAGTGAGCCCAGTCCCAATTCTCCTGATACAATCATGCCTACAAATTAGCCTCAATAATCTTGTGAGTTTCATGGTGGTGTTTACATGACCGATTCTTGCCCCGCGATATCATGTGACATCATGCCCGCCGACCAGTTGTACAATTAGTCAGCCGTGTTAACCGGCAGTTATATTTGTGCCCAGGATAAATTATTATATTATATATATATATATATATATATATATATATATATATATATATATATATATATATATATATATATATATACATCGCAGGTAGTAGCTGCGCAATGCGGCTGGTTAAATATATACCCACAATTTGTGATTCTTCCACAGTCTGTGACGACAAACTGTGGTGACACTTGGCGTCTGTCATTATAGGCCCCCAGCTTTGATGAACACATCGTGTCACGCGATTCTAATTCCCCGCTAGTGCCAACAAAACCACTGCAGACGTAAACATTGCTTTGTCATATTAACTTATGTTTTAACTGATGTACATACAAGAGTGAAGTGCCGTCAACAAGGATGCTATATAGAATTTTACTATAGATATGACAGTTTCTGCTTGCTGTTAGAATTGCCAATGTACACTGGATGTGTTCTAGATTTGTTACTATCATAATATTATGGCATTATGAACAAATTGGACATTCCTGTAATTTGTTATTTAATTTAAGTATTTATAATAGTGCAGTGACCGACTGTTCTTCAGTATTTGTACTGTTTTAATCAGCTTTTATATGCAGGGTGTTGTTAAATAGTGAACGATAATCCGGTGTTGTGAGATTATGAATTATCTTTTTTTTCAAACCATTTTATTTGTATACTGAGAACATCTAATTTTTATACTGATGTACATATTAACTGGAACAAAAGCTGTAAATCAAATATATTGTTGTGTGTTGTTCTTTGTGTTTCAGTTCAGTGTGTTTCACCGACGGTCACTTCAACCTGAGTACCTGTAGTTAAACTAAGAACACTCTCTCAGAACTGAAAGTTAAAGGGAAACAAAAGCCACGGTTTTGGGCCTACACACCCATCAGAGTTAATAAAACAACCATTTGCAAGTACAAATATGAACATCTTGCCAGTGGTTCACTAGAAAAACCTTGTTGAACACAACATCTTAATGCTATGGGCTGTGCACCATACTGTTAGATAACCCTACATCATGGGTGCGGTAGTCTGGCAATATTCGTTGGCCAATTGAAACTCTATTTGTAAACTCCTAATCAAATACTCGCCAACACGATATGGCCATGCTGTTTGTGTCCAAACTCAACTTACGTAACATATTTTGGCCTTTGCTTCCTAAGCAAGTCCCTTTCTGTCATAGCAGCACATTTGATTGAAGAGTTTTTGTTATTTGTGCATATCTCGGCTACCTTTAATATGTCATAATGGTAGTTTAAACATGAAAGTCGGCAAATGGACAACGCTAATAAATTGCAGCTAAGTTTCAAAGGCATCCACCAAACAACAGACCACAACAAATGTAACAGTATTTTTTACAAAATCTTTACTGACAACTTTTCTCGACACGTGACAAAACAGATTGACAACAAATGTACAACTGGCAGTGCTCTTTCTAGATATGGCAGCAGCAACATATTCAGCTTTCAACATGTGAATGTAGCAACATGTTCAGCTTCATGCATTTGACCATAGCAACAAATTAAGCTTTATATTTGAGACTGTCGCAACATATTCAGCTTTCTACATTTGACTGAAGCAACATATTCAACTTTATACATTTGACTGTAGCAACATATCTGGCTTTCGATGTGACTAGCAAAATATTTAGCTTTATACATTTAACCATAGCAACATATTCAGCTTTATATTTGAGATTGTATGTCTGGCTTGATAAATTTGAATGTAGTAACATATTTAACTTTCTAGTTGAGACTAGTACACGTTCTGCATTATATAGGACTACAGTGCTACACCTGGCTTGTACGTATAACAGCAATGACATATTCTGAATACACACTTATGCTTAACTTCAAGGTAACAATATATTATGTTTTACCACAATATACACATCCATTGTTGCTACAGAAAAGTGCTTACAAATTTGACTAGTGTTCGTTTATGCAAGAACAGATTGATTGATTTGCTCCAGCGTGTCATGTATTAGTGTGCATACTTGATATACGACTTACGCTATAAGTTAACAATACACTAAATACTGGCTATTCAATAATTACAAGTACACATGCTTACACTTGATAAAGCCCAAATTAATAATAATTTCATCCCATCGTTTAATAGTAGCCAAAATAGGCACAAAATATGATGAGAGACATTAATAAAGAGATGTTTGAAATACTGCCACTAAACAAGCTATGTACGATCGTCTGCAGTAAACACATTGTTAAATAAGACAAATAAATAACAACAGCACTTGATAATGTTGCACAGTTGTGACGGTGACAACATCTATGGTTGCTATGGAAACTGCCATGACAATGCTGTGGTCTAGCAGTACATCTATTTACACAATAACATCTGTGAACCCTTCTATCCTTGAGGTACTGGTGATTATATTGAATTGAGTGGGGCGAAAGGTAGACAGAGCAAAACTGTGTAATGCAGACACAGGCGGTAAGTCGGCACACTACAATGAAATATTCCACAACATGTAACCAATATCATTAAATGAAAGTGCTAAAGGCAGGTTTACATAAGTTATTTCTGTCCAATATGTCGGCCATCACGGTGTTTTTTCTCAATTTTTTGGAACGGTTGTGTTTGCCAGCAGTTTACCCATACCCCAATCTTGAAGCAGTAGCCAATCAGTGACTGACAGCATCGAAGCACAAATCGGGAGTGGCACGAGTCAAGATCTAGGTCGCAGTGTCTAGACACGTCGCCCATCTAAACATATACAATTTATTTGGGCTATGATGCGACACTGTCCAACAAATTGGGTCAAAAATAGTTTGTGTAAATCAGTCTTAACTTTTCCACATTTGACCATATTTGAGGACTAAGACACTTATGGTGTGCCCATATTAAAATTTCTAGTGGTTGGATGTGAGTGCCAGTGACTGTAGGATCCTCGCACATGAAGACATACTGTGGTTGTTTTGGACACCATTTGCCTCACAAAGATGTGTCTTGGAAACATTTGTCAATCTACTTCTATGATATCTTCCAATTTACAGCTACAGATATGTCAATTTGTCTCCTAGATATTTATCAACCTGCCTCACAGAGGTCTGTCTCACAAATTTCTGTCAATCTGTTTCCTAGAGATCTGCCAATTGAGATCTGCTAATCAGCAATGCACTGCTGGCATTGATGCATTGCCTTTCAAGTGGTTATGAACATACAAATATGAGACCAATATTATTTTTCATCAAGCTAGAAATTACAGTAATAGTCTGCTCAAAATGTACAACATACACACAAAGGAAGTTTTAATTAATTATTTTGCAGGTCCACCCTTGTTAGAATGGACTGGCAAAATAATTAATTAAAACTCCCTTCTCAATTCATTTAGCCCATCGTTAAATCAGGTTCGTTTTTTTTTATTTAAAAAAAACTTAATTTTTTTTCTTGACAATGACCATACTTGTATGTATACAAAAGTGTATGTAAATACACGTATATTATGACATTGTGTTTTATTATATAGGTATGTATTTATATTTATATATAAGTGTTTAAGTACGTACTCATATGAGTACGCGTGTACATGAATAATTCGAAAAAAAATTAAATTTAGTGGCAGTCTCCCTGACCAACATATTTGTTTAATTTACTTAGTTTTGTTTTTCTGTTGTCAACTTTAGTTTCCTGATTTGTATTGATATTATCGTACATATGTTTTTGGTCAAAATAAATGCATCTCTCTCATATCTGTGGTGTATGAATAGTTTGAGTAATATGCAAAGTCAGTTTAATAAAAGAGAGCATACTCTTATTAAAATCATCGAAAGAATTTACTGTGATCATTAGACCTCAATTTAATTTTTTGACTCATGTCTTTTAAGACGCATTTTGCAAAAAAAATTAACCTGTCTGTTATCCGCTACAACAAGCTTTGTGAAATGTATTTAATTAGTTTTGGTGAAATCATCGGACAAACTATTCAGTTATTTTCGACTGAGTCTAGTCAAAATTAGACAAACAAATAGCAAAAGTTGTGCAGGTCCTATACGGTTATTCAAACTTCTGTGAATTATTATTCTGCAAGTTACCCGGTCTAATGATCACAGTCAATTCTTTCGATGATTTTAACAAGAGTGTGCTCTCTTTTATTTTATTTATTTTATTTTAACAAGAGTATGCTCTCTTTTATTTAATTTTATTTTAACAAGAGTGTGCTCTCATTTATTTTATTTTAACAAGAGTGTGCTCTCTTTTATTTTATTTTAACAAGAGTGTGCTCTCTTTTATTTTATTTATTTTATTTTAACAAGAGTATGCTCTCTTTTATTTAATTTTATTTTAACAAGAGTGTGCTCTCATTTATTTTATTTTAACAAGAGTGTGCTCTCTTTTATTTTATTTTAACAAGAGTGTGCTCTCTTTTATTTTAATTTAACAAGAGTGTATTCTCTTTTATTTAACTGACTTTGCATATTACTCAAACTATTCATACACCACAGATATGAGAGAGATGCATTTATTTTGACCAAAAACATATGTACGATAATATCGAATGCAAATCAGGAAATTAAAGTTGGCAACAGAAAAACAAAACTAAGTAAATTAAACAAATATGTTGGTCAGGGAGACTGCCACTGAAATTAAATATTTTTCGATTTAATCATGTAGGCACGTACAAATATGAGTACGTACTTAAACACATAATATATTATATATAAATACATACATATATAATAAAACACAATGTCATAATATACATGTATTTACATACACTTTTCTATACATACAAGTATGGTTATTGTCAAGAATTTTTTTTTAAACTAACCTGATTTAACGATGGGCTAAATTAATTGAGGAGGGACTTTTAATTACTTATTTAATTAATTATTTTGTAGGTCCACCCTTGTTAGAATAGATGCTGTAATTTCTAGCTTGATGCAAAATAATACTGGTCTCATATTTGTGTGTTCATAACCACTTGAAACGCAATGCATCAATGCCAGCAGTGCATTGCTGATTAGCAGATCTCAATTGGCAGATCTCTAGGAAACAGATTGACAGAAATTTGTGAGACAGACCTCTGTGAGGCAGGTTTATAAATCTCTAGGAGACAAACTGACATATCTCTAGCTGTAAATTGGAAGATATAGAAGTAGATTGACAAATGTTTCCAAGACATATCTTTGTGAGGTAAATGGCATCCAAAACAACCACAGTATGTCTTCATGTGCGAGGATCCAACAGTCACTGGCACTCACTAGAAATTTTAATCTGGGCACAGCATAAATGTCTTATTCCTCAAATTTGGCCATATTCCTGTTAAAAAATTATTTTACAGGCAGCATAAAAATTACCAAAATGGGATACATCCATCCACCCTATGGTGAAACAATGATCCGGCCCCTGACAGGTATGTGTCCAACTGGTAATGGGCTGTTTGCTGGGGCAGGATACAGCAGTCATCCCAGTATGTCATCAGCTGTCCACAATTACTCATAAAGCGTAGTTAAGTCCCTGTGAAGCCCTCATAAGGCTGGTGCTTAGTCTAGGTTTTGTGGCCTCTGACAGGTACCACTTTATCACCCACCCTCAGTTACATGAAACAGAACCCATGAAAGAACTCATTAAGATTAAAATTACTCTTCACTAATGGCAATGAGCAGTGTTAATGTGTGGGATAAGATACTTATTATGTTGTCTTTCATGACAATGCTAATTTTGTTGTTTGGTGACCATGTTAATTTTGTTCTGTGGTGAGCATGTTAATTTTGTTCTTTGGTGAGCATGTTAATTTTGTTCTATGGTGAGCATGTTAATTTTTTTCGTTGGTGACCATGTTAATTTTGTTCTGTGGTGTGCATGTTAATTTTATTCTGTGTTGAGCATGTTAATTTTGTTCTTTGATGACCATGTTAATTTTGTTTCTATGGTGAACATGTTAATTGTGTTCGTTGGTGACCATGTTAATTTTGTTCTGTGGTGAACATGTTAATTTTGTTCTTTGGTGACCATGTTAATTTTGTTCTATAGTGAGCATGTTAATTTTGTTCTTTGGTGACCGTGTTAATTTTGCATTGGAGATGGTTCTGCATTGGTTGATGGGTAACTTAAGGATATAATCTTGTAGTTTCTTCATTATGTCACATGATTAATCTAGCACACATAAACTTTACTTAGTATACCAGCCTTCTAGAGGTTTACCATCTGTTTAACAAAATATTTGCCAATGTGTGCATAGACTGCCATAGAGATCTGTCAGTTTTGGAGCTGGATGTATCAGAACTATGTGAATGGGATATGGGTACATTAACTATGAGAGTGGGTTGCTTTGAGTAAACTATGACTCGGTATGAGCAATATTTTTAAGGTTCCAATCATACGTATGAAAGGCCTGAGTGTGTTAGACGAGGTGTGTGGTTTCGGCTGGGAGCGTGTTGGTGTGTTGGTGGGTGGAGTCACCGTGGAGGTGTGCTATGGCCCCGAGTACACACCTACCTGACAAGCACACTTGTTCCTGTCAGTAGGGTTTAATATGTTCATGACATCTGTGTGCCATACTCCCAAGAAAACTGACACATGGGGAAATATTTTCTGAGAATAAAAACATAAAATGTAGGAAATGAAGGAAACTAGTCTAGAGTATCGGCCATCGTACCTACACACGTACAGGCACCACATAGACAAGCACCACCAAGAAGGTGGTGGCATTGGCAGATTTTGCCATTAGTGTTGTCATGGTAACAAGATGAAGACTGAAATTTGCTTGTGGAATTCAGATGATTCACGGAAGAAAGAGGTTGGGTAGTCCAGGAGAATGCTCCCAGGCATGATCATGGACATACAAGCTGGCTGTGATGCTTTGATCGTCCAATTAATAACGACTTAGCAATGTCTTCATGTCATTCACCGTTTGTGTCAACAGTTTGTGCTGGGTGGGAAGGATTCGTCCCTGTATCATTGGCGGTTTCTGTTAACATTTGTCCCAGGTTGATACGGCACGGAGTATTTCTATTTGAACTCACCAGCCAATGTGTCTGTTTACATCATGGAGAGATAAAAGTAGATGTTAATTTTTCGTTAAGTAAATTATGTTTCACCAGTATACACATCAGTTAGTTGAAGTCTGATATCTGTATTTTAAAAGTATTAGCATTGTGCAATATTGGATAATTAAATTAGAGTGTTTAGAAAACAAATCAAGGTGAGAAATTTGAAAAGTACCCTGTTCTCCATCTGTTAACGCAGCAGGTAGGGACAGTGTCAATTCTAGGTCTGTAAGGGTGATAGTAGCATTAAACTAGTTCACAGTGATGCAAGGATCTGGTAATTACTTGTGGAATCTAGTGCAGCCATGTGTACAAATACCTACCCTTTCATGAGCTGTCATTTGATGCTGTATATGTGAGGGCACTTCTGTATTGAAGTTGGGTGGCCTACATCAGAGGTTTGTCAGTTACAAAGTTAGGGGATCTCTCCAAAACATGCCGGTAAAATGTAGTCACTCACAGTCATGCACTGTACTTTTTAAGGTTCTGTTCATGCAGGCAGTGTGCAGAATGTCATTTGGCTAAAGCTGTTTCTTGACATTTTTTTGATGACCAATTTACTTAATTAAAAAAGTTATAAAACATTGATTTTAAGCTCATAGTTACACAGTGGCAATCTAAGCTAACACGCATTTATTTGTATATCACAAGTCAATGGGCTAACAAGATATTTTATTAATACAGTCGAGCCTCGTCATAACTCGGTGGTCGGGGTCCACGACTTCGGACCACGTTGTACGCGAGGCGCGTTAGGTGTTCCCATATCTGCCACCAGGGAGCTACTAAACAACAGCGACCGCCGCCCGCTGCACCAAGTCCATGAACGCTGTCGAAGCCCTGTTTGCTGGCAGCACTGTCTTATACGCCAACATGCAGTTTATGGAACTTATTAAACTTATACTAGCACCAACATGTATTATTTTTACAAAGTCACACCCTGTTGATTCTTGAACTGAATAAAACACATGTACGTATACCGTTATGGAATAGATCTACTACGATGACGATGTACTGGACCAGTACAGTAGGCCTCCGAATCGAAAATAATAACCTGGATCTGAGCAGCGGAAAAGGTATATGATTTGACAAACGTAGCATGTAAACTGATAAAACACCGAAAACGACAATAGGTAGAATTAATAATAGTTTCACTTCGTCTTTCGACCGATCTCGACAGAAGCATAAATTTATTATGCACTACTTAACCTCGATTCTTCGTTTCATATGCGGATGACGAATTCATATTTTCGCGCACCGGTAGAGCCTTGGGTTAAGAATTTCGCATGTTGGTTGCGCGTCGCAAATTTACGACGTCTCAAGTCTCAAGTAGTTATACTCCAAACAGCCCAATCTTGAGCTAACGCAGGAGTTTGGACCAACGGCTTTTAGTGTCTCTTCCGAAAGACACGGGCAAAGTGGGGTGAACGAAATTGCCCAAGTTTCGAAACGGCGGAGGTGGAATCGAACCACCGTCCTCTCGATCGACAGGCGGGTGCTCTAACCATTAGACCACCGCTCTCCACGTAATGGATGCATGTCATTTCACCCAAGTGTTATGTTGGTATTGCATGCTAAATGCATTTAAAACTGTTCATCTGATTCTTACGCGAGGCGTATTTGTGAATCTCGATTGCAATTTACAAACGTCGAAGCGAAGCCAGCGACAGCGATTGATGTCGGCGACAGCGCAAAACAAACAACACGTTGATACTCGTTCACTGACTTTGTTCGTCTAATGTTTCTTGAGAACTGTCAAAGCAATTCTAAGTAGGTTTAAGCAGGCCCATTTGGCATTTTCCCCTGGCGGCAGAAAAAAAATCGTTGCCCATGACCGACCGCGTTATATCCGAATCTGCGTACGCGTAATAACGAGGCGCGACTGTACGTAATTAAATATCATATTATAACATGTTCACAGCAGGATTTATATGGACATTTTTGCCCAAATGAAAGGCCTTAAAAACACTAATCATACACAGAAGACACTTACACATTTATTTAACAAAGGTTTCCTATCAGTGTGAGTGGCAACTGCAATATCCACGTTCTCTCTACATCTTTTTCTGTATTTTTATGACAGTCATACTTTCTGCTGGCAGGATTTTGGACATACGGCTATGGAAGACAGATCTTAGTTTCCGATACCTACACCATGTCCTACAAAAAATTCTTCTTGTGCCCGGCAGTATTGTGGACGACCCAATTTCCGTCTGACTGCAGACTTGCTGCACATGCGATGCGAGCACTTCTTTTAACAAGATTGAACAAGAATTAAGTTGATTTAACAAGACTGCCGTCCAAGGCAAAAGAACCAGAAGACAAATGGACATGGAACCTTTTGGCTTATCGAGAGTCCAACACATTTTCATCTGTGTGTAACCCGCCCTTCTGATATACTTGTAAGTGTTTTTTAAAACATTCACTCAGCTAGCATTTACACAATCTGTATGTAATCTGTTCCATTAATTGATTGTCCTCTGTGAGAATGAGTACTTTCAGATATCCAATATACACTGATCCTTCACTAATGTTACTTCACATCCCCTAGTTCTACTATCTTTCTTAAGTGGGAACAAATATTTCTATCAATATTTTCATACCCATTCAATATATTAAATAACTTAGTTGAGTGTGAATATTACCAACTTTGTATAAGTGTTCTCATTAAAAACATGTCCAATTTAAAAACAGATCTTCTTGTGATTAAGATTACAGGCTATTTGCCCAGCCTCCCAGTTTGCACCTGAAGGTGTCAACAGAGGAAGTACATGGTGCTTCAGATGGAATTGATGGACGTTTAATGAAAGTTCATTAATTTGCAGTAGTAATAGTAGTAGTATTAGTCATCGTAGTAGTAGTAGTTTAGGTTAATTGAAATACAAGAGACAGTATTTACCACCTAACACCTCTATTTATAAATCAGTAATAAATAAATCCAGTAAGTTTATAATGAAGCATTCATTTGGGACACACCTCCATTGGCGTATGCCTGAAAAGGCATGTTTTGAAATGGTCCCTTAACATTATTGGAACTATTGACCAGGTTGTCAGATGACCATTAATCCTGCAGCAATCTGTGCCCCAGACATTCCTATTCCCCAAGCAATACTCCCACCACCATCAACTGCCTGTCGTGTCAGATATTATCAAACACAACCAGGAAACTAGCACTAAACTCTTCTAGTCAACATCTGTAAGTCCTACTGGGTTGACAGAAACACTCTGCCACTGTCTTCAGAGCCTTACATCTTAAATTGTCTCTTGCATTTTTAAGGTCATGAAAAGTCTTAAAAATAAGACGTAAAAAAGTTTTAAATTTGTTAACACCAAACAAGGCCTAGGCCCTAGGCTGTAATTTGATAAAGGTGGAATGAAAGTTGCCTATTGTTGAGCGACGTGTTTCTTTATTCAAATGATACAGTTTGATCACCAACTTATTAAATGGTCCATAGAGGATGTTAAAATGAAATTTCTTTGTTATTTTGTATTGAATTTCCATGGAAAAAGGTCTTAATTTTTTTAAGTATCGATCTTAAAAATATCTTAAATATTATCAGCTCAAAGCTGGGCATATCATGAATTGTATCAGATCTCTTGAACTTTGGAGTGTTCCTGGTCACCCTGCCTGCTAAGACATCAATTATGGTGTTTCCTCTAAGGAAGGCTGACTGCTGGTTGTGAAGAACTGTTGCTCTCCTCTTTATCCTTACAGTCCGGGGTGAGGCTGCCACCGATACTTGTCATAATTTTTTTTCCTTCTTCGTCCCTGATCCCGTTTCACTGCCGTCTCCACTCCCTCATCCCTCGTTTTCGTTCTCCCCTCCACCACCCGCCAAATCTCTCTTTACACAGTCCTCCCATCTCAGTCGCGGTCTTCCCCCTCTTCCACCCTCTGCTCTAAGCGCACCCACTCTATGTCAACCATTCCCCTTCCACCCTCCACTCTAAGCGCATCCACTCTATGTCAACCATTCCCCTTCCACCCTCCACTCTAAGCGCATCCACTCTATGTCAACCATTCCCCTTCCACCCTCCACTCTAAGCGCATCCACTCTATGTCAACCATTCCCCTTCCACCCTCCACTCTAAGCGCATCCACTCTATGTCAACCATTCCCCTTCCACCCTCCGCTCTAAGCGCATCCACTCTATGTCAACCATTCCCCTTCCACCCTCCACTCTAAGCGCATCCACTCTATGTCAACCATTCCCCTTCCACCCTCCACTCTAAGCGCATCCACTCTATGTCAACCATTCCCCTTCCACCCTCCACTCTAAGCGCATCCACTCTCTATGTCAACCATTCCCCTTCCACCCTCCACTCTAAGCGCATCCACTCTCTATGTCAACCATTCCCCTTCCACCCTCCACTCTAAGCGCATCCACTCTATGTCAACCATTCCCCTTCCACCCTCCACTCTAAGCGCATCCACTCTCTATGTCAACCATTCCCCTTCCACCATCCACTCTAAGCGCACCCACTCTATGTCAACCATTCCCCTTCCACCCTCCGCTCTAAGCGCATCCACTCTATGTCAACCATTCCCCTTCCACCCTCCACTCTAAGCGCATCCACTCTCTATGTCAACCATTCCCCTTCCACCATCCACTCTAAGCGCATCCACTCTATGTCAACCATTCCCCTTCCACCCTCTACTCTAAGCGCATCCACTCTATGTCAACCATTCCCCTTCCACCCTCCGCTCTAAGCGCACCCACTCTCTATGTCAACCATTCCCCTTCCACCATCCACTCTAAGCGCACCCACTCTATGTCAACCATTCCCCTTCCACCCTCCGCTCTAAGCGCACCCACTCTATGTCAACCATTCCCCTTCCACCCTCCGCTCTAACCGCATCCACTCTATGTCAACCATTCCCCTTCCACCCTCCACTCTAAGCGCACCCACTCTATGTCAACCATTCCCCTTCCACCCTCCACTCTAAGCGCATCCACTCTATGTCAACCATTCCCCTTCCACCCTCCACTCTAAGCGCATCCACTCTATGTCAACCATTCCCCTTCCACCCTCCACTCTAAGCGCATCCACTCTATGTCAACCATTCCCCTTCCACCCTCCACTCTAAGCGCACCCACTCTATGTCAACCATTCCCCTTCCACCCTCCACTCTAAGCGCATCTACTCTCTATGTCAACCATTCCCCTTCCACCCTCCACTCTAAGCGCACCCACTCTATGTCAACCATTCCCCTTCCACCCTCCACTCTAAGCGCATCCACTCTATGTCAACCATTCCCCTTCCACCATCCACTCTAAGCGCATCCACTCTATGTCAACCATTCCCCTTCCACCCTCCACTCTAAGCGCATCCACTCTCTATGTCAACCATTCCCCTTCCACCCTCCACTCTAAGCGCATCCACTCTATGTCAACCATTCCCCTTCCACACTCCACTCTAAGCGCATCCACTCTCTATGTCAACCATTCCCCTTCCACCCTCCGCTCTAAGCGCACCCACTCTATGTCAACCATTCCCCTTCCACCCTCTACTCTAAGCGCACCCACTCTCTATGTCAACCATTCCCCTTCCACCCTCCACTCTAAGCGCATCCACTCTATGTCAACCATTCCCCTTCCACACTCCACTCTAAGCGCATCCACTCTCTATGTCAACCATTCCCCTTCCACCCTCCGCTCTAAGCGCATCCACTCTATGTCAACCATTCCCCTTCCACCCTCTACTCTAAGCGCACCCACTCTCTATGTCAACCATTCCCCTTCCACCATCCACTCTAAGCGCACCCACTCTATGTCAACCATTCCCCTTCCACCCTCCGCTCTAAGCGCACCCACTCTATGTCAACCATTCCCCTTCCACCCTCCGCTCTAAGCGCACCCACTCTATGTCAACCATTCCCCTTCCACCCTCCGCTCTAAGCGCATCCACTCTATGTCAACCATTCCCCTTCCACCCTCCACTCTAAGCGCATCCACTCTCTATGTCAACCATTCCCCTTCCACCCTCCACTCTAAGCGCATCCACTCTATGTCAACCATTCCCCTTCCACACTCCACTCTAAGCGCATCCACTCTCTATGTCAACCATTCCCCTTCCACCCTCCGCTCTAAGCGCACCCACTCTATGTCAACCATTCCCCTTCCACCCTCCACTCTAAGCGCACCCACTCTATGTCAACCATTCCCCTTCCACCCTCCACTCTAAGCGCATCTACTCTCTATGTCAACCATTCCCCTTCCACCCTCCACTCTAAGCGCACCCACTCTATGTCAACCATTCCCCTTCCACCCTCCACTCTAAGCGCATCCACTCTATGTCAACCATTCCCCTTCCACCCTCCACTCTAAGCGCACCCACTCTATGTCAACCATTCCCCTTCCACCCTCCACTCTAAGCGCATCCACTCTCTATGTCAACCATTCCCCTTCCACCCTCCACTCTAAGCGCACCACTCTATGTCAACCATTCCCCTTCCACCCTCCACTCTAAGCGCATCTACTCTATGTCAACCATTCCCTTCCACCCTCCACTCTAAGCGCACCCACTCTATGTCAACCATTCCCTTCCACCCTCCACTCTAAGCGCATCCACTCTCTATGTCAACCATTCCCCTTCCACCCTCCGCTCTAAGCGCACCCACTCTATGTCAACCATTCCCCTTCCACCCTCCACTCTAAGCGCATCCACTCTATGTCAACCATTCCCCTTCCACCCTCCACTCTAAGCGCACCCACTCTATGTCAACCATTCCCCTTCCACCCTCCACTCTAAGCGCATCCACTCTCTATGTCAACCATTCCCCTTCCACCCTCCACTCTAAGCGCACCCACTCTATGTCAACCATTCCCCTTCCACACTCCACTCTAAGCGCATCTACTCTATGTCAACCATTCCCCTTCCACCCTCCACTCTAAGCGCATCCACTCTATGTCAACCATTCCCCTTCCACCCTCCGCTCTAAGCGCATCCACTCTATGTCAACCATTCCCCTTCCACCCTCCACTCTAAGCGCATCTACTCTATGTCAACCATTCCCCTTCCACCCTCCACTCTAAGCGCATCCACTCTCTATGTCAACCATTCCCCTTCCACCCTCCGCTCTAAGCGCACCCACTCTATGTCAACCATTCCCCTTCCACCCTCCACTCTAAGCGCACCCACTCTATGTCAACCATTCCCTTCCACCCTCCACTCTAAGCGCATCCACTCTCTATGTCAACCATTCCCCTTCCACCCTCCACTCTAAGCGCACCCACTCTATGTCAACCATTCCCCTTCCACCCTCCACTCTAAGCGCATCTACTCTCTATGTCAACCATTCCCCTTCCACCCTCCACTCTAAGCGCATCCACTCTATGTCAACCATTCCCCTTCCACCCTCCGCTCTAAGCACATCCACTCTATGTCAACCATTCCCTTCCACCCTCCACTCTAAGCGCATCCACTCTATGTCAACCATTCCCCTTCCACCCTCCACTCTAAGCGCATCCACTCTATGTCAACCATTCCCTTCCACCCTCCACTCTAAGCGCATCCACTCTATGTCAACCATTCCCCTTCCACCCTCCACTCTAAGCGCATCTACTCTCTATGTCAACCATTCCCCTTCCACCCTCCACTCAAAGCGCACCCACTCTATGTCAACCAATCCCCTTCCACCCTCCACTCTAAGCGCATCCACGCTATGTCAACCATTCCCCTTCCACCCTCCACTCTAAGCGCATCCACTCTATGTCAACCATTCCCCTTCCACCCTCCACTCTAAGCGCACCCACTCTATGTCAACCATTCCCCTTCCACCCTCCACTCTAAGCGCATCCACTCTATGTCAACCATTCCCCTTCCACCCTCCGCTCTAAGCACATCCACTCTATGTCAACCATTCCCTTCCACCCTCCACTCTAAGCGCATCCACTCTATGTCAACCATTCCCCTTCCACCCTCCGCTCTAAGCGCATCCACTCTATGTCAACCATTCCCCTTCCACCCTCCGCTCTAAGCGCATCCACTCTATGTCAACCATTCCCCTTCCACCCTCCACTCTAAGCGCACCCACTCTATGTCAACCATTCCCCTTCCACCCTCCACTCTAAGCGCATCCACTCTATGTCAACCATTCCCCTTCCACCCTCCACTCTAAGCGCATCCACTCTATGTCAACCATTCCCTTCCACCCTCCACTCTAAGCGCACCCACTCTATGTCAACCATTCCCGTTCCACCCTCCACTCTAAGCGCATCCACTCTATGTCAACCATTCCCCTTCCACCCTCCACTCTAAGCGCATCCACTCTATGTCAACCATTCCCCTTCCACCCTCCACTCTAAGCGCACCCACTCTATGTCAACCATTCCCCTTCCACCCTCCACTCTAAGCGCATCCACTCTATGTCAACCATTCCCCTTCCACCCTCCACTCTAAGCGCATCCACTCTATGTCAACCATTCCCTTCCACCCTCCACTCTAAGCGCATCTACTCTATGTCAACCATTCCCCTTCCACCCTCCACTCTAAGCGCATCCACTCTATGTCAACCATTCCCCTTCCACCCTCCACTCTAAGCGTATCCACTCTATGTCAACCATTCCCCTTCCACCCTCCACTCTAAGCGCACCCACTCTATGTCAACCATTCCACTTCCACACTCCACTCTAAGCGCACCCACTCTATGTCAACCATTCCCCTTCCACCCTCCACTCTAAGCGCATCCACTCTATGTCAACCATTCCCCTTCCACCCTCCACTCTAAGCGCATCCACTCTATGTCAACCATTCCCCTTCCACCCTCCGCTCTAAGCACATCCACTCTATGTCAACCATTCCCTTCCACCCTCCGCTCTAAGCGCATCCACTCTATGTCAACCATTCCCCTTCCACCCTCCACTCTAAGCGCATCCACTCTATGTCAACCATTCCCCTTCCACCCTCCACTCTAAGCGCATCCACTCTATGTCAACCATTCCCCTTCCACCCTCCACTCTAAGCGCATCCACTCTATGTCAACCATTCCCCTTCCACCCTCCACTCTAAGCGCATCCACTCTATGTCAACCATTCCCCTTCCACCCTCCACTCTAAGCGCATCCACTCTATGTCAACCATTCCCCTTCCACAGTCATACACAAGTAATATAAAAAAAAAACGATTGCCAATTCATTACATGGCAACTTGCGTAGATTGGAAGCATAAATTCCTTCCTTCTTTATATTACGCACATACGCATCAATGCAATTAATGCTTATTTCAACCAATTCCTTACTCCTTACTAATATTGCTGTTAGGCTCACCTCTGTAGATATGTTATAAAAACTGATTTTCCACTAAAATGACCAAACATTAAAAACTGCTGTACCCCAAAGGTAGGCTAGAGGTTAGTAGCCACTAGTTGTTGAGTGTCATTTAAGTATTCACTTACTAGGAACTCATTCCTGGCCAGAAATAAACACACCAGGCTCCAGCTTGTGTATACATTAGACAGAGTCAGAAGCTGCAACGGATTACAGTATTTAGTGTGTGTATAAAATCACCCACACAGCGCATATATGTAATTTACCATGAAAGGCATTAGGTACTTTCTGAGGTTGTCAAATGGTGCTTTCTGTCTCGGTTTAGCAGGACACATACCCCCTTGGTTAACTCAAGAGAAATGCATATGCGAGTCCTGTATCCTTAGGCTACTGGTCAAGTCAACTTGAAATCTGTGTAATCTGATTTAATCCTGTCATAATAACTTCTAACCAGCTTTGTTCTTATTCATTGGAACGTGACTTAAGATCCAACTTCATAATTAGTGAAAGCATGTCTTAAGTGCAGCATTTTGTTGAGCTATGTTGTCTACCTGCATTGGTAAATGGTGCATAATTATGTCGGTAGAATTGAAATATAAAATAAAATTAATTCAGAAGAAAATTAAATGAAATTAATTATTTTAAATTAAATTTAAGGGTCAATTAACCCATCGAAGTGGACTTGTTGATGTTAAAATATGTAGTGCGTGAATAGTTTTATATGCAGATGATGATATATAATTTAAATAATAATTAGCTGTTGTTCTTGTTTGTGACTACAATGCTGATAATCCCTTTAAAAACCTAACATTGTGGCATATATAAAAAGACATGCTGTGATTTCAGTAAATGCGGTTTCTCAAGGGCATATTAAACACATTTAAAACAATCTCAGGTGTATGTCTAATGACACACACATATATAATATATATGTTTCAGTAACATGGTCCAGATAGTTTTATTTAAGTAAAGCAATTGAAACATCCACTGAAGATATATGGTTCTTCAAAATAATATCTGAATCTTGGTAGGATGTGTTAAATCTGATTTAGTGTTGTATTCTAGAAATGTTTTGCACACATTTGCGAAGCTAAAACGGCATGCAACCATACTATGTTTTCTAGATTGCTTATTCATAATACAGTTTTATCCGCCATCCCCCCTCCCCTGGTCCCCCTAATAACTAATAACTGCTTCAACCTAAGAACCTTTGTGTATGTTCGTGAAACTGGTCTTTTATATCTCATTGCTTTATGGTGTGATTTATCACTCGGCTCTGTCTACAACAAGACAGTTTTTGTTATTACAAGATTAATCGATTGTAGATTTACTGAATGGCTTCCATTCGTCTTGGTTGCTGAGTCATTTGTCTGGATAGAAGCGTGTGTCCCTTGTTGTAATAGTGTGTGCAGTATCTCCCTTTCCCACAATGTTGATCAATGGGGCCACTTATTACCTTCACACTACAGGTATTGCCTGGTGTCAGGGGTGGGGGATTGATGCCCTAGGTTACTAGGGGCCAGTCAGGCAGGTCATAGCTAATGCATAGATTGCAGTAAAAAAAAATCCGATTGAAATAAAAAAAAATTATTTTTAGTTTAAAAAAAATAATAATTTTTTTTCAACCCTGGTTCACAATAAGTGTTAATTATAAAATTCTGCCTGGGTCTGCCATGGTCTTATTCTGAACTCTGAACAATTGACAACATTCAACAAAACATTTACACAGTTAAGCACCTCTATCTGCTAGAGGTGGAGATGTTTTTCAGATATATTGTACTTACTTACAAGTAATGGGCATTTGCAATGCTACGAATTACACATAGATAATTAGCCCATATCTTATACCAGTCTTTATTAATTATACAAATAAGTTCCTTTGCAATTGATTTAGCCAATTGCTAATCAGATTTGTTGATGTTCAAGTATGTAGTCACATGGGTAAATAGTTTAACTAATATGTAGAGTCAGTTTAATAAATCACAGAATTGACTTTGATGGTAAGATTATGTAACTAGTGAAAGTTTAAGTAGCCTTATAGTATAATATATAAAGACGGAGCCACTTTTGCCATCATTTTCCCCACTGAATTTTTACTTGACCCAGTAAAAAATAATTTAGTAGTCTGTCCGATGATTACAGTTGAGTTAGAATGTCATAGTGGATGCTGGATAGGTTTAATTTTATTGTGAAAACAATTTGAAAGACAAACAAAAAAGCAAATTGAGGATGGCCCTTAAACTGAAATGGCAGACAGTGCTCTGGGCCCATATTCTCAAAAAACCTACGAATTTGTAAAATTTTTCATAAATATTTCGTTGTGCTAAATACTGAATAGGCCTACAGAAGTATTACATAATCCATGTTGAACCTCAGCCAAGACTGGCAGGGTTGCATTATAATCTTAAATTCGCAATGTTGTTTTGGTAATAGATATTCTGTGAGCGACCGTATTTCAAGAATACGTGTCCTGGTGACAACAGCAATAATTCCTGCATGATTCCTGGAACAAATACCACGTCAAGTTTAAGTTTTTTGTGAAATGGGAACAGAACCTTGTGTTACGCCAAGCACCGATGTGTCGATGATCATACATTGCCCACATGAACCTAAGCTTGTCTTGGGTGAGCATTCATAAACTGTTCATGAACAGTTGGTGAATTATTCATGAACTGTTCATGACTGGCAGCTGCTGCCTCCACTAGAATGTACAGACAGCCGTGTGAAGACTTTGTCCTGCCACATGATAATAATAATAAAAACACCTATTTTTATATAGTGCATTTTCCTTAAAAAACATGAAATAAACAAATAAATACATTCACAAAAATAATAATAAAAATACACATAAAACTCTTAAAGACTGTTCAAATTATTTTAAGGGTATGTTAGGTATGTTTTATAACTTGATAGATGGCGACATTTGATTAGAACAGGAATGCTACAGATCGATTAACCAATAATTTTTTTCAAAAGATTTGTATGGATTATATGGCTTTAAATATAATTTAATGTAAAAAAAACAGATTTCGACCAAAAATTTGTAAAGTTTGCGACTTGATCAGTTCACTTCTAGGACTTTTTTGCCACAACAAAATGTTTTCACAACACGCCAAAATATCCTCCAACTTAATTTATAAAATAAAATAAAAAATTTTAATATTCTTATAGGAATGTCGTAGTGAGGTGAGACCACTATTCTGTTTTACCATTGTTTACTTTTCATGTTATGGTTCATCTTGTTTCCGATATTAATATCGATTTTGTTTTTTCTGCTAGGTGGCGCAGGCATGCAACGTGGTGTACATGGATGGCTCGGAGACCCATGGCGCCACCAGTGTGTGTGTGTAATCGCTAAATATGGACGTCACACACGCTTCTTTTTCTTCCAGGTGTGGGCTCCGGACTTCCCCCTTGAGATTAACCTGTCTGATGGGAAGCTGAGTCTGATCAAAAGCTGGAAGGTTCCACAACGGCAGCGCAGGTAAGGAAGGTTGTGTACAAAGTTACTTAAGGTTGTGTAGCTAACTGGGTTTTTGTTTAACGTAAACACGTAAATTGGTAAAGGGGTCAGACCACACTATATTTTTCTTTTGTTTCTATTTATCAAACAATGTAATATCGCTCACACGACATCAGCGCCCCTGTCGGCTGTAGTACTACACGATGGACACCAGCAACGCTCCCTAGTGACGGAAACAAGAAAGGAACAAAACACAGTATTGTACGAATGCACACTGTTAAAAAAACACCTTCTTTCACTCGCTCTCTGTACGTTGACCACCAGTCCATAGCTTTTTAAAATAGTCTTAATGGCAGTAAAAATAATGGAAAGTTTTGGCAATAAAATAAATGTGCACTTGTACAATACCATATTTTGTTCCTTTCTCATTTCCTCGTCAGGCCCTTTGATCCCTGTTAATGAATGATGTTCGCCCCTGCCGCTGCTCCCTTACATCGGATGACCTCTGACCCCTTTTTACAGGACACCTTGACCACTCCTTGAACTGTCCTTTCGTCACTAGGGAACGCTGCTGATTTCCATCATGCAGTACAAGGGGGTGCTGATGTCCTGTGAGCGATATTATACCTCTTTCCCTGCACTCTCACGCCGGACATAACATCCAGGTTTCCCCCAAATCTGTTTTTAGTAACCTTCGAAACATGGAACCTTGCTCAGTCTCATGCCCCTAATAACTACTGAGGGAGTTCCACAGTCGACTTGTCCTAGATATATATGAGTTGAGATGTAGCTCTGTTTTTGACCTAGGAATCTGTACACAATGTGGATGTCCACTGAGGGTAGAATATCAGCCACCTCAATGAATGGCTGGATGAAGACATGTCAGTAGAAGAAGCAAGGTGAAGCAACGTTTCTCCTGTGACCATTCTGAAGCAAATTTTCTCCTGCGATTTTAAGGCAGCACTACTAGCCAAATTTTCGTGCAAAATTCTTCAAAAAATTAGAAAAATTCTGTTGGCCATCTGTTTACACAAAACTTGGCATACTTGTTTGAAACTGAATGGTATCTTTCTTATAAAGGTCTTATTTTGAGGCTAAAAGTAATATTTATATGCTAAAAAATTATTTATTTAAAAAAAACAAGCATTCCGGAAGTGAAAATTTGCTCATGCTTTTGAAAAAAATTCTCACAATACCATAAGCATGATAGCCTTGGTATTTGGTGGTGGTTAAATACACCACAATAGCTGGCTTTTGTACCTCAGGCTAGTGTTTAGTGCTTACATTGCCTCCACTGCCCGTTTCTGCTTACTGCAACATAACAAAAGAAAAATGTTCATATGTATGTAAAATCATTACTAACACTCCTATGGCTAACCCAGAGGTGCAGACGCCAGCTACTGGTGCCCTAAGCTTGTCTGCCAATTTGTTGCAGATATCTTTAGTAGTTCATGAAATAACTTGTAAAAACCTTCGTAAATACCTGTTTTTCTGCTAACTTTTTTACCGGTACAAAACAATAGAATATCAGACTTACCTTCAGGCCCTTAACCAGACATAATGTTTTGCCAGTCTTGAACTTTCAAATTTTTAAACTTCACTTCACATAAGTGATGTGTGTTGGACACCAGAGAGAGGAGTTGAACATCAGGTTGGATGGTAAGGAGATGAAGCAAGTGGATGGATTTGTGTACCTTGGAGGAATGGTTACAGAGGATACGCATTCAGCAGCAGAAGTGCGATGTCGGACACAAGCCGGAGTGAATGCTTGGAGAAAGGTAGAGTGAGTCATGTTGGATAGAAAAAAAATAAAAAAAAGCTGAAAGGGAAAGTCCTGAGAACGTGTGTTACACCAGCATGCCTGTATGGTCCGGAGACAGTGGCATTGACAGAACAACAACAACAGAAGCTGCAAGTGTGTTAGAATAACTGGGTTTCTCGAATAACAAGAACAAAGAGGGTGGACAGAAGAAGGATGAACGAACTAAGGAAAGAGGTTGGGATTCAATGCAGCCTAACAGGAATATTGGTGAGAAGCAGGATGAGATGTGCAGGCCACTTGGTAAAAATGGATGCAAGCAAACTAGCAAAGAGAGCAGAGGTGGAAAAACATCAAGGACGTAGGAAAAGGGCAAGGCCACAGTTGAGGTGGGAGAACTGCGTGAGGAGGGACATGAGAAGATCGGCCGATAGAAAACTATGGAAAGAAAGCACAGAAAGAATGGTTCGACAATACTTTACCTGACTCTCGCCCCTGACCCTCACCCCTGTACAGCAGGGAAAAAGGAGGAAGGGCACATGGTATACATCCTTAATTTGTTTATATATATATATATATATATATATATATATATATATATATATAAATATATATATATATATATATATATATATATATATATATATATATATATATATATATATATACATATATATATATATATACATCAGACTGATATGACATATATATATATATATATATATATATATATATATATATATATATATATATATATATATATATATATATATATATATATATATATATATATATATATATGTCAGTCTGATGTATTGAATATATCACCCTCAGATCAGCGCCCGCAACTTCTACGTCGACAGTGAGACGTGGCGATGTGAACATCGTGGCACTTTTCGCTGTCATTGCCTTCTACCTCGTCATCTTCCTCATTGGCGTCTTCGCAACGTGGAAGTCAACGAACAGTGTCAATTTGATGCTTGCAAACAGAGAAATCGGCATCGTCGTCGGCATCTTCATAATGACAGGTGTAATGACAGGTGTAACATTTACTTCAAGGCATATATGTATATATATATATATATATATATATATATATATATATATATATATATATATATATATACTATATATATATGCCATAAAAGAGACTATATATATTCATATAAATATATCTATATTGATATGTGTAGATATAAATATGTGTGTGTGTGTGTATATATATATATATATATATATATATATATATATATATATATATATATATAATTGACTTGTTTTATGTCTGTTAGCGACACGGGTTGGTGGAGGCTATATGCATATCGATAAAATATATCTTGTAAAATTTACAATATGTGTGTAAATTATATATATATATATATATATATATATATATATATATATATATATATATATACATATATATTTTTTCACACCGGGCAAAGGACTCATCTGGTGTCAAGCACCCATTGCTTACTCATTGAGTATATGCATAGGAACGTGGCCAATACACCTGTATTACTACATTAGTGTATGTATGCATATATGTATACATATATTTATGTATGTGTGTATATAAGTATGTTTGTATGTTGTTAATATGCCGCAACATACTCCCTGTCTGACATTTCATTTTATTCTTTGTTGCGTTTCTGGCCCAAACATGTGTCTATGCGAGGGATAAAATTGTCTAAGTGGAACAGTATGTGGGAATGTTTGATGTAGCAGATGTGTGCCGCCTTAGTACTGTAATGCACGTAGGTAAACATAGTTGCTAGCGTAAAGCTTTACTGGGGTCGTGCACATAAAGAGGATTGTGACGGAATACCCTGGATCTTAGAATGGTTGCAGGAGGTCTGTTGTTCGCAAGGAAGATGCGAGAATCTAACTACGTCACGATGCTCGATCCACTCGGAGTGTTGTCGTGGACACAAAGAACGGAAACGCCTATAGAACTGGCACATGAGACATAATGTTAGATTAATATATTTTTTGGAAACGATTACAACAGAAGTTGTGGGTGCAACTGCAACGAATGTCCTAAAGAAGTCAAATATATGCAAACCTTTCGATATTTTTTTTGGTCACAGGAAAAGGGCTCTACAAAATGTTTGTTTGTGCACAGGCGCCACCCTGACGGTGATTGTGGGACTCGACGACAAGTGGGCCATCATAATATCGGCCAGCGTCGTTCTCCTCTACACGATTGCTGGCGGACTGTATTCCGTTATTCTCACGGATGTCTTCCAACTGATGTTTATTATCGGCGGCCTGGTAAGTGTCTCAGACAGTTCGTGCCAAGGTTAATACTGACACAGGACCAGGCGTATGGGAAGTTGGGAATGTGTCTCAAAGGTGAGGTATTAAAGGGAAATAAAAGTGCATCTGTCGTAGTCTAGCAGCATTCGCTCGCCAAATGAACATATATTTGAATAAACCTATTCCTATGTTTGCCAATAAGATATGGCAATGCTGTTTGTGTCCAAACTCAAAACTTGTGTAATATGTGTTGGTCTTTGTTTACTAAACTAGTGCTTGTTCTGACAAAATTGACATTTTGCATGTCAGTCCTCGGTCAACCGGATAAATGACCGGGATCTCCACTTTTAGTCGCACACACACGCACGCACGCACGCACGCACGCACACACACACACACACAGGCACGGACGCACACACAACACACACGCACGCACACACAACACCCACGCACGCACGCACACAACACACGTACGCAAACACACACTGGTTCCAGTCCGTGCCTATAAATTCACTACCACTTGCAGTATTCCTGAACATACGGTTGTTTCGGTCATTACCCATGATTCATTAGGGTATATTGTCACTAAGAATATAAAAGTTTATCTTTTTAAGGTGTGTAATCACCTGATTTCTGTAGGAGATAAAAATATGCTTTGATGGTTATCTCTTAAATGTCACAGCTTACAGCTAAACCATATTTGCAAAGATTTTTTTAGGAAATGTGTATAGCATTTATTATTTACGCGGTTTTTTTTACATGATTAAGTGGTTCGCTATACCCTTTCATGGACCAACTCCGCCGGGCCGTCGATAGTGGATACGTCACGTGATGTCAACAACACGTGGATAGGGTCTTGGCCGGAAAGAAAAGAGATTTGGCCTTATTTGGATACAATGATTATGATGCTTTTCGGAGGAATCCCGGTGCAGATACGACAAAAGTCATGTGCGGCAAAGTTAATGTGCGCTCACGACAATTTACTTGACTTAAAATTTGCTTAGGTAACTGCGATATACTATTGCTTAGGTAACTGCGATATACTATTGTTCCAAGACCCGACATCGAGTAAAATCGTAACAATGTAGGAGAATATGCCAAAGCATCTCCCGCCTGCAGCAATCATATTATGAGAAAAAAGTAGCTACTTGGGTTCGAAATATAGTTTTATCGAAAGTTTAGTTGTGACGAGGCCAGCCAACCGGGAGATGTCCATAAGACAGGGCGACATATGTGTAGATCCACAGGTTTTCTGTGGAGTGTTATACAAAGGATACATTCTACTTGATGGTTTGCTCAAAACTTTCGTTTTCAGGTATATTTCCAACGAGTGTTGTCCCAAAAGACTCCGAGGCGAGCTGAAAATTAATATTGTCGTTAGTTGCGGGATTCGGCTGTGTCGGGATGGCAGTTCCGGCTGTCTTAATAGGAGCCATTGCAATATCGACAGGTGCATCACACGATATCGTTGTACATTTACAAACATAGCTTGGTATATAAACGCTATATTCGAACTGAGTATATATATATATATATATATATATACATACATACATACATACATACATACATATATATATATATATATATACACACCACATATTATATCACTTTCTACTGAAGCAATCTTTACTGTATTACTGTGTCATACACGCCACAATTACGACAAGGCAGTTTCCATGACCTGGCTGCCTGATCATTGTACTGTGCGATCTTAATAAAGGCTTCTGCCAGGTGGCCTAGGCCGCGTGGAAACGCATTCGTGTAATTCCTTCACGTGCTCGCTGAGTCAATATGCGACCTGCCGACTTGGCTAAGTCTAAGGTATTCGTGGCATAAGGGGAGAGTTGACCACGCCGATCCTGGCTGCCTCCTTGCTCTTCACAGTGTTCACACCAGTTCGGGGAACACAGTTAAAGAATTCAACTCTACGATATCAGCATTATCACTAACATGAATACATTCCATCAACTTAAAGAGGACCTATGACGTTGGGCAGACAGTGAAATGTCATTGTCAGCATATTGGTCAAGAAAACTACAAACTTATGCTGCCGCTAGTCCTGCAGTATTTGACGCCACTTCCGGTCGCCACCATTGGTCTGGGTGCCGTGTCAGCCGCCGTCATGTCGTCTGTCGATTCGTCCATGCTGTCGGCCAGC
The DNA here is from genome assembly GCA_033239005.1 of Lamellibrachia satsuma. Classification (NCBI taxonomy): domain Eukaryota; kingdom Metazoa; phylum Annelida; class Polychaeta; order Sabellida; family Siboglinidae; genus Lamellibrachia; species Lamellibrachia satsuma. The sequence goes on along the minus strand of BSQZ01000038.1, from coordinate 419,672 downwards.
TCCATGTTCGCACGCCTCGACTACTTACCCGTCAGAAATGCAAGTTACGTGCGGAGTGACGGGGAAAACGAGGTAAAAAACACACTTGGATATCATAGACGACAAACTTGTGGAAAAGTGGAACGTATATATACGTGTATATATATATATATATATATATATATATATATATATATATATATATATATATATATATATATATATATATATATATATATATATCGTTGATGTGATCTCGGTCACGCATGCACGCACACACAAAGGAAGTTAAAATGGCGTTGATGTGATCTGGTCTGCTGTTCTATGGAACTCCATGTGTAACGGATGTTGGTGGAGTGTGACCCAAATATAACTCCTTGCGTTGACACGTTTTACTTACACCGATGTTCATAGTTGTGTCATAGTGGCGCAGAAAAGCCTCACCTGGAATTGGATCAAACAGCTTTAAATTTGCTACGTGTCAATCGTTCAGTCACAAAGATATTAACAAAACCTTGTTCACTTTATTGCAGACTCTCGAGAAGGAGATTCTTTGGGTTCTGCGTTGCGGCATCGTCGTGGAAGGTGCAACGGCCACGGTGCTGGCCATTGTTGTCCACTCGATCTACGGCCTCTTTTAGCTGTGCTCCGACTTCGTATTCGTTATCCTCTTCCCGCCACTCTTCTGTGTCTTCTACGTCCCAATGTCCAACTCGTACGGCTCACTCTTCGGGTTCCTGTGTGGAGCGGTCCTCGGGCTGAGTGGAGGAGAGCCTCTGTTGGTTATACCTGCCTTAATCAAGTATCTAATAGCTTTTAAGAATCTGGTGATGCTCGTGAGCTATGGATCCATCGTCTTCACATCATACGTCGCACAAGTCATGTTCCGTGCTGGATGGATGTCGCCACGCACCGATGTCTTCAAGTGTTTCTACGTCGGCGACGACACCAAAAACAAGACAACTGAGACGTTGGGACATAACGAGAGCAAGCAGCGAGGACGGTGATCGGTGCACTGAAATGTAATCATGAAAAGTTTATTTGTTCCAATGATAACAAGGCAATTCGTGCCGAAACCTTGATTACACGATATAGAAAAGTGCACAACAAAAACAATCAATAATCAAACCACAAAACAATACGTTGAGCCGTATATCACAAACAATCAATATTCAGTTACAACTACGGGACGGGAACCTCATCCTAAGAGTATAAATACATCTTAGCTTTCGTATGAACTACCCATATTCTTAATGAAAACGTTGTTTTATAAAACTGTTCCTACATTTCGTGGGAAAAGAACAACAATATTTATTCAATTCAATGAACATAAAAAGCCAAATCATGTATCCATGGATGTCAACTAAAAATCTTAATATACTTGTTGTGACGTCAGATAGTGTGGCTATTTTATGACACATACTGATATTCACATCCGAAACAGTTACATAAGAATTGCTTTTGAAATATTCACATATTGCGCTCTATAATAAACACGAATTTAGTATGTTCTATCTATACAGTGGTAAATACTGTTTGTCATATCAAACCATATAATTTAAGTTGACGCTTAATTCTTGTCATGAAGTTTCTCAATTTCAATTCATATTAATAAAAGTGTTTATTTTGTTTGTATTCAACCTTTTTCTAAAAACACATTAATGTTATTTTTGATTGAAAATATGTTGCATTATTCAAGTGCTCAATTTCAATGACGTAACAAATAAATAACATTTAACAATATTGCCATCCCAAACAACAAGTTCTACATGGCAAGTGGACAAGGAAGCCATTGGCTTATCGAGAGTCCAAAAATGTTCTCATCAATGACGTAACAAGTCATAAATAACAATGTCGTTGCCCAGCCAACCACTTGTTTATATCCCTCCACTAGCCGTTCATTTTAAATTGATGATCAAGTTGTATCAGTGGTGATATGTTGGGGATTGTTACATGGAACGTCTCTGCCAAACTTCGCGCCCCGCGCCATTTCGCCACTGCCATTACATATGGTGGAGTGGACACATGTGTCGGTGACCGGTGGCGAATTGGCCCCACCTTTGTAGTTTTTCCAGTTAGAGCTAACGTATTTTTAAGCAGGTAGTTTTGTATTCATAGAATGCGTGATAGCATGTAGGGCAATGGCTATTTGGTTTAAGGGTGCTCTATGACAATAGTAATGCCACTGTTTCTTTTATTTGTTCTAGGAATACTGCTACTGCTTAATGTGTTGAAATATGGGTTCTATTGAACCCGACGTCCAGGAGGCTCGCATCGGGCGTAAACAGCCTAGTGTAGAGTTGTGGCGCCCACATTTCTTTGTTTTAAATTTCTTTAAAAGTGGGCTTACATTTAATCCCCACAATAAACGTTATTCATTTGGCCTTTTCATATATTTATATCGGTGTTGTGTTGTTGATTGCATAAATATTTTATATGCAGATTCTGCACACCTTTTTTATCAATTGAATTCTGACAAAAACGTTATTTTTTTTGACAAACCCCTTATTTTTTAAGAAAACTCAGTTTTGTATTGGTGCATTGCGATGCCCAATACCAAATTTTATAAATGTATCACTGCGTAAGTCAACCCATTTCTGAAGAACTTTGCCTATAGAAACCTAAACAGTTATAGACTTATTTCGCATTAAAGTTTATTTCCAAGGTACTAGAACAAGTTGTAGCAAGATGTCTATGACACGATGGTCTGTCACTGAGTCACATTGCATGTCTAATGTTTTACAATCAGTTATAGACTTATTTCGTATAAAAACTTTTATTTCCAAGGCTAATTAATAAAAATGGTAAGCATAATTGGCAATACACAGTATATGAAGGTATATGCTTTTAGCCCTATAGACATAGGTTATACCATGTCACATAGACAACTTAATCGCAATGTAAATAATGAAAAGGTTAAATTTCAGACATGCAGTATTATAGGATATACCACATATGTCACACAGACAATAATAACTCAGACATTTAAGACTCAATCGCAACGTAAACAACGAAACAGAATAAACCAAGAAAATGTGACCGCTTCTAATTTGTCCAATGCCCTATGAGGGCATGTGGCTGTGAACCAAGTGAACCCTGTAACATTATGCTCATAACCAGTCGGTAGGATACTTTGTCAAAATAAAACATGAGATCAACTTTACACTTCCACAATGGATCGCTAAAGATTTTAATTTTATTTAACTTGATGTTATTTTAAGGTCGTACATTAAATATTATTCCCCTGATAAAATAGATAACGTTTAGTGGTTTAGAAAATAGATCATTGCACAACTGTTTCTTCTTGTTTTGGTGAAGACGTCATATTATATAACACATACCAGGTACTGCAGTGGTACCTAACGAATTTGGCGCCAGATCTAGAGAGTAGGAGTATTATTTTTATATTTTTATCGCCCCATCATTGCCAAACAAACGCCGTCTTTTCCTTAAAACTTGTTAGTATACACATGCACGTGTTGGCGCAAGCTACCGTATCACACCACGTGTGAAGATTCTCAACAATGTATGCATCACGTGATGTAGTCCGACCACCGCATTGGTTCACATCCGCCGTGGGCACGGACCACAGTCAGTTTTCCAATAGACGACCATTATAACTTTCTTGCGCCTACATTGAAAATGTATCCTACAATTTTTTTTAATTCACAGCAAATGACAGACCCACTAAGACACCTGGTGAGTGAAATTCGTGAAAATGACATATATCCTTTTCACACAAATTGCATTAATGCATGACACCCCTGCATTTCTGCCATGAAATTCCCCGGTTTCCAAAATATGAGTACACCCTGCCTGATGGCCGCTGTGTCCTTACGCAACTGGTATACCAACTGACAAATGGCATAATTTCAAAGCTTAGATGCTACTGTGCACAAAAACATCACTTCCACTCATTCATCCATACAATTTCTGCTCTCACAAATAAACCCTAACTGCACAATACATGTTTTCCTTAGGACTCTTTATCTATGTAAAGGCGGATGGATTCTGACTGTGGTACGTGCCTCCGTCCCGTGCCGAAAGTGTGCGGAAGTATGCATTTTGCGTATTGCGCATGCGCACACAAACGCAATGCACGACATGCAACCACTGAAAAAATATAACCATTATTTGGTAATACCCATTATTTTAAATCACTAGTGACCAGATGTAGGAGTGCAAGCACACACATGAAATGTTAGACAATTTGTATTTGAAAGAAGTAGATTATTAAACGACAAAAGGACGTGGCTATTCGCACAGCTGCTCTGCAGACGCCTCTATTGATTGCCAAATGTGTGGTTGTTATTAATTGCAGAGCTGCACTATCTTTTGGCATTGCAGAAATAGTTATTGCTATTTGCAAAACTACCATATTGGTATGGTCATTAATGATAACGTTAATGATATATTGTGTCACATATGGCTTCTTACTGAATTGAGGCTTGTCTTGCTGTTCCCATATAGTGGAAAATTAAATGGCTTCACTTCTTGTGTAACAGCGACCTATGGTCCAGTATGCTACTTCTTGTTCACTGGTTCAGTAGTGCATGTGTATTACTAAGTTAGAGCAGAATTACTATGTTACAGCATTACAAAGTTTACGTCTACATGCTTCGAGGAGGTAGACCTAAACATACAATATGGCAGCACTTCACTCGTGTTGAAGTTGCTGGGAAAGCTTTGGCTAGGTGCAATTACTGTGCTCATTAACAAAGTATCAATGCCTGGAAGATGCGGTCCCATCATAACAACTGTGCAACATTTGCAAATGAGTTAGGAATAAGAAATAATATTTATGAATATGATTTAATGTTGTTTTTGCAAATTAAATAATATCATTGCATTAAATGTTTTATCTCTTGTTATGACACTAAATGATTACTTCACAAAGTATGTGGAGATGTATTCCCTGAGAGGGAAGTCTGGCGATTGTGTGGTGCAAAACTTGAAAAGCTTCATTTTCAGGCATGTCATTTCTGGATAGTTTAGTTTTAACCCAGCAAATTGTCTTGAAGACAAAGGTGGATTATGACCAGTGGAAACCCTACCACACACCTCATCTTCCTTCCACACAGCCTTCCTTCCACATATACTCCATATAGCCTTCCTTCCACAAAAACTCCGCACAGCCTTCCTTCCACACAGACTCCACTGTAGTTCAGACTCCAAACAACCTTCTTTCCTCACAGACAACTGCACACAGTATTCATACCACACAGCCTTCCTTCCACACAGACTCCACAGTAGTTCTGACTCAAGACAGCCTTCTTTCCTCACAGACAACTGAACACAGTCTTCTTATCACACAGACAACTCCACACAACCTTCCAACCATACAGACAATACCACACAGCCTTCCTTCCATATAGACTACTGCACACAGCCTTCCTACCACACATAAAACTGCACACAGCCTTCCTACCACACACAAAACTGCACACAGCCTTCCTACCACAAAAACAACTCCAAACAAGCTTCCTACCACACATAAAACTGTACACAGCCTTCCTACCACAAATACAACTCCACCCAGCCTTCCTACCACACATAAAACTGCACACAGCCTTCCTACCACACGTACAACTCCACACAGCCTTCCTACCACAAATACAACTCCACACAGCCTTCAAGGTGCTACCACACATACAACTCCACACAGTCTTCCTTCCACACAGACTCCACAGTAGTTCTGACTCCAGACAGCCTTCTTTCCTCACAGACAACACAGTCTTCGTATCACACAGACAACTCCACACAGCCTTCCTACCACCCAGACAACTCCACACAACCTGCCAACCATACAGACAATACCACACAGCCTTCCTTCCATATAGACTACTGCACACAGCCTTCTTACCACACATAAAACTGCACACAGCCTTCCTACCACAAACAAAACTGCACACAGCCTTCCTACCACAAAAACAACTCCAAACAAGCTTCCTACCACACACAAAACTGCACACAGCCTTCCTACCACAAAAACAACTCCAAATAAGCTTCCTACCACACATAAAACTGCACACAGCCTTCCTACCACACGTACAACTCCACTCAGCCTTGCATCCATACAGACAACTCCACACAGCCTTCCTACCACAAATACAACTCCACACAGCCTTCAAGGTGCTACCACACATACAATTCCACACAGCCTTCCTACCAAACAAACAACTCCAAACAGCCTTACTACCACACAAACAACTCCACACAGCCTTCTTAACACACCTACAACTCCACACAGCCTTCCTACCACACAGACAACTCCGCACAGCCTTCCTTCCACACAGACAACTCCACACAGCCTTCGTTTTTTATTGTGTTGTGTGCGCTGTGTGCTGTCACTGTAGAGTTTTCGAGTCTCGTTTAAGCATTTATTTCCACATATGTGGACGTGTATTTGTAAATATTTTAATACAGCGGTGGATGAGAATGTCTGAAGAACGTCCTAGTGAATGAAATGTTTTTTTTTTAAATTCGTCATATTCTTAATTATTGGCGGTTGAACATTGGTTTGGTCAGGTGCGCCTACCAGTCTACCAGAATGTCGTCAATGCGCGTACCAAGTGACCTATTCAACACTGCTAACAACTTCAGTGACAATGCGAGCTGCATTCATCAATGCGTGTGACCACGTTTGGGTGTGTTCCAATTTACTACATCACTAACTCTATTATGTAAACATGTTGACTTTTACCGGCTGTGAACTACGGGCCACAGGAGCCAACATTATGAAGACGAACTTAAATGTGCCACACAAAACACTCCTTACTCTTTGATCACTAAATATATGTGCAACTTCCAGAAAGCACCGGGGAACTACTGCTGGAAACAAACATTTTCGATCCATTTCTTCAGTAATAACAGCTGGAAGACGATTAAGAACGAACATTGAACACATACACAAGGAGAGAATAAATCCAACAAACCTGGTTGACATATGTCGACAAACTGACACAAGGTATGATGTTACCTGCGTACTACTAAATGCACGATCAGTATTTAACAAAGCAGTGACGGTGAAGGAACATTTGTTGGACCATGGTGGAGATTTTATGTTTTTAACAGAAACCTGGAGTAAACCGAATAAAACTGCTGTTGTCAACTAATTAACTCCACCATGTTACAGTTATATAGGAGAATGTCGTTCAGCTAAGCGTGGAGGCGGCGTTGGAATACTACACAAGTCAGAATATAAATTGCGAAAGACAACAACTAAACGATATGAGACCTTTGAACATGTGGACGTCAAATCAACACAAACATTGAGACCTATGCGTGTTGTCTTCATTTATCGTCCACCGACAACAAATGTACAGCAGTTCTTTGATGAGTTCGCGACATATGTAAATGAGATAGCCATGGCACAGCGAGACATTCTTATTGTCGGTGACTTCAATCTTCACTGTGAACTGGGTTCTGCAACCGGTGTAAAGCTTGCGATCATATCAACCGTTGACGTGCATGCCCCTGCCACGACAAGAATAAAAACATCCCGACGCAAGGAACCCTGGTATAATGATGACATACACAATGCCAGAATACTGAGACGTTCAAATGAGAAAAGGTGAAGGAAAACGAAGCTCGAGATCCATCGACAGATTTATGTACAGCACCGAACAGCGGTCAGCGCCATGATCACTCGAGCTAAGCGGGCTCACTATGAATCAGTGTCGTCATCACTTGACCAGCGGACATGCTTTCGTGTGGTCAACACCGTGCTAAAGCGGCCGAGCACAAGTCGACCACAATCATCAAGCACTGAGAAACTGTGCAGTGACTTCGCTACTTACTTCGCTGAAAAAAACACAAGCAATCAAAGTGCAGATCCAGAAGAAGCTGATAAATGATAAGTAATTTTCTGATTCCGTCGTCGATGTTAGCAGCCAACCAGTATCATGCCAACTAAATCAACTACTACCTACGACTGCGGAGGAACTGAGGAACATCATCAATCTGTGCCCCTCAAAGACATGCAGTCTGGATGCCTGCCCAACTGAACTCCTGAAGAGAACACTGCATATCCACATTCCCTATTTGGTGGCCATATTAAATAACAGCTTCAAACAAGGAATATCGGCAAAGTGTTAGTGAAAGTTGCAGTCCATCGGCCAACAGAACACCTAACTATGAATGGACTGCACGAAGAATACCAGTCTGCGTACAAGACACTGCACAGTACCGAGACAGCCCTGTTGAGGTTAAAGCATGACATTGCAGATGCTCTTGACAGGAACCATGCTATGATGTTTGTTATGCTAAATCTATCAGCAGCATTCGATACTATCGATCATGCACACTTGTTGAAACTTCAGCAAGATGAATACGGTGTGCGTGGAACGGCACTAGCTTGGTTCCGGACATACATGGAAGACCGCGCCTATCGCGTCCAGATTGATTCAACAACATCAGAGCATATTCCTCTACAGTGTGGCTCGGTTCTTGGGCCAGTTATGTTTACTCTGTACACCACGCCAATGCAGCGCATATTCAGAAGACATGGAGTACATTACCACAAATATGCGGATGACATTCAACTATATGTATCCTAGAATCCAGCTGTGCCGGGCGACCAAGTGGAAACAGTGAGGCGACTGACAGACTGCGTTAGGGAAGTTAGACGATGGATGACTCTTCGTATGCTAAATTTAAATGACGACAAAACTGAGATGATTATTTTTATATCGAAACATCATCTTAAGTTATATGGAGTTTGCTGTATGACCATTGGAGCCGCATTATTTCACCAGTAGACTGCGTACGAAATTTGGGAGTTCATATGGATCAACATCTGACGATCACACATCATGTGACAGCTGTGTGTGCTGCTTGTAATTATAATCTAAACACACTATCATCAATACGCCACTATCTCACAACAGGAGCCACCAAAAGTGCTGTAACGCACTTGTGACCTCTCGCCTAGATTACTGTAATTCGCTCTTGGTTAACCTTCCGGCATCACAGATACTTCGACTGCAACGAGTACAGAACAATGCTGCTAGACTAATTACGCGCACCAGTAGGCACGACCATATAACACCCGTCTCAAGGGGCTTACACTGGCTGCCGGTAGCAAGTCGAATACATATCAAGGTGCTACCACACATACAACTCCACACAGCCTTCCTACCACACATACAACTCCACACAGCCTTCCTACCACACAGACAACTCCACACAGCCTTGTTACCACACAAACAACTCCACACAACCTTACTACCACGCATACAACTCCACACAGCCTTCCTATCACACATACAACTCCAAACAGCATTCCTACCACACATACATCTCCACACAGCCATCCTACCGCACAAACAACTCCACATAGCCTTCCTACCACACATACAACTCCACATAGCTTTCCTACCACACATACAACTCCACACAGCCTTCCTACCACACATACCACTCCACACAGCCATCCTACCACACAAACAACTCTACATAGCCTTCCTACCACACATACCACTCCACACAGCCATCCTACCGCACAAACAACTCCACACAGCCTTCCTACCACACATACAACTCCACACAGCCTTCCTACCACACATACCACTCCAAACAGCCATCCTACCACACAAACAACTCTACATAGCCTTCCTACCACACAGCCAACTCCACATAGCTTTCCTACCACACAAACAACTCCACATAGCCTTCCTACCACATATACAATTCCACATAGCCGTCCTACCACACAGACAACTCCACATAGCTTTCCTACCTCTCAGAAGACTCCAGAATACTTCGACACGGGACTACTCTGAGCCCGTTACACCGGGATTAACTTACGCTAAATTACTACCTCAGAATAATGATTAACAAAAATGTTTTATTTTCCATCCTCTCAAGTTGTATGCTGTTTTTATGGAGTATTTAGCCTGCACTTCACCAACAAGTCTACAACTGTATGTAGCAATGACCTATAACCCTGATGTGAAACACGACTTGTATATCATATTTTAAATACTCTAGGTTGGGGGGTTTATCCCAAATGTGTATATAATATTATTTTATTGTAAATACTCTAACTAGTACTATATATATATATATATATATATATATATAGATATATATATATATATATATATATATATATATATATATATATATATATATATATATATATACATATATATATATATATATATATATATATATATATATATATATATATATATATATATATATATATATATATATATAGTACTAACTAGAGTATTTACAATAATATGTCTTACACAAAAGTAGTTGGTCTACTTATACAAACAGAGAAAGGGCTGCTTTCTCCACCATAATAAACACAATTCACCCGGAGTCAACGGGTATCCAGCTGCTAAGGCATATGAAATAACACATCCCTGATTAATCCCTGTTCGCAAGGTAAAGGCCCTGTTTCTGTCCCATTGTTGACAAAGGGTGTGCTCATTTTATCATGGAGAAGTCTCAGGAAGGTAACTACAACCAAACCTGGACAAAACCTTCCAGGGGGGCTTCTACATTAATGGAGTCACATATTATTTTTGTCAGTTACCAATGAAGGCAACAAATAGATTTTGTAATAATGTGACCTGAACGTTTAATGGAAACATGAGGTGGAGCGTCAGTGGAAGATGTACTTCTACCAATAAACAAATATGTGTATATGTTGTGTACCCACGATAGCTTAACAAAGAGATTGCATAGAATGTTGTGTACCCACGATAGCTTAAAAAGGAGATTGTATAGAATGTTGTGTACCCACGATATCTTAAAAAGGAGATTGTATAGAATGTTGTGTACCCACGATAGCTTCACAAGGAGATTGCATAGAATGGCTGCGAACAAATATAAAATCTAAATATTTCCCGAAACTCCCTTTCTAAGACGGACCAGATACAAAATATCTATTGTTCCCTATACTTTTTTTATATCGTGATCAGTGCCATGTTGCAATTGTTGTGGGTACTCAGTCACATTCAGACGTCCTTGATTTTTTGTAGACCAGTTACCTGCCTTGTTTAAAATTTATTTATGGTTTCATATCGCTGATTTACAATTTAGTCAGGTGACAACTGCACTCATTAAGGTTTGCTGTTTCGTTAGGTTACATTTTGGTTTAGATTACATAATTCACCCTACATAATAGAAACGCCCCTTATCTTATGCAACACTTTGTTGGTTCATTAACCCCACGAGTAAGTGAGTTGTTTGAAGCCCTAGATATAAAAGTGCCTGGGTTAATGATATGCCTGGTCGCGCAGGATAGATTTGACATACCGCTATGTGGCTCATGAGACACCACGCACAAAGCCCGTCTTGTCGTCGACTTAACCATCGTGCACAGGGTCTGCGGGTCAGTGGCACAGACATCTACCAGACAACACGTTGGAAGGAAACTCGGCGGTTAGACTCAATCGTAGCTATGGACAACTCTACGGCAAGGTAGGACGAGAATGCACGTACCAAGGCAGGGTTTCTCCATTACGTACGGATCACTTGGTAAATTAAAACAATATGTAACCTAGTGAAATAGCAATCGTTAATGATTATGTATATATTACCTGACGGAATAATAAACAACGGTATGAGTGTCGATTATGGAAACAGTAGATAAATATACAAGAAATTACGTAACGGTCCTACAACAACACGTGGATGACTGAGTGTGACTGCATACTACAACAACACGTGGATGACTGAGTGTGACTGCATACTACAACAACACGTGGATGACTGAGTGTGACTGCATACTACAACAACACGTGGATGACTGAGTGTGATTGCATACTACAACAACACGTGGATGACTGAGTGTGACTGCATACTACAACAACACGTGGATGACTGAATGTGACTGCATACTACAACAATAGAGGAGGCCCGAGCACTGGTTTCTGACGCGCGCCGTTTACCTATGATTTATTACTTGTATTAAATTTCGCATGTGGTGTAAGGGAAAGTTTCCCGCGAGATGTCGCACCATGCTGGAAGCGAACTAAAATTAAGAGATACCAAAATTCGTATGAACCGTGTTGTTATTCTTACAAAAAATTAACAAGCCATGACAATTACGTTTGTAAGCTCCAGATGCTTACACTATTCACTGAATAATATTATTGTTAAAAATATTATTTACTGCGAGTCTACTCGGGCCCATGCCGCCATCTTTGAAGTCCGCTGTTTCACCGTTATAATTTTATATGCGACTGGCGCGCTACAAGACAAGGTACGTGTTTACAAATTCCTTTGTGAATAATACATTGATTTTTAGCATTATATAAATTACTTTTGTACGTAAAGTATACGAAAGTAGAACTATGCACATCGTAATTTTAGGCGCCAAACTCAAAAGGCAAAGCCAAGACAAAGGCCGTGAACTGACATAGCCATGGGCATAGGCATAACTTAGGCATTAGATTAGCCTTAGGTCAATAATAGGTGAAGTCTGAAGATTTATTTATACTGGCTCAGTGTGTACTGTCTGTTTATGTTTATTTCTTGCGAGCACTTTATCAAAACAGAAACACAATTATATATATATGCATGCGTGCATGCATGCATACATATAATTATATTCTGTGAACTTTTCATTTCATTCTGCCCTGTATCGGTTGCTTCATTCGTTCCGGATCAATATACTTGTTTTATAGTTGTGAAATGTTGAATACATTGTAAACTGTGGAATACCATGGTTTACCTGTTTCAAAACAACATATGGTATTTTACCATGGCATTTACCATGGTATATTTTCATAAGGGAATTGCCCAATTCCATGGGCCGTCGACACTTGGCATTGTTAACTTGATTGTTATATTAATATTTCAGATGCAGTCCGAAACAATGAAGTGACAACAAATGGCTCAACTTAAACCATGAGCATGACATACATTGAGTCATCCAGGAATGGTTCCGAACTGCCTCTGTCTCTGATCGGGATGGTGGTAGGAAGCACCGAAGGGACCGAAAATAGGCTAAACAGGATGTGGCAGGAGTAAACAATTGAAGTGAATGTTTTTTAGTACATTCATTTAAGCACAAGTAAGAGATGGTCAACGCTTATTTATTAAATATTATCGTATAACAAATCCACACACGAATACATATATCAACCTCAAAACATTTGTGATAAAATGTTAACAATATATGTAAAAGATAATATGCATGTACTGAAAGTAATGATTTGGTGCTATGCCTTTGGTGGCGTTGCATTGATCAAAATTCCAAGAGCATTGTTTATTTAAAAGAGAACCTGGAAAAATCATAGTAAAGTTATACTGTGTAATCTGTATTCATAAATATACATTTGAACGGTTAACTGGCAGTTTAAGTGAAGATACATATATATATATATATATATATATATATATATATATATATATATATATATATATATATATATATATATATATATATATATATATATATATATATATATATATTATGTATATTCATAGCAATGTCTAGGAAAGTTGTACAGTACATTGAAATTATTGAGGTCGTTGTGTACATACTGAAGCCTTTTAAGAGATTGAGTGTGGATTTTGACTGTGATTGGATTAGGGGTGTTATTGAATATTCAAGTGATGCTATCTGTAATGCGTTTGCTTGTCAGTTCAGTGTTTGTACTTTCAATGTGGATATTCCCAATACTTTTGTGCCATATGCATGCGCACCAGAACTAGGTATTATGCTTATATTTTTTAGGTATTCAGGAAGTTGTCTGTTGACATATTAGTGAGAACAGTTTAATTGTCATTTAAAGATATCTTGAACTTTTATTTAGCAGTTTGACACTTTTAAGCAATAGATATAAGTGTGCGCATTATATACTGACTCTTTGTTATAATTTTTGTCGCCCCCTTCTGTAGCTTTGTTATTATGTATACCTGTTACAATAGTTTATATGGGGAATGATTAGTGACTTAATGTTAATAGGTTTAATAAAATGCATTATGGAAAGTATCTTATTAAAACTGTACAACTCATATTGATTAATGCATGTTAAATATCTTTGTTGGGCCTATTTCAATCTACATTGGACTTGTTGTTTTCTACTTATATATATATATATATATATATATATATATATATATATATATATATATATATATATATATATATATATATATATATATATATATATATATATATATATATATATATATATATATATATATATATATATATATATATATATGGACGACCATGTACCGATGATTAGCTGCTCATAAGCCGACTGTGCCTAGTTTTGCCAAAATCAATATGTATGTGTGTGTGTATATATATATATATATACACATATGTATATATATATATATGTATATATATATATATATATATATATATATATATATATATATACATATATATATACATATATATATATACATATATATAGATATATATATATATATATATACATATATATATATATTCATATATGTGTGTATATAATAAGTCTATATATTTAACAAGGTTGCCATCCCAAACAAAAAGTTCCTGATAGCAAGTGGACAAGGAAGCCATTGGCTTATCGAGAGTCCAACAATTTTCTCATGCGTGTGTAGCCCGCCCTAATCAAATATCTGTCGATTCTATTTTTAAACATATTCACACTACTAGCATTAACACAATCATTTGGCAGTTTGTTCCATTCATTTATCACCCTCTGTGAGAAAGAGTACTTTATCATGTCCAACCTACACTGCTCCTTAACTAATGCTACTTTATGTCATCTGGTTCTACTGCCATCTTTAAGTTTGAAGAACATATTCCTGTCAACATCCTAATAACCATTCATTATTTTAAACATTTCTATTTGGTCTCCTCTTAGTCTCCTGATCTCTAGTGTTGTCAAACCACATTGTAATAAGCGATTTTCGTAACTAAGGTCTCTCAATTCTGGAATCATATATATATATATATATATATATATATATATATATATATATATATATATATATATATATATATATATATATATATATATATATATATATATATATACACATTCATCAAAACTAGGCACAGTCGGCCAATGAGCGGCTAATCATCGGCTTCCTATTGGCAGCCGCTTCTGAGCCGTATTCATGTTAAGCCGATGGACAAAATCCACATCGGCCCGCACGCGGATGCCGATGTTGGACGGATAAATTTGCCGCCTTCGGCTCGATGGGCGAAACCTACGTCGGCCCGCTGGCGGATGCCGATGTTGGAACGATAAGTTTGCCGCCCTCAGCCCGCTGTCTAGCCGCTGTAGGTGTGCTGGAAGGGTGGGTGACAGATTGTGCCTAAGTATACAACACAATTCCAACATTATACCGGCAAGGGTTAACAAGTGTACAGAGAACCGAAAATGTTTACTGTAAATGCTCAGTAGCATATGATTGCTTTGAAGCATTTAAATGACTTTTTATTAGAAAGCTAAGATAACGTTTTATGGTAAATAAGCAGAGTTGTATGGCGTTGAATGGTAACAAGGCAAGAGTTTATTACTCCTTCAACTACCCAGACAAGTTTCTGTAAGGCAAAGCCAACGGCAATGAAAACGTCACACTCCACAAATCGTGTACAACTACTGGTTTTACGAAGCGTTTGGTGGGTGTAGATCACCACATATTTGTTAACAATTTTACTAAATATTGTTCTAAGTTACGTAATTTATGTCAAACATCCATAATGGTAATATCCCAACCCCCGGGGAGTTTCGAATATTGTTTATTGTACGAACCATCCACAAGGGCCCCCGGGCACGCCTACAAAATGTCAGCCCCTCACATGTGAGACGGACGGAGATATGAGGGAACAGACATAGTGACAAACTAATTTCTTGGATGGACACTATGTAACACTTGTAATTACACCTTAATTTGTATTCACTCTACAATTAAAACGTTCAAATATCGTTAAATAAGACTACCCACAACGAAATTCTTGATTGGCTCAACAACAAAGTGCGAAATGTCGGACACTAGACAGAATAATATGCATTAATATACATGAACCATTATCATGTTATACCACACGCTCCCCCCCCCCCCCGGCAAGTGACGTCACAATATGGATATTGAAGAATATGGGGTGTTTGATGTAAAGTTGTTTTCATGTACCAATATTTATAATAAAAAACAAGAAGCAATTTTTTAGCTGCTGTTAGTTGATACAGTACATTTGTATGTTCACCTTTTCTGCTTCAGCTGTGTGTTTTAGTAATCCAACGTTGTTTCGCATCTTCCAATATGTCATTCAAACATTTTGCATCGGGGCTCACTGTATAACATATATATGTATGTTTTTGGCTATTCTTCAATAAAACTCATTATATTAGTGGCAAAGAAGCACCAAGCGATTTGACATTTCGCTCGGCAGTATAAGGATTCGGCTTGTGAAAAACGGTAGGGACACATCGCGGAGCCTGTATAATCGAGGCTATATATAGGTCAGTGGCATAGGCCAGGTCAAGGCCGTTGACATCACTTCGAGAAGGGCACGGACGACAGTCAGAATCAGTCCGCCATTACAGAGTCCCAGAGGAAAAAAATAATTGTGCAGTTAGGGTTTATTTATGAGAGCAGAACTTGTATGGATGAGTGAGTGTAAGTGATGGTTTTGTGCACAGTAGCATCTAAGTTTTGAAATGATGCTATTTGTCAGCTGCGTTCTAAAGGATTATTGGTTAACCACCCCCATGGCACGTGTCGCGGTCAGTGCTGCCACCAGGCGAGTGGCGTGGAGGCAATTGGTAAACTACTGTGGGAGCAGGCAGGTTGATTACCAATCTGATCTAAAACAATGTCCATTCACCAATGTAATGCGGGAGGCTTAGATTTTTCATAATTTGTAGTAGTATTACCATTATTGTTATCATCAGTACTGTTATTATTACTGTTATAATCATCGTCATCATCATCTTCATCATCGCCAGTATTTGTAGTAGTATTACCATTATTGTTATCATCAGTACTGTTATTATTCTTGTTATAATCATCGTCATCATCATCTTCACCATCGCCATCACCATCATTATCATTAATAATAATAATCGTAGCAATACGAACTACTTTACGACTGTTGTGGCTGTTACGCCATTGGGCGATAATCGTCGTTGTGTGATTAGTGTTACTCTCCTTATGTTGTTTATTCTCCTACTATGCATTTGGTTCATAAGTTCCTGGATTGTTGAGACACATATTAAACTTTACTTCACATATGCTATAAATACTTAATTTGTATATATATATATATATATATATATATATATATATATATATATATATATATATATATATATATATATATATATATATATATATATATATATTACATATACATACATACATACATACATACATACATACATATACCCTGTACATACATACATACATACATACATACATACATACATACATACATACATACATACATACATACATACATACATACATACATATATATATATACGTCATGTCAGTCTGATGTATTGAACATATCAACCTCAGATCAACGCCAGATACTTCGACGACGACATCTAGACGTGGCGATGTGAACATCGTGGCACTCGTGGTGGTAATAGCCTTCTACCTCGTCATCTTCCTCATTGGCATCTTCGCAACTTGGAAGTCGAAGACGTGGAAGACAACGAACAGTGTCAATGTGATGCTTGCAAAGAGAGAATCGGCATCTTCGCCGGTATCTTCACAATGACAGGTGTAACATTTACTTCCAGGCATATATGTTGATATATATATATATATATATATATATATATATATATATATATATATATATATATTTATATATAATATACATATAGTATATGATATATATATACATATATATATATATATATATATATATATATATATATATATATATATATATATATATATATATATATATATATATATATGTATTTATGCACTTATTTATATATACGTATATATATATATATATATATTTCCATAAAAGAAACTATATATATTTATATCAATATATGTAAATCTATAAAATATATGTTGTAAAATTTATTATATGTGTGTAAATAAATAAATATATATATATATATATATATATATATATATATATATATATATATATATATATATATATATATATATATATATATATATATATATATATATATATATATATGTATATATATATATATATATATATATATATATATATATATATATATATATATATATATAATATATATATATATATATATATATATAATATATATGTATATATATATATTATATATATATATATATATATATATATATATATATATATATATATATATATATATATATATATATATATATATATATATATATATATATGATTTGTTTTATGTCTGTTAGCGACGTGGGTGGGTGGAGGCTACATCAACGGAACAGCAGAGGTTTTGTTCACACCGGGCCAAGGACTCATCTGGTGTCAAGTACCTATTGCTGTCTCATTGAGTATATGCATAGGTACGCCGTCAATAAACCTATATTACCACACTAGTATATGTATGCATATATGTATGTATATATGTATGTATGTGTGTATATAAGTATGTATATATGTCTACGGGTAGGTATGTAGGTAGGCACGTTGTTAATATGCCACAACCTACTCCATGTCTGATATTTCATCGTATTCTTTGTTGCATTTCTGGGCCAAACATGTGTCTATGCGAAGGATAAAGTTGTCCAAGTGGAACAGTATGTGGGAATGTTTGATGTAGCAGATGTCTGCCGCCCTAGTACTGTAATGCACATAGGTAAACATGGTTGCTAGCGTAAAGCTTGACAGTGGTCATGCACATAAATAGGATTGTTACGGCATACCCTCTATCTGAGAATGGTTGCAGGAGGTCTGTTGTTCGCAAAGAAGATGCGAGAGTCTAACTACGTCACGATGCTTGATCCGTTTGAGCAGCGCTACGGCCGCGTGATGGCAGCACTGCTCTACATTCCGGCATTACTTGGAGATGTGTTCTATTCGGCAGCCATCTTATCGGCACTTGGTGAGTCTTTTCAATGAATGATGATGGAAGTATGTGGGTGGTTTCCGTGTATACATCGGAGTACTGTCTTGGATATAAAGAACGGAAACGCCTGTTGGACTGGCACATGCGACATAATGTTAATAAACTTTTTTGGAAACGATTACAACAGAAGTTGTGGGTGCGATATGGACTTTTGGCCACAGGAAAAGGATTCTACAAAATGTTTGTTTGTGCACAGGCGCCACCCTGACGGTGATTGTGGGACTCGACGACAAGTGGGCCATCATAATATCGGCCAGTGTCGCTCTCCTCTACACGATTGCTGGCGGACTGTATTCCGTTGTTCTCACGGATGTCTTCCAACTGATGTTTATTTTCGGTGGCCTGGTAAGTGTCGAAGATATTTCGTGGCAAGGTTAATACTGCCACAGGACCAGGTGTATGGGAATTTGGGAATGTGTGTCTCCCGGGTGAGATATTAAAGGGAAACAAAACGCACACACACACACACACACACACGCACGCACGCACGCACACACACACACACACACACACACACACACACAGTTGGCAGTCCGTGCCTATAAACTCACTACCACTTGCAATATTCCTGAACATGCGGTTGTTTTGGTAATTACCCATGAATCATTAGGTTTTATTGTCACTAAGTAAATCAAAGTTTATCTTTTAAAGGTGTGTACTCATCGGTCTTATGTAGGAGATCAAAATATGCTTTGATTGTTATCTCTTAAATGTCATAGCTTACAGTTAAATCATATTTGTTTCAATACTTAATACATTCCCACTTTATTTTTTAACTTGAATTAACCCCATGTCACAATACACATTTAAATGTCACAGCACACACAGAATTTTTCATTTTAGTAAATGTGTATAGAATTAATTTTTTTCGCGTTTTTTCTTACATGATTCAGTGGCTCGCTATACCTTTTGCATGGACCAACTCCGCCGTGTCGTTGATACTGTATACGTCACGTGATGTCAACAACACATGGATCGGGTCATGGCCGGAAGAAAAGCAGATTTGGTCTTACCTGGATATATTGATTTTGATGCTTTTCGGAGGAATCCCGTGGCAGGTACGACAAAAGTCAAGTGCGTCAAACTAAATATGCGCTCACGACAATTTTCTTGACTTAAAATTTGCTTAGGTAACTGCGATATACTATAGTTCCAAGACCCGACATCGAATAAAATCGTAACAATGTAGGAGAATATCCCAAAGCATATCCCGCCCGCAGCAATCAACATATTATGAGAAAAAAACTAGCTACTTTGTCTCGAAATGTAGTTTTATCGAAGGTTTCGTTGTGACGAAGCCAGAAAACCGGAAGATGTCCATAAGACAGTGAGACGTATGTGTGGATCCACAGGGGTTTTAGTGAAATATGTATGTACATGCGATTTACTGTGGTGAGTTATACAAAGGATACATTCCACTTGTTGGTTTGCTCAAAACTGTTTCGTTTTCAGGCGTATTTCCAGCGAGTGTTGTCCCAAAAGACTCCGAGGCGAGCTCAAATAATGTCGATAGTTGCGGGATTCGGCTGTATCGTGATGTCAGTTCCGGCTGTCTTCATAGGAGTCATTGCAAAATCGACAGGTGCGTCACACGATGTCGTTGTACATTTACAAGCATACCTTGGTATAAAAACGCTATATTCGAACTGATGTGTTTCACATATTATATTACTTTCTAATGAAGCAATCGTTATTGTATTACGGATATACACGCCACAATTAAGACAGGGCAGTTTCCATGACCTGGCTAATAAAGGTTTCTGCCTGATCATTGTACTGTGCGATCTTAATAAAGGCTTCTGCCATGCGGCCTAGGCCACGTGGGAACGCATTCGTGTAATTCCTTGACGTGCTCACTGAGTCATTATACTACCTGCCCACTTGGCTAAGTCTAAGTTCGTGGCGTAAGGGGAGAGTTGACCAGGCCGATCCTGGCTGCCTCCTTGGTCTTCGGGGAACACAGTTAAAGAATTCACCTCTACGATATTAGCATTATCACTAGAATGAATACATTGCATAAAGTCAAAGAAGACCGATGACGTTGGCAGAGAATGAAATGTCATTGTCAGCATATTGGTCAAGAAAGAGAAAGAATTTATTGATTGATGGTTGATATACCATGATACAATACCGTCAACAATATGTCACCAGCTTCCGAACATTGGCACTTTATATGATTACCCGATCATTGAGATCAGCCGACCAGTGTTTGTTCAATATCCCGCGAAACCTCCTTGACTAGTGTGGATGCCATTCTTTCTTTGTGGATGGATCGACATTGTGGAATGCCATGACTGCGTCAGTCAGATACTGAACTGATTTCAATTTTAATGTTTTTACTTAATTTAGCATTGTTAGTGCAATTGAGTTGGATTTCTTCGTGACATACGATGTATTACAAATGTATAATTTAGCTCAATGTATTCCGTGATCAGACTGGAATGCCACTGACTACCGCTACCACGGAGAGGTGCCGATCCCCGTCGAAAACTACAAACTTGTGCTGCCGCTAGTCCTCCAGTACTTGACGCCACTTCCGGTCGCCATCATTGGTCTGGGCGCCGTGTCAGCCGCCGTTATGTCGTCTGTCGATTCGTCCATGCTGTCTGGTAGCTCCATGTTTGCACGCCACGTCTACCTCCCTATCAGAAACGCATGTTCCGTGCGAAATAAAGGGGAAGAATCCAAGGTACGTAGACACTTGGATATCACTTGTGGAAAAGTGGAATATATATATATATATATATATATATATATATATATATATATATATATGGGATCTGGTCTGCTGTTGTATGGAGTTCCATGTGTAACGGCTGTTGTTGGAGTGTGATCCAAATATAACTCCTTGCATTGAGATATTTTACTTACACTGATGTTCATAGTTGTGTCATAGTGGCGCAGAAAAAAACACTTACTCAGTATGCCTCACCTGGAATTGGATCAAAAAGCTTTAAATTTGCCACGTGGCAATCGTTCATTCACAAAGATATTAACAGAACCTTGTTCACTTTATTGTAGACCCCCGAGAAGGAGATTCTTTGGGTTCTCCGTTGCGGCATCGTCGTGGAAGGTGCAACGGCCACGGTGCTGGCCATTGTTGTCCACTCTATCTACAGCCTCTTTGTGCTGTGCGACGACTTCGTATTCGTCATCCTCTTCCCGCAACTTTTCTGTGTCTTCTACGTCCCAATGTCCAACTCGTACGGCTCACTCTTCGGGTTCCTGTGTGGAGCGTTCCTCCGGCTGAGTGGAGGAGAGCCTGTGTTGGGTATACCTGCCTTAATCAATTATCCAATCGCTTATAAGACTCTGGTGATGCTCGTGAGCTTAGGATCCATCGTCTTCACATCATACGTCGCACAAGTCATGTTCCGTGCTGGATGGATGTCGCCACGCACCGATGTCTTCAAGTGTTTCTACGTTGGCGACGACACCAAAAACAAGACAACTGAGACGTTGGAACATAGCGAGAGCCATCTAGCAAACAGCGAGGACGGTGATCGGTGCACTGAAATGTAATCATGAAAAGTTTATTTGTTCCAATGATAACAAGGCAATTCGTGCCGAAACCTTGATTACACGATATAGAAAAGTGCACAACAAAAACAATCAATAATCAAACCACAAAACAATACGTTGAGCCGTATATCACAAACAATCAATATTCAGTTACAACTATGGGACGGGAACCTCATCCTAAGAGTATAAATATATCTTAGCTTTCGTATGAACTACCCATATTCTTAATGAAAACGTTGTTTTATAAAACTGTTCCTACATTTCGTGGGATAAGAACAACAATATTTATTCAATTCAATGAACATAAAAAGCCAAATCATGTATCCATGGATGTCAACTAAAAATCTTAATATACTTGTTGTGACGTCAGATAGTGTGGCTATTTTATGTTACATACTGATATTCACATCAGAAACAGTTACATAAGAATTGCTTTTGAAATATTCACATATTGCGCTCTATAATAAACACGCATTCAGTATGCTCTATCTATACAGGGGTAAATACTGTTTGTCATATCAAACCATATAATTTAAGTTAAAGCTTAATTCTTGTCATGAATTTTCACAATTTCAATTCACATGTATACAAGTGTGTATTGTGTTTGTATTCAACCTTTGTCTAGAAACACAATAATATTATTTTTGATTGAAAATATGTTGCATTATTCAAGTGCACAATTTCAATAACGTAACAAATAAATAACATTTAACAATACTGCCATCCCAAACAACAAGTTCCAGATGGCAAGTGCACAAGGAAGCAATTGGCTTATCGAGAGTCCAACAATTTTCTCATCAGTGACGTAACAAGTCATCAATAACAATGTCGTTGCCCAGCCAACCACTTGTTTATACCCCTCCACTAGCCGTTCATTTTAAATTGATGATCAAGTCGTATCAGTGGTGATATGTTGGGTATTGTTACATGGAATGTCTCTGTCAAACTTCGCGCCCCGCGCCATTTCGCCACTGCCATTACATATGGTGGAGTGGTCATATGTGTCGGTGACCGGTGGCGAATTGGCCCCACCTTTGTAGTTTTTCCAGTTAGAGCTAGCGTATTTTTAAGCAGGTAGTTTTGTATTCATAGACTGCGTTATAGCATGTATGGCATATGCTATTTGGTTTAAGGGTGCTCTATGACAATAGTAATGCCATCGTTTCTTTTATTTGTTCTAGGAATACTGCTACTGCTTGATGTGTTGAAATATGGGTTCTATTAAACCCGACGTCCAGGAGGCTCGCATCGGGCGTAAACAGCCTAGTGTTGAGTTGTGGCGCCCACATTTCTTTGTTTTAAATTTCTTTAGTGGGCTTACACTTAATCCCCACAATAAACGTTATTCATTTGGCCTTTTCATATATTTATATTGGTGTTGTGCTGTTGATTGCATAAATATTTTATATGCAGATTCTGCACGCCTTTTTTATCAATTGAATTCTGACAAACCCGTTTTTTTTTGACAAACCCCTTATTTTTTTAAGAACACTCTCAGTTTTGTATTGGTGCATTGCGATGCCCAATACCAAATTTTATAAATGCATCACTGCGTAAGTCAACCCATTTCTGAAGAACTTTGCCTATAGAAACCTAAACAGTTATAGACTTATTTCGCATTAAAGTTTTATTCCCAAGGTACTAGAACAAGTTGTAGCAAGATGTCTATGACACGATGGTCTGTCACTGAGTCACATTGCATGTCTAATGTACTACAATCAGTTATAGACTTATTTCGTATTAAACTTTTATTTCCAAGGCTAATTAATAAAAATGGTAAGCATAATTGGCAATACACAGTATATGAAAGTGTATGCTTTTAGCCCTATAGGCATAGGTTATACCATGTCACATAGACAACTTAATCGCAACGTAAATAATGAAAAGGTTAAACTTCAGACATGTAGTATTATAGGATATACCACATATGTCACACAGACAATAATAACTCAGACAATTAAGACTCAATCGCAACGTAAACAACGAAACAGAATACTCAATCGCAAGGTAAACAACGAAACAGAATACTCAATCGCAACGTAAACAACGAAACAGAATACTCAATCGCAAGGTAATCAACGAAACAGAATACTCAATCGCAAGGTAAACAACGAAACAGAATAAACCAAGAAAATGTGACCGCTTCTAATTTGTCCAATGCCCTATGAGGGCATGTGGCTGTAAACCAAGTGAACCCTGTAACATTATGCTCATAACCAGTCGGTAGGATACTTTGTCAAAATAAAACATGGGATCAACGTTACACTTCCACAATGGATCGCTAAAGATTTTAATTTTATTTAACTTGATGTTATTTTAAGGTCGTACATTAAATATTATTCCCCTGATAAAATAAATAACGGTTAGTGGTTTAGAAAATAGATCATTGCACAACTGTTTCTTCTTGTTTTGGTGAAGACGTCATATTATATTACACATACCAGGTACTGCAGTGGTACCTAACGAATTTGGCGCCAGACCTAGACAGTAGGAGTATTATTTTTATATTTTTATCGCCCCAACATTGCCAAACAAACGCCGTCTTTTCCTTAAAACTTGTTAGTATACACATGCACGTGTTGGCGCAAGCTGCCGTATCACACCACGTGTGAAGATTCTCAACAATGTATGCATCACGTGATGTAGTCCGACCACCGCATTGGTTCACATCCGCCGTGGGCACGGACCACAGTCAGTATTCCAATAGACGACCATTATAACTTTCTTGCGCCTACATTGAAAATGTATCCTACAATTTTTTTTAATTCACAGCAAATGACAGACCCACTAAGACACCTGGTGTGTGAAATTCGTGAAAATGACATACTTCCTTTTCACACAAATTGCATTAATGCATGACACCCCTGCATTTCTGCCATGAAATTCCCCGGTTTCCAAAATATGAGTACACCCTGCCTGATGGCCGCTGTGTCCTTACGCAACTGGTATACCAACTGACAAATGGCATAATTTCAAA
Organism: Lamellibrachia satsuma; assembly: GCA_033239005.1. Taxonomy (NCBI): domain Eukaryota; kingdom Metazoa; phylum Annelida; class Polychaeta; order Sabellida; family Siboglinidae; genus Lamellibrachia; species Lamellibrachia satsuma. Next base: position 394,151 of record BSQZ01000038.1, on the reverse strand, counting down.
GCTTAGATGCTACTGTGCACAACAACATCACTTCCACTCATTCATCCATACAATTTCTGCTCTCACAAATAAACCGTAACTGCACAATACATGTTTTCCTTGGGACTCTTTATCTATGTAAAGGCGGACGGATTCTGACTGTGGTACGTGCCTCCGTCCCGTGCCGAAAGTGTGCGGAAGTATGCATTTTGCGTATTGCGCATACGCGCACAAACGCAATGCACGACATGCAACCACTGAAGAAATGTAACCATTATTTGGTAATACCCATTATTTTAAATCACTAGTGACCAGATGTAGGAGTGCAAGCACACACATGAAATATTAGACAATTTGCATTTGAAAGAAGTAGATTATCAAACGACAAAAGGACGTTGCTATTCGCACAGCTGCTCTGCAGGCCCCTCTATTGATTGCCAAATGTGTGGTTGTTATTAATTGCAGAGCTGCACTACCTTTTGGCATTGCAGAAATAGTTATTGCTATTTGCAAAACTACCATATTGGTATGGTCATTAATGATAACTTTAATGATATATTGTGTCACATATGGATTCTTACTGAATTGAGGCTTGTCTTGCTGTTCCCATATAGTGGAAAATTAAATGGCTTCACTTCTTGTGTAACAACGACCTATGGTCCAGTATGCTACTTCTTGTTCACTGGTTCAGTAGTGCATGTGTATTACTAAGTTAGAGCAGAATTACTATGTTACAGCATTACAAAGTTTACGTCTACATGCTTCGAGGAGGTAGACCTAAACATACAATATGGCAGCACTTTACTCGTGTTGAAGTTGCTGGGAAAGCTTTGGCTAGGTGCAATTACTGTGCTCATTAACAAAGTATCAATGCCTGGAAGATGCGGTCCCATCATAACAACTGTGCAACATTTGCAAATGAGTTAGGAATACGAAATAGTATTTATGAATATGATTTAATGTTGTTTTTGCAAATTAAATAAGATCATTGCATTAAATGTTTTATCTCTTGTTATGACACTAAGTGATTACTTCACAAAGTATGTGGAGTGGTATTCCCTGAGAGGGAAGTCTGGCGATTGTGTGGTGCAAAACTTTAAAAGCTTCATTTTCAGGCATGTAATTTCTGGATAGTTTAGTTTTAATCCAGCAAATTGTCCTGAAGACAAAGGTGGACTATGACCAGTTGAAACCCTGCCACACACCTCATCTTCCTTCCACACAGCCTTCCTTCCACATATACTCCATATAGCCTTCCTTCCACACAAACTCCACACACCCTTCCTTCCACACAGACTCCACTGTAGTTCAGACTCCAAACAGCCTTCTTTCCTCACAGACAACTGCATACAGTATTCATACCACACAGCCTTCCTTCCACACAGACTCCACAGTAGTTCTGACTCCAGACAGCCTTCTTTCCTCACAGACAACTGAACACAGTCTTCTTATCACACAGACAACTCCACTCAGCCTTCCTACCACCCAGACAACTCCACACAACCTTCCAACCATACAGACAATACCACACAGCCTTCCTTCCATATAGACTACTGCACACAGCCTTCCTACCACACATAAAACTGCACACAGCCTTCCTACTACACACAAAACCAAAAACAACTCCAAACAAGCTTCCTACCACACATAAAACTGCACACAGCCTTCCTACCACAAATACAACTCCACCCAGCCTTCCTACCACAAATAAATCTGCACACAGCCTTCCTACCACACGTACAACTCCACTCAGCCTTGCATCCATACAGACAACTCCACACAGCCTTCCTACCACAAATACAACTCCACACAGCCTTCAAGGTGCTACCACACATACAACTCCACACAGCCTTCCTACCAAACAAACAACTCCAAACAACCTTACTACCACACCTACAACTCCACACAGCCTTCTTAACACACCTACAACTCCACACAGCCTTCCTACCACACAGACAACTCCGCACAGCCTTCCTTCCACACAGACAACTCCACACAGCCTTCCTTTTTTATTGTGTTGTGTGCGCTGTGTGCTGTCACTGTAGAGTTTTCGAGTCTCGTTTAAGCATTTATTTCCACATATGTGGACGTGTATTTGTAAATATTTTAATACAGCGTTGGAGGAGAATGACTGAAGAATGTCCTAGTGAATAAAATGTTTTTTTAATTCGTCATATTCTTAATTATTGGCGGTTGAACATTGGTTTGGTGAGCGGTCAACCGGATCGGTCACTACACGCCTACCAGGAATAAGTTGCCGAACCAGTTTTCGTCAGGTGCGCCTACCAGTCTACCAGAATGTCATCAATGCGCGTACCAAGTGACCTATTCAACACTGCTAACAACTTCAGTGACAATGCGAGCTGCATTCATCAATGCGTGTGACCACGTTTAGGTGTGTTCCAATTATCTACATCACTAACTCTATTATGTAAACATGTTGACTTTTACCGGCTGTGAACTACGGGCCACAGCAGCCAACATTATGAAGACGAACTTAAATGTGACACTCAAAACACTCCTTACTCTTCGATCACTAAATATATGTGCAACTTCCAGAAAGCACCGGGGAACTACTGCTGGAAACAAACATTTTCGATCCATTTCTTCAGTAATAACAGCTGGAAGACGATTAAGAACGAACATTGAACACATACACAAGGAGAGAATTAATCCAACAAACCTGGTTGACATATGTCGACAAACTGACACAAGGTATGATGTTACCTGCGTACTACTAAATGCACGATCAGTATTTAACAAAGCATTGACGGTGAAGGAACATTTGTTGGACCATGGTGGAGATTTTATGTTTTTAACAGAAACCTGGAGTAAACCGAATAAATCTGCTGTTGTCAGCTAATTAACTCCACCATGTTACAGCTATATAGGAGAATGTCGTTCAGCTAAGCGCGAAGGCGGCGTTGGAATACTATACAAGTCAGAATTTAAATTGCGAAAGACAACAACTAAGCGATATGAGACCTTTGAACATGTGGACGTCAAATCAACACAAACATTGAGACATATGCGTGTTATCGTCATTTATCGTCCACCGACAACAAATGTACAGCAGTTCCTTGATGAGTTCGCGATATATGTGAATGAGATAGCCATGGCACAGCGAGACATTCTTATTGTCGGTGACTTCAATCTTCACTGTGAACTGGGTTCTGCACCCGGTGTAAAGTTATTGAATGACATTTTAGCTGAAAATAATCTACAACAACATGTTACAGAATCAACACACATCCGGGGGCACAGGTTGGACTTGGTGATAACACGTTCACCTAGTTCCATCGTATCATCTACAATGGCATACCCCAGCAGCATATCAGATCATTACAGTGTTGTTTTTCTTCTGTCTTCTGCAAACCCAGTGCCTGCTCGTACTATGAGGCATCTGCGCGATATCCGTGGAATAAATCATGACCGATTTGAGGCTGATCTATTGGAACATCTCGCTTCTGTGGATATTAATATGGATGTGAGTGCCGTGGTTGACCAGTACGAGCATGCGGTCATATCAACCGTTGACGTGCATGCCCCTGTCACGACAAGAATAAAAACATCCCGACGCAAGGAACCCTGGTATAATGATGACATACACAATGCCAGAACACTGAGACGTTCAAATGAGAAAAGGTGAAGGAAAACGAAGCTCGAGATCCATCGACAGATTTATGTACAGCACCGAACAGCGGTCAGCGCCATGATCACTCGAGCTAAGCGGGCTCACTATGAATCAGTGTCGTCATCACTTGACCAGCGGACATGCTTTCGTGTGGTCAACACCGTGCTAAAGCCGCCGAGCACTAGTCGACCACAATCATCAAGCACTGAGAAACTGTGCAGTGACTTCGCTACTTACTTCGCTGAAAAAAACACAAGCAATCAGAGTGCAGATCCAGAAGAAGCTGATAAATGATAAGTAATTTTCTGATTCCGTCGTCGATGTTAGCAGCCAACCAGTATCATGCCAACTAAATCAACTACTACCTACGACTGTGGAGGAACTGAGGAACACCATCAATCTGTGCCCCTCAAAGACATGCAGTCTGGATGCCTGCCCAACTGAACTCCTGAAGAGAACACTGCATATCCACATTCCCTATTTGGTGGCCATATTAAATAACAGCTTCAAACAAGGAATATCGGCAAAGTGTTAGTGAAAGTTGCAGTCCATCGGCCAACAGAACACCTAACTATGAATGGACTGCACGAAGAATACCAGTCTGCGTACAAGACACTGCACAGTACCGAGACAGCCCTGTTGAGGTTAAAGCATGACATTGCAGATGCTCTTGACAGGAACCATGCTATGATGTTTGTTATGCTAAATCTATCAGCAGCATTCGATACTATCGATCATGCACACTTGTTGAAACTTCTGCAAGATGAATACGGTGTGCGTGGAACGGCACTAGCTTGGTTCCGGACATACATGGAAGACCGCGCCTATCGGGTCCAGATTGATTCAACAACATCAGAGCATATTCCTCTACAGTGTGGTGTACCACAGGGCTCGGTTCTTGGGCCAGTTATGTTTACTCTGTACACCACGCCAATGCAGCGCATATTCAGAAGACACGGAGTACATTACCACAAATATGCGGATGACATTCAACTATATGTATCCTAGAATCCAGCTGTGCAGGGCGACCAAGTGGAAACAGTGAGGCGACTGACGGACTGCCTTAGGGAAGTTAGACGATGGATGACTCTTCGTATGCTAAATTTAAATGACGACAAAACTGAGATGATTATTTTTGTATCGAAACATCATCTTAAGTTATATGGAGTTTGCTGTATGACCATTGGAGCTGACATTATTTCACCAGTAGACTGCGTACGGAATTTGGGAGTTCATATGGATCAACATCTGACGATCACACATCATGTGACAGCTGTGTGTGCTGCTTGTAATTATAATGTAAACACACTATCATCAATACGCCACTATCTCACAACAGGAGCCACCAAAAGTGCTGTAACGCACTTGTGACCTCTCGCCTAGATTACTGTAATTCGCTCTTGGTTAACCTTCCGGCATCACAGATACTTCGACTGCAACGAGTACAGAACAATGCTGCTAGACTAATTACGCGCACCAGTAGGCACGACCATATAACACCCGTCTCAAGGGGCTTACACTGGCTGCCGGTAGCAAGTCGAATACATATCAAGGTGCTACCACACATACAACTCCACACAGCCTTCTTACCACACATACAACTCCACACAGCCTTCCTACCACACAGACAACTCCACACAGCCTTGTTACCACACAAACAACTCCACACAACCTTCCTACCACACATACAACTCCACACAGCCTTCCTACCACACATACAACTCCAAACAGCCTTCCTACCACACATACAACTCCACACAGCCATCCTACCGCACAAACAACTCCACATAGCCTTCCTACCACACATACAACTCCACATAGCTTTCCTACCACACATACAACTCCACACAGCCTTCCTACCACACATACCACTCCACACAGCCATCCTACCACACAAACAACTCTACATAGCCTTCCTACCACACAGCCAACTCCACATAGCTTTCCTACCACACAGACAACTCCACACAGCCTTCCTACCACACAAACAACTCCACATAGCCTTCCTACCACATATACAACTCCACATAGCCGTCCTACCACACAGACAACTCCACATAGCTTTCCTACCTCTCAGAAGACTCCAGAATACTTCGACACGGGACTACTCTGGGCCCGTTTCACCGGGATTAACTTACGCTAAATTACTACCTCGGAATAATGATTAACAAAAATGTTTTATTTTCCATCCTCTCAAGTTGTATGCTGTTTCTATGGAGTATTTAGCCTGCACTTCACCAACAAATCTACAACTGTATGTAGCAATGACCTATCACCCTGATGTGAAACACGACTTGTACAGAGCAACACAATTACAGTGTAGCAGACCACCATAATGGAAGGGACCAACACGGTCGGCGTAGGGGTGAGCGTGACGCGACTTACCCCTCTGTTGGCAGAACAATGGACGTGATGTGATTTAGCCTTCTATTGACGGAGGGATGGCCGTGAAGCGACTTACCCCTCTGTTAGCACTTACCCGGCTAACCCGTCTGTTGGTAGAGGGTCAGTCATGTCGCGATACAGGCTAATACAAACACGACCCGCTAGACTGCTAGATTTCAAATATTGCATTGGCACACACCGGACTTTCTGGTGATGGGACAGTGAACTTGCCATTGACTAAGCTGACATTAGCCATGGTATGAATACCCCTTTTGGACGTGTTGAGTGTGGTAGAAAGGATGTTCACAAAAGCGCTAGCGTTTTCGCGATTGCCTAGTGGATCCGACTATTTCGCTACCCTGGACTGAAGCAAACGACATCAATGTTTGGCCTGTATGATAAAAATTCTTTTAAGGGCCTGGGTAGCGAGCACTTAGTTAATTAGCTAGATGTGTTTAACAAAAGCAACCCGTTTCATGTGACTCTTTCGGAACATATTTCTGGCCAGTGGTGCACGCTTTCAGCAAGCAGGACCACGTGTTCACATCACTTTTTGTTCGCTGTGCCACACGAACAACATCTTTCATTCGAGCTACCAAATTTATTCCCACTCACCCTACCGATGTATTAAGTTGTACTACTGTGATGATATGCTTTTCAAACTAACATATCATGTGATAAAATGTATAGGTACTGAATTGATCTGAATGTAAAATCAAAGGGTCTATCCGTAACTTTTGTGTATATCATATTTTAAATACTCTAGGTTGGGGGGTTTATCCCAAATGTGTATATAATATTATTTTATTGTAAATACTCTAACTAGTACTATATATATATATATATATATATATATATATATATATATATATATATATATATATATATATATATATATATATATATATATATATATATATATATATATATATATATATATATATATATATATGTATATATATATATATATATATATATATATATATATATATATATATATATATATATACATATATATATATATATATATATATATATATATATATACACATATATATATATATATATATGTATATATATATATATATATATATATATACACACATATATATATATATATATATATATATATATATATATATATATATATATATATATATATATATATATATATATATATAGTACTAACTAGAATATTTACAGTAATATGTCTTACACAAAAGTAGTTGGTCTACTTATACAAACAGAGAAAGGGCTGCTTTCTCCGCCATAGTAAACGCAATTCACCCGGAGTCAACGGGTATCCAGCTGCTAAGGCATACGAAATAACACATCCCTGATTAACCCTTGTTCGCAAGGTGAAAGGCCCTGTTTCTGTCCCATTGTTGACAAAGGGTGTGGTCATTTTATCATGGAGAAGTCTCAGGAAGGTAATTACAACCAAACCTGGACAAAACCTTCCAGGGGGGCTTCTACATTAATGGAGTCACATATTATTTTTGTCAGTTACCAATGAAGGCAACAAATAGATTTTGCAATAATGTGACCTGAACGTTTAATGGAAACATGAGGTGGAGCGTCATTGGAAGATGTACTTCTACCAATAAACACATATGTGTATATGTTGTGTACCCACGATAGCTTAACAAGGAGATTGCATAGAATGTTGTGTACCCACGATAGCTTAACAAGGAGATTGCATAGAATGTTGTGTACCCACGATATCTTAAAAAGGAGACTGCATAGAATGTTGTGTACCCACGATAGCTTAACAAGGAGATTGCATAGAATGTTGTGTACCCACGATAGCTTAACAAGGAGATTGCATAGAATGTTGTGTACCCACGATAGCTTAACAAGGAGATTGCATAGAATGTTGTGTATCCACGATAGCTTAAAAAGGAGATTGCATAGAATGTTGTGTACCACGATAGCTTAGCAAGGAGATTGCATAGAATGTTGTGTACCCACGATAGCTTAACAAGGAGATTGCATAGAATGTTGTGTGCCCACGATATCTTAAAAAGGAGATTGCATAGAATGTTGTGTACCCACGATAGCTTAACAAGGAGATTGCATAGAATGTTGTGTACCCACGATAGCTTAACAAGGAGATTGCATAGAACGGCTGCGAACAAATACAAAATCTAAATATTTCCCGAAACCCCCTTTCTAAGACGGACCAGATGCAAAATATTTATGGTTCCCTGTACTTTTTATATCATTATCAGTGCCATGTTGCAATTGTTGTGGATACTGAATCACATTCAGACGTTTTTATGGTTATTTATGGTTTCATATCGCTGATTCACAATTTAATCAGGTGAAAACTGCACTCATTAAGGTTTGCTGTTTCGCTAGGTTACATTTTGGTTTAGATTATATAGTTCACCCTACATAATAGAAACGCCCCTTAACTTACGCAACCCTTCGTTGGTTCATTAACCCCACGAGTAAGTGAGTGGTTCGAAGCCCTAGATATAAAAGCGCTTGTGTTAATGACATGCCTGGTCGCGCAGGATAGAGTTTACCTACCGCTAGGTGGCTCATGAGACACCACGCACAAAGCCCATCTTGTCGTCGACTTAACCATCGTGCACGGGGTCTGCGGGTCAGTGGCACAGACATCTACCAGACAACACGTTGGAAGGAAACTCGGCGGTTAGACTCAATCGTAGTTATGGACAACTCTACGTAAGTATTACGGCAAGGTAGGACGTACGAGAATGCAGGTACCAAGGCAGGGTTTTTCCATTACGTACGGATCACTTGGTAAATTAAAACAACACGTAACCTAGTGAAATAGCAATCGTTAATGATTATGTATATATTACCTGACGGAATAATAAACAACGGTATGAGTGTCGATTATGGAAACAGTAGAAAAATATAAAAGAAAGTACGTAACGGTCCTACAACAACACGTGGATGATTGAGTGTGACTGCATACTACAACAACACGTGGATGACTGAGTCTGACTGCATACTACAATAACACGTGGATGACTTAGTGTGACTGCATACTACAACAACACGTGGATGACTGAGTGTGACTGCATACTACAACAATATATGCCCAGCCAGCACGCAGTCATCGGCTGGCGGGGGGCAGTGCTCGGCATGCACTTGCACAGTCAAATAATATTTACTGCGAGTCTATCCGGGCCCATGCCGCCATCTTTGAAGTCAGCTGTTTTACCGTTATAATTTTATATGCGACTGACGCGCCACAAGACAAGGCTGTGACATCAATTTCATTATTGAAAACACTATTAAAACACTGCAAAATATGTACATTTTAAATGACAGCTAGCGTAGAAAGAGAGGCACTTTGTGCACTTTGCAAGCCAAAGCAAAGGGGAACAGCTAAAATGGCGGGCGCTGGTGTTGCCCTGGTGAAGGCTCTCCAACTAATACTCATTTCTGCATTGTTGACTGGCGCTTACCAACCCGAACAGATGTGATAGAACTATGAAGGTACATAGCACTGGGGTACGTTGAAACCACAACAAATTGACGCGTGAATTTAAGTAAATTCACAGTTTAATGTCCATATGCGGTCAACATGAACATCTGATACTGGTGGGTGTGATTGTAACTACTGGGTGTGATGAAATTGCATGATACACCCCCCCACCCCGACAGTACGTGGTGTCAACATGACAACTACACGTATAAACCGGCGTGTGTGGACGTCTAGTGACTCAGTAGCCATGGACAAAGAAGAGCTAGCTATTCTTAGCTGCAAAGAAGTAATTGAAGAGTTATCGAAAAGAAATATGCAACAATAGAGTCACTTACAAAACGCGTCGATGAACTGGAAGTCGCACTTCATGTCATGAACAGGGTTGACATGTGTAACGAAGTAAAAATACATCATTTCAATGGGGCGCGATAGCATACCGGTTAGAAGGTCGGACTCTCAATCGAGAGAACCCGGTTTCAATTCCCACTGCGGTCGCTGCCACAGTTCACTCAGCTGTATAAATGAGTACCTGGCAATACAGACAGTGGTGGATATGTGAACGAATAGCCTTCGCGCAGCAATTGCAGCGTGGCTGAATACTTCCCAAAGAAGTTGCGATGGCCTTGGAATGAACAGGTCTTCCAGGGGGTGAAATGTAAAGCGCTTTGCTTTGAGCAGTCTTATGGACCGGATACCGCGCTTTACCTTTACCTTTACAATACTTGAGTGGTTATTTCAAGTAATTGGCATGTAACGAAGTAGAATTTTGATTAAGTACTTTTACTTGTAACGAAGTAGTTTTATCTAAAGTAACGCGACTTTTTACTTCGTTAGTTTTATTTAATTCGCAATATATTTTCGTTACATTTTTTGTTGCCGGTGGCGCTCCATCTCGACGACATTTCATAAACTGTGCCTACTCGTCAGGCCAAAATCTATTAATAGCATCCAATCGCAGGCCAGTTCGCGAGCACATTTGCACACAAGCCTCTATTTGTGAAATCGACGCAACCACTGACTGTTTTATAAATATTGTTAGTCTCGCTTATCCGACTCTCTCTCGGCTTCGTGAATCCACCGAGAACATGTGATGTGTGCGAAAAACGGTGGCGCCACATCGCGGAGCCTGGATAGTCGAGGCTATATATAGGTCAGTGGCATAGGTTAGGTCAAGGCCGTTGACATAAAATGTCACTTTGAGAAGGGCACGGACCACAGTCAGAATCCGTCCGCCATTACAGAGTCCCAGAGGAAAAAAATTATTATGCAGTTAGGGTTTATTTAGGAGAGCAGAACTTGTATAGATGAGTGAGTGGAGGTGATGGTTTTGTGCACAGTAGCATCTAAGTTTTAAATTATGCCATTTGTCAGTTGGTATGCCAGTTGCGTAAGGACACAGTGGCCATCAGGCAGGGTGTACTCATATTTTGGAAACCGGGGAATTTCATGGTGGAAATGTAGGTGTGTCGTGCATTGAAGCAATTTGTGCGAAAAGGAGGTATGTAATTTTCACGAATTTCACACACCAGGTGTCCTAGTGGGTCTGTCATTTGCTGTGAATTTAAAAAAAATTTAATAAATGTTCAATGTACGCGTAAGAACGTTATAATGGTCGCCTAATGGAAAAGTGACTGTGGTCGTGCCCAATATGAAATTTAGATTGGCTTGTTACCAAGGCAACGCAGCGTGGTAAAACAAGCATGGATGACATTTGTTTGTGACAAAATATAGGTGTAAAATAAAGTTTAACACTGTCTTGTCAAGCAATTGCAGTTGCATGTTATGGACTGGGTGTTTTAAAAGATATTGTATAGGCTAGCTAGCCCAGTATGGTGTCATGTGTGAATTTCCTGGTGCCGGTGGTAATGCTGGGAAACGGAAGACAGTTTTTGTACATATATTAATGTATATGCTGCGCAATAATTTACCACACATTCCTAAACATCTAAGTTGTAGCCATATTTGCAATGTCAGCTTGTGTGTTAATCCAATTTGTTAAAATCCGTCAGTCAGACATTACTCACCAGTGTGTGTTTGTTTTTATATCCTCCACTGCTTGCCTGTCTGTCTGTATGTCCAGTCTTCATTGTGGTCGCAGGGATGTGATGGTGTGGGTTGTGTAATCCTCCGAATTATGTTGTTTCAATGACACGTGACATCAGTGATGGAATCTTTCTGGCATTACCAGCATGCGTTTTGTGCATGTCACTGTGCATATTCTCCAACGCGCCCGGATGCAAAGAAGAAGGCTAGTCAGCAGTGGGTAGCACCATAGCTAGGAGCACTCGAGGCTTTTCAACTCGCATCAAGAGGGGCATGAGAATTAGTACGCTTTGTACGAATATGTAAATGTCGACCATTGTGCCGATCCCTTACCATTGCGGCTTCCTGTGACCAGTAGTGACTTTTAATCGGAACGCAAATGGTTACTGCTGCCCAATTATAGGTCGCAACGGCAGTGTCTAGAGACGTTGCTCGTGTGGACGCGCATATAATTTAGCTACGCTTTGTCGGGCGACACGGGGTAACCCGACCAATAGTCGTTTTCGTTGGACGGCGTGTGCAAACGCAATGCATCGCGGGATCGATTGTCCACGGAAGTACAACTTGCACTTCAAATTAGAGAGTCGGAAAGAATTACGTTTCAGAAGAGATTACAGTGTATCAACAATAACACTTATTATTATTAAACATAATGCAAAAAACTGCTCATATGACGTTAACTTCGATATACGCGATTGTTTCTGTGCACAACAAAATATTCGGGCGAACCTTCTACAAAATTCTAAATAATATTTTTGGGATCACCCCCCCTCCAGGCCTACTAACCCGCTCTCGAACCCGTGGACAATACATAGCCCCCAGGTGTCGTATAAATGCAATGTTCTTTTCATTTTATCCCCAAGCCATTCGCATACGGAATATGATTCCACCAAAAATTACCAACATAAAAACTCAAAATCATTTCAAGAAGCTATCATGGAACTCCCTTTCACCACACCTCCTCACCTAAACTGCCTTTAAAACACAGTGCTCAGCATAAACGTATCCATGGTGTGGATATGGAGACTGCATGTCTATGTCTATGAGTGCATGTGGCAAGACAGCGACAGTATCCATACACATATCCAACCTATTAAAATTTTCGTTTAACATCCTATATATAAAATAAATAAAACTATCAGATAAAAACCATTTCGGCAACATTAAAGATACTAGTCCTTTAGTCAAATGTACCACCCACAGTGCAGGCGCACAGTCCACCACAAACTCCTGCGTTAGCCCAAGTTTGGGCTGTTTGGAGTATAACCACTTGAAACTTGTATTGTCGTCGGCAATATCACGTGACTTTACCTTTTATTAACTAGCGTAATATTATACATCAGCGGCGCCACAGTTTATTCCGAGTAGCCTCTATTGGGTTGCTAATCGCTCATTTGAATAGGCCTTTCTTTTATAAATGGCTTTTACAAAATACAATATTTGGCAACCTGTTTGTGGCCCGCCCATATAAAAAATTACAATGATGTTGCTGCGTTCATGGCATCCACATTACTGTTGGTGCTGCCGTCTAAAGGATTTTTGGTTAACCACCCCCATGGCACGTGTCGCGGTCAGTGCTGCCACCAGGCGAGTGGCGTGGAGGCAATTGGTAAACTACTGTGGGAGCAGGCAGGTTGATTACCAATCTGATCTGAAACAATATGCGTTCACCAATGTAATGCGGGAGGCTTAGATTTTTCATAATTTGTAGTAGTATTACCATAATTGTTATCATCAGTACTGTTATTATTACTGTTATAATCATCATCTTCATCATCGCCAGTATTAGCGGCAGCGGCAGTGGCAGCGGCAGCGGCAGCGGCAGCGGCAGCGGCAGCGGCAGCGGCAGCGGCAGCGGCAGCGGCAGCGGCAGCGGCAGCGGCAGCGGCAGCATCGACATTGTAGTAGCAGTAGCAATACGAACTACTTTACGACTGTTGTGGCTGTTGCGCAATTGGGCGATAATCGTCGTTGTGTGATTAGTGTTACTCTCCTTATGTTGTTTATTAATATATATATATATATATATATATATATATATATATATATATATATATATATATATATATATATATATATATATATCATGTCAGTCTGATGTATTGAACATATCGACCTCAGATCAACGCCAGATACTTCGACGGCGAGATGGAGACGTGGCGATGTGAACATCGCGGCACTCGTGGCCGTCATAGCCTTCTACCTCGTCATCTTCCTCATTGGCGTCTTCGCAACGTGGAAGTCGAAGACATGGAAGACAACGAACAGTGTCAATGTGATGCTTGCAAACAGAGATATCGGCATCGTCGTCGGCATCTTCACAATGACAGGTGTAACATTTAATTCAAGGCATATATGTTTATATATATATATATATATATATATATATATATATATATATATATATATATATATATATATATATATATATATATATATATATATATATATATATATATATATATAGTGCTCTGTTCATGCCTATAATTTGAACCCTAGCCCGTCCCGCAATTATCAGTTAGAGTCCAGACCCGGCCCAGGCCAGCAACAAATTTTCAAGCCCGGCCCGGCCCAGGCCCACAAACTAGAATTTACGCCCAGGCCCGACCCAGACCGTAAATGTTTGGCCCAGGCCCATACCTGGCCCATACCCGCGGGCCAAAGACGGGTAAGTCAGGCGGGCAATATTTGGAGGGAAAACCTATACAATAGAACGTCCACTGGTTGGGGCAAAGGGTGATAAGTTGGTGTTTAATCATGGCTTGATTGCCTCTGCAAATATGTCTAAACTAAACATTTGGTGCTGACGGCTTCCACCCTGGTGAATTTAAGTGGCCTGATATGGGGCCATCAGATCTATGCAAAAGGTACATTCATGCCAAAAATATGCAGTTTACAGAGTCTACTACAGTCACAGTGTCTTGGAAAGCCAGTACATGTTTAAAGAATTATAATACAAAGACATGGGCATGCGACTATGTATATATATTTTATATGAAATGTCTGTATTAAAAGAATGCACATTATTAAAAATGATACCATAGGAAGTTCCATTGTTGAAGAGGTTAAACAGCATTCCAATGTATAAAGCACTAGTGTCATTCATAATTCCATGCAAGGTCTCAATTTGCAACTACATAATACCAAACAAATAATTTTAAGCATTCATTAACCGGAATTACAATTTATAATCAGTTTTTAGTAATAATAAAATTAATAATCTAGGTTTTGTATGAATATTTTTATTATGACCAGGCCCGCCCAAGCCCGGCCCGGTCCACTGACACTAGGCCCAGGCCTGGCACAAGCCCGATGTGTTTAAATTCTTTTCAGCCCAGGCCCGGCCCGGGCCCCCAATATGTCGCTAACAGATATAAAACAAGTCATATATATATATATATATATATATATGCATGACTTGTTTTGTATCTGTTAGCGACGTGGGTGGGTGGAGGCTACATCAACGGAACGGCGGAGGTTTTGTTCACACCGGGCAAAGGACTCATCTGGTGTCAAGCACCCATCGCTTACTCATTGAGTATATGCATAGGTACGTCGTCAATATACGCCTTAGTGCTGTAATGTGTATATATATATATATATATATATATATATATATATATATATATATATATATATATATATATATATATATATATATATATATATATATATTGTGTGTGTGTGTGTGTGTGTGTGTATGTGTGTATATAAGTATATTTGTATATATGTCTCTAGATAGGTATATAAGTAAGCACGTTGTTAATATGCTGCAACATACTCCCTTTCTGACATTTCATCGTATTCTTTGTTGCACTTCTGGCCCAAAACATGTGTCTATGCGAAGGTTAAAGTTGTCTAAGTGGAACAGTATGTGGGAATGTACTGCACATAGGTAAACATGGTTGCTAGCGTAAAGCTTGACTGAAGTCATGCACATAAATAGGATTGTGACGGCATACCCTCTATCTGGGAATGGTTGCAGGAGGTATGTTGTTCACAAAGAAGATGCGAGAGTCTAACTACGTTACGATGCTCGATCCGTTTGAGCAGCGCTACGGCCGCGTGATGGCAGCACTGCTCTACATTCCGGCATTACTCGGAGATGTGTTCTATTCGGCAGCCATCTTATCGGCACTTGGTGAGTCTTTTCAATGAATGATGATGGAAGTATGTGGGTGGTTTCCATGTATACATCGGAGTATTGTCATGAACACAAAGAACGGACACGCCTATAGAACTGGCACATGAGACATAATGTTAGATTAATAAACTTTTTTGGAAACGATTACAAAAGAAGTTGTGGGTGCGACTGCAGCGAATATCCTAAAGAAGTCAAATATATGCAAACCTTTCGATATGGACTTTTGGTCACAAGAAAAGGACTCTACAACATGTTTGTTTGTGCACAGGCGCCACCCTGACGGTGATTGTGGGACTCGACGACAAATGGGCCATCATAATATCGGCCAGTGTCGCTCTCCTCTATACGATTGCTGGCGGACTGTATTCCGTTATTCTCACGGATGTCTTCCAACTGATATTTATTGTCGGTGGCCTGGTAAGTGTCGAAGACAGTTCGTGCCAATGTTAATACTGGCACAAGACCAGGCGTATAGCAAGTTGGAAATGTGTGTCTCTCGGGTGAGATACAAAAGTGCATCTGCACCTATATGAGGTACTAAAACATCATAATTTGCAGCTACAGTTAAGAATATAACGCACATTGATGGGCCGCTCCGTACTGTTAGATAACGCCGCATCACAAGTGTTGTAGTCTAGCTGCATTCGCTCGCCAAATGAACATATATTTGAATAAACCTTTTCCTATGTTTGCCAATAAGATATGGCAATGCTGTCTGTGTCCAAACTCAACACTTTTGTAATGTGTTTTGGTCTTTGTTTACCAAACTAGTGCTCGGTCTGACAAAATTTACATTTGCCATGTCAGTCCTCAGTCAACCGGATAAATGACCGGGATCTCCACTTTTAGGTGAAAGGTGAAAGGCCCCTAAACCATGACTTGGTGTTGGGAATACAGACACACACACGCACGCACGCATGCACGCTCACACACACACGCACGCAAGCGCGCACGCACGCACGCACGCACGCACGCACACACACACACACAGTTGGCAGTCCGTGCCTATAAACTCACTACCACTTGCAGTATTCTTGAACATGCGGTTGTTTCGGTAATTACCCATAATTCATTAGGGTTTATTGTCACTAAGTAAATTAAAGTTTATCTTTTAAAGGTGTGTACTCATAAGTCTTCTGTAGGAGATCAAAATATGCTTTGATTGTTATCTCTTAAATGTTATAGCTGACAGTTAAATCATATTTGCTTCAATACTTAATATATTCCCACTTTATTTTTTAACTTGAATTAACCCCATATCACAATACACATTAAAATGTCACAGTTGCACACACAAATATTTTTTTCATTTTAGTAAATGTGTATAGCATTTATTGTTTTCGCGTTTTTTTACATGATTCAG
The DNA here is from genome assembly GCA_033239005.1 of Lamellibrachia satsuma. Classification (NCBI taxonomy): domain Eukaryota; kingdom Metazoa; phylum Annelida; class Polychaeta; order Sabellida; family Siboglinidae; genus Lamellibrachia; species Lamellibrachia satsuma. The sequence continues at coordinate 377,137 of BSQZ01000038.1, read as the reverse complement.
TGGTTCGCTATACCCTTTGCATGGACCAACTCGGCCGTGTCGTCGATACTGGATACGTCACGTGGTGTCAACAACACGTGGATCGGGTCATGGCCGGAAGGAAAGCAGATTTGGCCTTACCTGGATACATTGATTATGATGCTTTTCGGAGGAATCCCGTGGCAGGTATGACAAAAGTCATATGCGTCAAAGTTAATGTGCGCTCACGACAATTTACTTGACTTAAAATTTGGTTAGGTAATTGCGTTATACTATTGCTTAGGTAACTGCGATATACTTTTGTGCGAATAAAATCGTAACAATGTAGGAGAAAATCCCAAAGCATCTCCCGCCGGCAGCAATCATATTATGAGAAAAAAAGTAGCTACGTGGTCTCGAAATGTAGTTTTCTCGAAGGTTTCGTTGTGACGAAGCCAGAAAACCGGGAGATTTCCATAAGACAGTGCGACGTATGTGTGGATCCACAGGGGTTTTAGTGAAATATGTATGTATATGCGATTTACCGTGGTGCTTTATACAAAGGATACATTCCACTTGTTGGTTTGCTCAAAACTGTTTCGTTTTCAGGCGTATTTCCAGCGAGTGTTGTCCCAAAAGACTCCGAGGCGAGCTCAAATATTGTCGTTAGTTGCGGGACTCGGCTGTATCGTGATGGCAGTTCCGGCTGTCTTAATAGGAGCCATTGCAAAATCGACAGGTGCGTCACACGATATCGTTGTACATTTACAAGCATACCTCGGTATAAAAACGCTATATTCGAACTTATATATGTCGCATATTATATTACTTTCTACTGAAACAATATTTACTGTATTACTGTGTTATACACGCCACAATTACGACGTGGCAATTTCCATAACCTGTACTGTGCGATGTTAATAAAGGCTTCTGCAAGGTGGCCTAGGCCGCGTGGAAACGCATTCATGTAATTCCTTGACGTGCTCACTGAGTCATTATGCTACCTGCCCACTTGGCTAAGTCTAAGTTCGTGGCGTAAGGGGAGAGTTGACCAGGCCGATCCTGGCTGCCTCCTTGGTCTTCGGGGAACACAGTTAAAGAATTCACCTCTACGATATTAGAATTATCACTAGAATGAATACATTGCATAAAGTCAAAGAAGACCGATGACGTTGGGCAGAGAGTGAAATGTCATTGTCAGCATATTGGTCAAGAAAGAGAAAATATTTTAATGCGACAATGGTTGATATACCATGATGCAATACCGTCCACAATATGTCATCAGCTTCCGTCCAGTCCGAACATTGGCACTTTATATGATTACATGATCATTGAGATCAGCCGACCAGTGTTTGTTCAATATCCCGCGAGACCTCCTTGACTAGTGTGGATGCCATTCCTTCTTTGTGGCTGGGTCGACACTGTGGCGTGCCTTGACTGCGTCAGTTAGATAAGCGAATTCTGGTGCTGGTTCAAATAAAGTTTTAAGGCACATTTTGTGCGACCTTTACGACATTATTGCAGAGTGGGGCAAAACGTTTGAACATATTTGAACTGATTTCCAATTTAATGTCTTTAGTTAATTTAGCATTGTTAGTGCAATTCAGTTGGATTTCTTCGTGATCCACGATGCATTACAAATGTCTAATTTATCTCAATGTATTCCGTGATCAGACTGGAATGCCACTGACTACCGCTACCACGGTGAGGTGCCGATCCCCGTCGAAAACTACAAACTTGTGCTGCCGCTAGTCTTGCAGTATTTGACGCCACTTCCGGTCGCCATCATTGGTCTCGGCGCCGTGTCAGCCGCCGTCATGTCATCTGTCGATTCGTCCATGCTATCGTCCAGCTCCATGTTCGCACGCCACGTCTACCTCCCTGTCAGAAACGCATGTTCCGTGCGGAGTGACGGGGAAGAGTACCAGGTACGTAGACACTTGGATATCATAGGTGACAAACTTGTGGAAAGTGGAATATATTTATATATAAGTGGAACATATATATATATATATACGTAAATATATATATATATATATATATATATATATATATATATATATATATATATATATATATATATATATGGATCTGGTCTGCTGTTGTATGGAGTTCCATGTGCAACGGCTGTTGTTGGAGTGTGACCCAAATATATATATATACGCACACACACAATATGCCTCACTTGGAATTTGATTAAAAAGCTTTATATTTGTCACGTGTCAATCATCCAGTCATAAACATATTAACAAAACCTTGTTCACTTTATTGCAGACTCCCGAGAAGGAGATTCTTTGTGTTCTCCGTTGCGGCATCGTCGTGGAAGGTGCAACAGCCACGGTGCTGGCCATTGTTGTCCACTCGATCTACGGCCTCTTTGAGCTGTGCTCCGACTTCGTATTCGTCATCCTCTTCCCGCAACTCTTCTGTGTCTTCTACGTCCCAATGTCCAACTCGTACGGCTCACTCTTCGGGTTCCTGTCTGGAGCGATCCTCCGGCTGAGTGGAGGAGAGCCTCTGTTGGGTCTACCTACCTTAATAAAGTATCCAATCGCTTTTAAGACTCTGGTGATGCTCGTGAGCTTTGGCTCCATCGTCTACATATCATACGTCGCACAAGTCATGTTCCGTGCTGGATGGATGTCGCCACGCACCGATGTCTTCAAGTGTTTCTACGTCGGCGACGACGACACCAAAAACAAGACAACTGAGACGTTGGAACATGGCGAGAGCAATCTGGCAAACAGCGAGGACGGTGATCGGTGCAGTGAAATTTAATCATGAAAAGTTTATTTGTTCCAATGATAACAAGGCAATTCGTGCCGAAACCTTGATTACACGATATAGAAAAGTGCACAATAAAAACACACACAATGTCACAAACAATCAATATTCAGTGTCAACCACGGGATGGGAACCTCATACTAAGAGTATAAATCTATCTTAGCTTTCGTGTGAACTACCCATATTCTTAATGTCAACGTTGTTTATAAAACTGTTCCTACATTCCGTGGGAAAAGAACAACAATATTTATTCAATTCAATGAACTTAAAAAGACAAATCATGTCTGCATGAATGTCAATTAAAATTCTTAATATACTTGTTGTGATGTCATATAGTGTTGCTAGTTTACTTTACATACTGATATTCTCATCAGAAACAGCTACATAAGAATTGCTTTTGAAATATTCACATAGAGCGCTCTTTAATAAACACGCATTCAGTATGCTCTATTTGATACAGGGGTAAATACTGTTTGTCATATCGAACCATATAATTTAAACTAAAGCTTAATTCTTGTCATGAAGTTTCTCAATTTCAATTCACAAGTATACAAGTGTGTATTGTGTTTGTATTCAACCTTTGTCTAGAAACACAATAACGTTATTTTTGACTAAAAATATGTTGAATAATTCAAGTGCATAATTTCAATGACGTAACAAATAAATAACATTTAACAATATTGCCATCTCAAACAACAAGTTCCAGATGGCAAGTGCACAAGGAAGCAATTGGCTTATCGAGAGTCCAAAAATGTTCTCATCAATGACGTAACAAGTCATAAATAACGATGTCTTTGCCCAGCCAACCAATGGTTTATACTCCTCCACTAGCCGTTCATTTTAAATTGATGATCAAGTTGTATCAGTGATTATATGTTGGGGATTGTTACATGGAATGTCTCTGCCAAACTTTGCGCACCGCGCCATTTCGTCACTGCCATTACATATGGTGGAGTGGTCACATGTGTCGGTGACGATGTGTAGCCCGCCCTTATCAAATATCTGTCAATTATATGTTTAAACATATTCACACTACTAGCATTAACACAATCATTTGGCAGTTGTTCCATTCATTTATCATCCTCTGTGAGAAAGAGTACTTTCTCGTGTCCAACCTACACTGCTCCTTAACTAATGCTGCTTTGTGTCCTCTGGTTCTTCTGCCTTCTTTAGGTTTGAAGAACATATTCCTATCAACATCCTCATAGCCGTTCACTATTTTAAACACTTTTATTTAGTCTCCTCTTATCCTCCTTGTCTCTAGTGTTGTCAAACCACATTGTAATAAGCGACTTTCGTAACTAAGGTCTCTCAATTCTGGAATCATATTAGTTGCTTTGTACAAGGGTACAATTAGCTGTTTCTCCTAATACATGATAGTTCTACTAATTAGCCCTAGAATTTGATTTCCTTTTGAAGCAGCAAACCCACATTGCTCTGAAACTTTCATGTCAGCACTAAATGTTACTCCTAAGTCCTTTTCTTGTGTGGTTCTACTTAGTACAGCATCCCACTTTTTATATTCTTCGTCCATGTTTCCATGTCCTATGTGTATACATTTACACTTCCCAAAATTTAATAACCTTTGCTTTTTTTCTGACCATTTAACTAATTTATCTAGATCATCCTGTAAACTTTGTTTATCTGTATCATTAATAGTAACCTTTCTGAATACTTTTGTATAATTTGAAAATGTTAGTACTTTGCTAGATATGTCATCTTCTAAATCATTTATATATATATATATATATATATATATATATATATATATATATATATATATATATATATATATATATATATATATATATATATATATATATATATATATATATATATATATATATATATATATATATATATATAAAAAACAGCATTAGGACTAATACTGATCCCTGTGATACCCCACTCAAAACAGATTTCCAGTTTGAAATCTCACCAACTACTATTACTCTCTGTCTTCTGTATGTAAGCCAATTTTCTATCCAGTTACTGATTCTATCCAGTTGATTGCTTTTAGGAACCTATGTTGATATGTATTTATTAAATTATGTTTTACAAGGAATTCCACCACGTGGTCTCTAATTAATGGTTCGAGTAATTTACATACAACTCATGTTAAACTCACTGGTCTGTAATTGTCTGGTTTGTTCCTCGATCCCTTCTTAAATAGTGGCGTAATGTTTGCTTATTTCCATTCTGAAGGAACAATTCCTTCTCGTAGTGTTTAAAAATTAAACAATTTTGCAAGTGGTGTACTAATTTGCTCAACAATTTCCTTAAGCAATTTTGGTGATATCCCCTCAACTCTAGGTGATTTATTATCTTTCATCTTCTTAATTTTGTTTGTTATAATTTCAGGACTTACAAATAACTGCCCTAAATGTTCTGATTTATTGCCCTCAAATTTAGTAAATGGAACTGGCGGTGAGCTGATATCTTCTGTGGTAAAAACTGAGCTGAAATACTCATTCAGGACCTCTGGCATTTGAAATCTGTCTAAAATTATGCTTCCCCTGTTGTTTTCCAGTGGTCCGCCCTTATCTCGAACTTTCTGTTTACTCCTTACATAAGCATAGAAACTCTTGCTGTCAGTTTTGATATTACCTGGTAATTTGTTTTCAAAGATTGAGTAAGGAAGCTATCCTGAATTAAAAATGCTATTTGGTTTAAGGGTGTATATGACAACAGTAATGCCATTGTTTCTTTTATTTGTTCTAGGAATACTGCTACTGTTTAAGTGTTGAAATGTGGGCTCTGTGAACCCGACGTCCAGGAGGCTCGCATCCCCACAATAAACGTCATTCATTTGGCCTTTTCATATCTCTATATCTGTGTTGTGTTGTTGATTGAGTATATATTTGATTTGCAGATTCTGAACACCTTTTTATCAATTGAATTCCGACAAACCCGTAATTTTTGTTAAGATAACTCTCAGTTTTGTATTGGTGCATTGCTATGCCCAATACCAAATAGTATAAATGCATCACAGCCAGTGTTGTTTGAATCAATGATTTAAATCACGATTTTTTAAATCGCTGATTTATATGAATTTAACACAAATAATTGTTTACAAGCATCGAGATGAACACAGTTTTGTATGTTTGTTAATACAAAAGCACAAAGTACGCACACTTGTAGCTGGTTGACACCAGATAGCCTGACAGTCAAATATTTTATGACATTGTGAATGTTTCCCTTTCTGAATGCAGTGAAGATACTTCCAGAGGAAATATCTTTTCAAATTAGAAGCCCTGATGTAAAGTCCACTTAGAGCTTGTGCTAGTTGTTACCAACTCAGTATGTTGACTCAAGTGAGACAGTCTGGGCTACAATTGTTTAATACTGTCCCACTTTACAGTCTGGTTAGAGGCCCTTAGAGTACGCAGAGCCCTGGAAAGGTGCTAATCCACCCTCTCAGCAAACAGTAATTAGCACTGCTACAGCCACAGACATACAGCATGCTTTCCTTTCCAAGACAGATTATGCAACTACAGGGGTTGAGGCGTTGTGGACATTGCAAAAATCATGTACCCTCTGTTAAGGTCTCTCGATAAGCCAATGGCTTCCTTGTCCACTTGCCATCTGGAACGCGTTGTTCGAGATGGCAACCTTGTTAAATCTTGTTACATTTTTTAAGACAAGTACCCAAATCGATCTGAATAGAACACGTGTGAAAGAGTTTATCAATATAAACATCTCTATAAATGTCTATATGCCAGATTTTAAAAATAAATAAATAAATAAAAATAATCCTATTTAAATAAAAAGTCAGATTAATTTTTTTTAAATCATGATTTTTTTTAACCCTGATCACTGCATAAGTCAACCCACTTCTGAAGAACTTTGCCTATAGAAACCTAAATAGTTATAGATTATTTCGTATTAAAGTTTTATTTTCAAAGGTACTAGATCAAGTTATAGCAAGCCGTCTAGGACACGATGGTTCTAGATGGCAAGTGGACAAGGAAGCCATTGGCTTATCGAGAGTCCAACAATTTTTTCATCAGTGACGTAACAAGTCATAAATAACAATGTCGTTGCCCAGCCAACCATTAGTTTATACCCCTCCACTAGCCGTTCATTTTAAATTGATGATCAAGTTGTATCAGTGGTGATATGTTGGGGATTGTTACATGGAATGTCTCTGCCAAACTTCGCGCCCCGCGCCATTTCGCCACTGCCATTACATATGGTGGAGTGGTCACATGTGTCGGTGACCGGTGGCGAATTGGCCCCACCTTTGTAGTTTCTCCAGTTAGAGCTAGCGTATTTTTAAGCAACTAGTTTTGTATTCATAGACTGCGTGATAGCATGAATGGCATATGCTATTTGGTTTAAGGGTGCTCTATGACAATAGTAATGCCATTGTTTCTTTTATTTGTTCTAGGAATACTGCTACTGCTTGGTGTGTTGAAATATGGGTTCTATTGAACCCGACGTCCAGGAGGCTCGCATCGGGCGTAAACAGTTTAGTGTTGAGTTGTGGCGCCCACATTTCTTTGTTTTAAATTTCTTTAAAAGTGGGCTTACACTTAATCCCCACAATAAACGTTATTCATTTGGCCTTTTCATATATTTATATCGGTGTTGTGTTGTTGATTGTATAAATATTTGATATGCAGATTCTGCACACCTTTTTTATCAATTGCATTCTGACAAACACGTTATTTTTTTTTGACAAACCCCTTATTTTTTAAGATAACTCTCAGTTTCGTGTTGGTGCAATGCGATGCCCAATACAAAATTTTATAAATACATCACTGCGTAAGTCAACCCATTTCTGAAGAACTTTGCCTATAGAAACCTAAACAGTTATAGGCTTATTTCGCATTAAAGTTTTATTTCCAAGGTACTAGAACAAGTTGTAGCAAGATGTCTATGACACGATGGTCTCACACTGAGTCACATTGCATGTCTAATGTATTACAATCAGCTTTCAAACACTTTCTTGCTACATATTCTGCTCTCTTAGCAGCACACAATGGTGTTACTTTAATATAGACAACGGCCATGTAACTGCACTTACCTTTCTTGATCTGTCTGCCGCTTTTGATACTAATGATCATAAAATACTCACTTAACGCTGACACAGCCCTGACACAGCCCTGAGCAATAAAATGAAGATTAACTACTTGATTTTCAGCTCCACTTGCCAATCATGTGGTGTTCCTCGGGGTTCTGTTATGGGACCAATATTTGCATATACTACTCCACGAAGCTCAGTTATCCAAAGTAACAGCTTTGATCACTACCTATAAACGATTATAATTACACATATTTACTTTTCTTTGGCCAACCCGGATAGAAAATTTCCCCCCATAATGGGTCCTGGCAAGCAGCGCCTTAGGCGGACATGATTGGCTACTGAGAATAAATGACCCCCGAACTCTCTAATTCATAACACGTGATTAAATGAACCTATGTCAACAATGACACGTGGCTTGAACTTGACCTGTTGAAAATAACGGTTATTTCACTTGCACTTGTTTTGATAAATAAAAAAATTGTTGTAATTGTACAAAAAATAACAAACACATGAAATCAACGTGGATTACTCTTAGAATTGTACCGCCATAAAAGGAGGGACACACTTTCAGTCAATCAGTAATTATTTATTACAATCATATAAAACAAACAAAACGAGCCATGAGCACAATATGAAAAGATATAACAAACATTATTTCTAACAATATCACGCGATTAAAAAGATTATATGCCATGAAAGCTTAGACAACAAGTATTGACTATTTTGAGAAAACAACTAATAGAACATAGCAAAAAGGTATTCCATGTTTCACGTTTTAATGCCTGTAAAGCTAATTAGAGAAAAACATGGTCTATGTCAACCAAATATTTACAAGAACTTTTCCAAATTATTCTACCGTTCGGGATAATAAAGGGACTGATCAATTAACTTTTCTGAAGAAAAAAAATAACGAATATTTTACTCGCATTGAGCATAAACATTATAAACAAATCAAAAAGTCTGGTAGCACCAATCTTCAAGACGACCTATACACTACACGTGTGTATTTATTCACATCTAAAGACAAACCAATAAGGATATAACTAATGTTATTGACCATCTTCATGCAAAATGTAGTTGTGGTGAAATGGCATGTTCACAAAATTATTAAACACTGCAACATTTGAATTAACTGAACAACTAAGAATAATAATAAACCAAACTCAATGATAAAGAAATTATAAGTCAACACTGAGTTATGACATTCAGGAAAAGGGCCAACACTCACCTGTAGTGCAGTTATTTCTGAAACATTTAGTTTCAAGCAACGCGCCATTTTTGCCACCACAAACGCCGGCAAGAGTTCGGAGGTCAGCAATTCTCCGTAGCTAATCACGACCACGCGAGGGGCTGCTTGCCAGGACCCATTATGGGAAGAAAAAAAATTGAACACGGATACAAATTGCTCCATAGACTAGCTGAGGGATTGTCTCCACGACATATTCCACTGGCTGACTGAAAGCAAGTTAAAGTTAAATACATATAACACAGAGTGTTATTATCAGTACACAAATGCAGCATGGCACACTTGATTTTTTATTCTCCGACACCTATGCTTAACAAGATTTGCCATCCAAGCCAAAGGCCCAGATGGCAAGTGGACAAGGAAGCCATTGGCTTATTGATAGTCCAACAATGTTCATCTACTTATAACCCGCCCTCCTGAGATATGTGTCAACCTTGTTTTTAAACATATTCACGCTGCTAGCAGTTACACAATCTGTAGACAATTTGTTCCATTCATTTATTGTCCTCTGTGCGAACGAGTGCTTCCTGATGTCCAATCTACATTGATCCTTTTCTAATTTTACCTCATGTCCTCTAGTTCTGCTATCCTTCTTGAGTGAGAAAAACATATTTCTATCAATATTTTCATACCCATTCAATATCTTAAAAACTTCAATCTGATCTCCTCTTAACCTCCTTGTCTCTAAAGTTGTTAAACCACATTCTTTCAGGCGTTCTTCATAATTAAGGTCTCTAAGTTCTGGAATCATTTTAGCTGCTCTCCTTTGTATGCGTTCAAGCGTATCTTTATCCTTCTTACGATATGGTATCCATGCTTGTATACAGTATTCTAAATGAGGTCTAACTATTGCTTTATAAAGAGGTATAAGCGTATCTTTATCCTTCTTACGATATGGTCTCCATGCTTGTATACAGTATTCTAAATGAGGTCTAACTATTGCTTTATAAAGAGGTATAATCAACTTTTGTTCCCTTGTATGTTATGTTTCTTCTAATCAATCCAAGAATTTGATTACCCTTTGAAGCTGCAATACCACACTGCTCTGAAACTTTCATATCAGCGCTTATTGTAACTCCTAAGTATTTTCTTTTACAGTAGTACCCAGAACAGTATCTCCCATTTTATATTTTATATTCAAGTTCCCATGTCCTGTATGTAGGCATTTACGTTGCCCAAAATTGAACAGCATCTGCCATTTCTCAGACCATTTCACTAATCTGTGTAGATCGTTTTGTAAATGTTGTTTATTACCATCAGTATTAACCTTTCTAAACAGTTTTGTGTCACCCACAAATTTCAGTACGTTACTTGTTATATTGTCGTCCAAGTCATTGATATAAATTAAGAATAATATATGTCCTAATACTGATCCTTGAGGTACCTCACTCAAAACCTATTTCCAATTTGAAATTTCTCCATCTACTGACTGTCAGTCAGCCATTGTTCTATCAGTTATGCTATCCCCGATATCATGGGCTTTTAATTTAAGTAGTAATCTTTGATGTGGCACTTTGTCAAAAACTTTCTGAAAATCTAAGTAGATAATATCTACTGGCGATCCCACGTCTATCCACTTAGTGATTTCTTGCAAAAAACATAACATATTTGTTAAGCATGACCTCGCTTTAAGGAATCCATGTTGAGATGAATTTAATGATTTATGCTTAACGAGGAAGTCCACCATATGGTTTGTAATTAACCTTTCTAATAACTTATAAATCACTGACGTTAAACTCACTGGTCTGTAATTCTCTGACTTATTTCTCGAACCCTTTTTAAATAATGGTATGATGTTTGCTTCTTTCCATTCAAACGGAACAACTCCCTCTTTTAATGACAAGTTGAATACTCTTGCAAGTGGTATACTGATTTGTTCTACTGTTTCCATTAGTAATTTTGGAGGAATCCCATCCACTCCCGGTGATTTGTTATCCTTCATTGCCTTTATTTTCTTAGCTACCAATTCTGGAGTTACAACTAACGGACCTAAATAGTCAGATTTAGCCCCCTGAAATTTAGCATCAGCAACTGGTAATGAACTAATATCTTCTTTGGTAAACACTGAACTGAAGTAACCATTTAGGTCTTCCGCCATTAAAAGCCCCTGTGATATTATATTTCCAGCACTGTCTTCTAGAGGTCCAACCTGATTTCAGTTGTAGCTGCATTAAGTGCCTCTTTGTATTTTGCATAGTCTTCTTCCTTTCTGGTACGCCTATAAACCCTCCACATAGTTTGTTTTACCATTATTTTTCTAATAGCCTCTTTTGACAAGTGTTTCTTTCTACACCGTTTTCCTTGTTTTTGGAAGGGAACAAATTTATCGATGATACTCTCAATTTCATATTTTAGAATATTCCAACATTCAATTGCGGTCTTATTCATCAGCATGTTATTCCAATCTAGCTTTGCTAAGTATTTTCTCATATCTTTGTAGTTACCTTTATGGAAGTTTCTCTTGTACGTTTTCTTATCTTTTACTTTCTGATTTGACATTGATGTCAAAATGTATTTGATTATGGTCACTATTACCCAATGGTTCAAATATTTTTACATTGTCCACTAATTCTAATTTTTGTGATGACAAAACTATATCTAATACATTTTCTCCCCTGGTTGGTTCTAGTACGTGCTGAGTAAGAAAGCTATCCTGGATTAAAAATAGAAATTGTTGGTCCTCAATCCCTATGCTCTCTAGAGAATTCCATTGTATGTGTCCATGGTTAAAATCTCCCATTATGATACATTCCCCTTTATTAACTTCCTTTATAGCGGTTTTTATTTTTTTGTTGTCCTCTTCGTTTATGTTTGGACTTCGGTAAACTAATCCAATAGTTAATTTTGAATTTCCTGAAACAATTTTGCACCAAACAGCTTCATCGCAATCTGCTTCCCTTTCTAGTTTTATTTCATAAGCTTGAATAGATTCTTTAACATATAAAATAACTCCCCTGCCCCTTCTTCCTATTCGATCTTTCCTAAACATTACATATCCTGTCAGTCCTAATTCAGCATCTGTTATATCTATGTTGGCCCACGATTCAGTTATACCAATTATGTGAGGGTCAATATCTTCAACCATAATGTTTAATTCGTTTTTCTTATTTACTATGCTCCTTCCATTTAAACATACGCATATATAACCTTTTTCAGAGTTGTTTTTCGGATGATTTGATATTGGTTTATCTGTGCTAGTGGCCTCTTGTTCTGCTTGAGACACCTCTAGGTAACCCCCTGCACTTCTAGTTTAAAGAATGTTTACTTCCAAAAACATGTGTCATTGTACCCAAGTAACTATCTACTGCTGCTGAAAGTTTGTCCGCGAATACTGCCGCCCTCTTTCCACTTAAATGAAGCCCATCCTTCATGTACATATCAGCCCTCCCAACAAAACTTCCCCATAAATCCACCATCCTCTTCCCTACATAGCTTCTGGACTAACATGTTAATTGCCATCCCCCGACAATTTCGATATTTGTGACCCCTCCTGTCCATTACAGGTAAAATCCCTGACAGTATTACCTGCTCAACCCGCGTCTGTTTTAGTGTTCTGACCAACTGCCTATATTTCCTAACTATGGCAGTTGTACCCTCCCTCTCTACGTTATTTGTCCCTACGTGTACTAAAACACATCATCTCCCTTGTTTAAGACTCTGTCGGTCTTCCTAACTATCGAATCCCCCACAAATACCCTCGCTCTCTTCCTCACCCCCTCTATCACTGCTGCAGAATAACTCTTCCATTCGATCCCCTCCATCACATTCTGTCCACCTCTAGTTCCTTCATCTTCATACATCCCCTACACTCAAAACTAAAACTATCTGCCTGGACCTCAGCCCAGGACTTCTCGCACCCAGACTTGACGAAGTCCACCCAGTTACTGCAACTGCCACAAATTAAGTGCCTTGTGGCCTTTAACTGCCGTTTGCACGGCGCCATCATACAATTTAGTTTTAATTAGTTTGCTACGTTAGCCTTGAATAAGGCTGTTTTTTGATCAAAAGAACACTTTAGGCTAATATACTTATTAACTGTGTCTTCTATTAACCTCGCATGAGAAAAAAAACCTGCCACCTAGCGAATACGGAGAACACTGTGTAACAAAACAACGAAGCCAGTGTAAAACATCATCAAATACACAAATAAAATGTGTGGCTAAAATGTCACTGGAATAGCAAAGTTGCATGCCGGAACAAATGAGTCTGCATTCCTGACTACGTGAGGCAGGGCATTCTATAGAATCGGCACAGCCATCAAGAACGTACAACTAAAGTCAGTTCTTTCAATGATTTTAACAAAAATATGCACTTTTTAATTAAACCGACAGCGGATGTTACAATTAACACACTACATATTACAACATCAACAAACCAGATACATGACAAGCAAAATTTTTTGAAGCTAGCATATTAATAAAATCTGTAGTGTTTACTGTATAATTATAAAGAACACTAATGTATTCTTGCATAGGGAAATAATTGTTTGAAAAAGCACAATGTATTATACATTATGAGAGCTTTGTAATTTGCTGCATGCATAATGCAAAAATATTGATAGTCCAATGTCAAAACTGGTTTACAGTACACTGCAGGCCCAGTACATCAATATTCTTATTTCACTGTGTCATGAAATAATATTCTGTATTTCAACATGAAGTAATGTGAGGTAATGTTTATTTATTGTTCACTGTAGGCTGATATGAAGACATGGAAAAAGACAACACCCAAAGTCAGCATCAGCCCGTCATGAAAGGAACTAAAAGGAAGACCATATAATACACTGCAGCAATATTCATAGTTCACTGTTTCACTGTTCAGTGTTCACAGGACAATGTAGGCTCATTGCAGCAAAGTGCATAAGTCTATATGACATTGTTGGCTAAGTATACACATATTCACAGTTCACTGTTTTGTAAATCCATGCATGTGTAATGTGTGGATTTCACAGCCTGATATACAATATTTGGCTGATCTAGACATGCCAAAATTTCTAGTGAAGCTGTCATGCAAAGTTCATTCTGGATGTCGATCCTCTTGGCTGGAGTAACTGTTGCAGCACATAATCTTCACGGAAGGCACTGGCCCTACAATGATACAACATTTTTTATTGATAATTTTTGTGATTTTGCAACTGATGTGTGAAATATTAGTTATTACCGTTTGCATATTTACTACAAGGTATGTTTATAGGAAGTAACTCGAAATTGTCTAGTACTCATTGTTACATTGTGGATATCAATATTGATGGATATCAATATTGTTCATTGTCGCAGGTCAAAGTGTGATCAATTTACAAATTGTGTACAATCAGCCCAAATGAGATCTGACTAACTGAAACTTATGTGTGTAGCAGACAGTAGACAACCAAAACATGTTTATAATGTAATTTAACCAAACAAAATGCATACTGTACACTGTACATTGTTAGCATTGGCATAGTAAATTGACTAGGGGGCTGGCATAGGTAACTGAAGTGTATTTTGTGTATTGTTGGGGCATGACAATTGTGAGTTGAAGTCACGTTCAGCAGGAAACAAAGGCAAATTTTTTAACAACAATGCCACATGTACACCACTAATATTTGGAGAAGCCAAAAAAGTTGCTCATCTGCCCCTGATATATCCCTGAGTGCAACTGCCACCATACCCTGTTACAGGGCCTATGATTGTTAATAAATATCTGTAAAATGGATTTCAGTTGCTACATTGTTGTTTTGTGGAAGGCAATATTTGAACCATTGTTATTTCTTATTTAAGTAGGCATGTTGAGCAATATTATTATTCATGTGTATTGTTTTACATCAGAACATCATAATTTATCATATTTTATATGTGTACAATATAACAAGTGCCCAATGTGTTAAGTTGGTGGCACACAGGAATTAAACTAGTAAAAACAGATCTTGCTATTAAGTAATACTTGCCATAATTGTTATTGTTATGCTTTTTTCACACTTGTATGTAGTATTGCACAGGGAGGAAGGTGTATAGCATCCACTCATTACCACCATTCTCTCCATAACAATAAGTAACATACAGATACACAGTACACATCTAATGTAAGTGGATCAACCAATCAAGTATGGTTAAAATCTTACTCTTACAGGGGTTATGGTCTCAAGGGATTATGATTTGTGAATGATTTTCATTGAAAATCAAGTTCTCAGTGCAACATTGCATCGATGTTAATAAGCATCACACACGATACACATTAATGTGCACAAACACAACGCCAAATTTGGAATGTGTCTATACATTAATATGTTGTATCTGCTTTTAATTGTAAGTTGTGGAACTAAAGTTCTCTGTCATGACAGTAATATCCCATTTAGTAGTTATATCAATGTGATGTTAGTTAGTGTTTTTGTTAATACATTGTAGTTCAAGCAAGTGCTAGTATGATACTGCTGATATAATTATGAAAGTTTCAATTACCATTCGGTAATGTAGTGAGCCTCATCAACTACAACTGTATGTAGTCTCTCCTGAAAAAGCTCATCTGACATGATGGCCCTCCACTGCCCTGCAAACAATGCTTCGGGACTCGATAGCATAACTGGAAAGTCCCTCTGTTTCACCCTTTTCCTTTTCTCTGAATGATAAAATTTTTCATGTTCAGAAGATGCTATTAAAATAATATGTCGGTATCTAGGCTGCTGACTAAAGTATAATATCAATAAGCAGACAAAAACTATTGGGCAAGTACAAATTCACTATGCAGCTGTCATGCATATGCAGTACGTTCAAGTTTATAATATCATGTTAATATTTTTATTATATATATATATATATATATATATATATATATATATATATATATATAATATATATATATACACAAATATATATTTTATATATATATATATGTATATATATATATATATATACATATACATACATATACATATACATATATATATATATATATATATATATATATATATTATATATATATATATATAATTATATATATATTATAAATATGGCCAAGGCTGCATACAATTACACAAAATCAAATCAATTATGTTTCGTTTTTCATTTTAATTACCAATACACTAGTCCTGTTTCAATTACAATTACAGATGCGTTATATGGGTCTCCCCACAGAAAGGCACATATATGCAAAATGGTACACACCAAAGAATGACTAAAAAGGCACATTTGAGCAAGGTATAATTAAGATCAGTCTAATTCTTATTTCTACACTTCAGGAATAAATGTAAATCTGAACTGAAACATATAAGAAAAAACAAATTGAATAAGAATTGAAGTTGCAATGTGTAGTGTATTCGGTTGAAGAGATACATTAAAAAAACTGACAGTTTAGTTTCAGCAAATTGAATGCTCCTGAAGCCATAAAGAATTGCTCAGGTCAGAAAAATGTATACTAGTTGCAAGTTCAGGCCATTGTCCATGTGTTTGTTTTGTCAAACATAGTGGATGGTACTTCATCAGTTAACCATAAAATGTCTTTGTTGCACTCACAAAGGACAGTGCCAAGAATTGCTACCTGCCTAAGTGCTAATCTTCTTCTAGTATAGTGAAAATTACAATTAAAATTTCACAATGGTGTTCTGTCATTTATTTTGGATATCTTTTGCCAATTTGGGAGAAATTAAAGACATGACTTTCACCTGCAATATAAATTAAATGAGACAGAACACCATCCTGAAATGTTAACGTTGTTTACCTGATAAAGGACTGTGCACATAAAAAATGGTGGTCAGGATTCGTCCCACATTCTCATGTTGGGTGCTGAAATTTGTAAAATATAGAAAAAGTGAAAGTTTAAGGCTGAATTATTCTGAAAGTATAGCAACTAGAAGCCTACTGAATTAATAGGTTATTTTCAGTATCCCTGCCAATAGATGGTAGCAATTTGGACACTGAATTTTAAAACAACAATGAAATACCAACTGCTGAAATCCTCGCAATCTTTTTAAAATGTCCTTTTCCATTTTTCTTACATCTATCATTTTTGAATTTTGCTTGGATAACCTGTACCAATATGTCCTCATATTCAGCACATTTCAGATTTGTAGCTTGTAAACTTCTCAAGTTAGAAGCACCTGAAAAGAAATCAAAATAGTGGGTGCGTTTTTGGGCATTTTCACATTATTGACACAATTTGCATGTAAATGCTTATTTCTTTTGCTGAAGTGCTCAGGTATAGCCATTAATCATCGGTTAAAATTTAAGCAAATTCTAAGGCAGCAACTTTTGAAATTTCCTGAAAATTGGTCGATTTGACACGGACTGACCCATATATCAGTCAGTATGGAAAAATAACCGGTGTTGTTTACATACAAGAAACAGAGTACAGAGAGGAAAAATTAGCTATTTCGGTTATTCGCTTCTCATTTATGAGGAGGTCTATTTGGTTGAGAGCTACATCAATACCATATCATAATATCAGTAACTGCAATACCAATGGGTGTATCACATCGGTACCAGGTAAGCTAACTAGGAAGTAATATAGGTGTATGCAAGTTTTATTTGATTGTATAACATATAATAAATTTATTAAAATAATGCTTTAAAAAAACAAGGGATAAGAGCCCCAAATCGCACTAAGTTATTTTGACTTGTTTTCAGGTGCCTTTTTAGAACTGACTAACTTGATTGCAATACAAACATGAACCACGAGTGACATGAGAAATCTGCGTTACTGTAATAGTCAGCCAATGTATGTATGAAACTGCATGAAATCAATACAATGACTTACCAGTATCACCGCCTGGACACAGAGTGGGGTTCCCATTGTGACGGAAATTATGTATGCGCCCTGATTCTGGGCGCATGGATAAGTAGCTCATTAAGCTCGATGATGACGCTGGTTGGCTGCTGGCACTTCATCCGGTAACGCCTACGGAAGTGCAAATGAACATACAGAAATGCAAATGGAGTCGTTACGAGTCGCACGTGCTATTGACAGAGCAGAGCAACAGTCGTTAAATTTAGAGTTTGCACTGAAAGAAAAACAGTTTGCCTGCATCCAGAACATTGCTGATGGACGTGATGTGATTGGAATACTTCCTACAGGGTACGGAAAAACCCTCATATATATACAATTCCTTGTGTACCCGGCAAGCATATCGGCTGGCACATGTTGACATGATGTTGGTCATCGAAAGAAAGACTACGCATGATGGGCCTTGCCCTTGGAATTGGTGCTGTTCACCCGAGGCTTAGTGATACTAGTCTCGCTTATCCGACTCTCTCGCCTTCGTAAATCCGCCGAGAAGTTCGTCTTGCAACAGAAGCATGTTTTGAATGTTACCGTCGTCAGATGGCACTACTGGTATACGCAAAAATAATGGTGTCATCAATATTTGAAGTAATCTGACGTATTGCTGCATTTTCGTGATCTTGTGACCAGTTCTGGTCTTATCTTATTATCTGAGCTTTCTTAATAGTTCTCGGTCCTTTTTTAGACAGGTCAAACGGAGACGCAAATAAAGGTTCACATACGCGGAGTGGCTGTAGAAAGAGCCGATTTGCGCGTTGCACGTAAGTGATAAGCGAAACTATCCAACGTCGAGTTGGAGTGAGAGACCGGAACCGGAAGTGAGCCTCTACTTGAAGAGTGATGACAGCCCTCAGTTTTATATATATATATATATATATATATATATATATATATATATATATATATATATATATATATATATATATATATATATATGCAAATCAAGTTTAAAGAAAATGGATGTCCCTCCCACGACTATCGCTTTATCGCAGTAGGGAGGCTTGCGTACTACAGTAACCCGGAGAGCTCTACTAGCAGGAATGCAAGTCTCTGGTAGGTTCAACCAAGCCAGACGGATCAAGGGGTAGGAGTCAGACGAAGTGTAGTCACTCAAGGGAGATGAGTCCTCTTCAGCCTTGGTTAGTATCCTATAAGATGGTGTCTTGGAATTAAACACACCCGCAGTAGCGATGCACTGTCGTAACATCTAGATAAAAACATGATGAGTTCGAACAACAACACTAGTGTTCAAGTGTCCGCCGAAACACTTGAGGGTCTACCAACCCGTATGAAGATGACATCCCAGAAGGACGGATGCCATCTGATGCGAGAACAATGAAAGGACTTTACCGCCCTAAAAAACATTATCTTTGGCCAGTTAGACAGTCACGGTTTTGATAGTGTGTTCAAGAACACAGACAAGTCCACCTACAAGTAGACCCAGATACCAAATTATATAGGCAAAGTTCTGCAGAAGTGGGTTGACTTACGCAGTGATCAGGGTTAAAAAAAATCATGATTTAAACAAAAATTAATCTGACTTTTTATTTAAATAGGATTTTTTTTATTTACTTATTTATTTTTTAAATCTGGTATATAGACATTTATATAGATGTTTATATACTCTTTCACACGTGTTCTATTCAAATCGATTTGGGTACTTGTTTTAACAAGATTGCCATCTCGAACAACAAGTTCCATATGGCAAGTGGACAAGGAAGCCATTGGCTTATTGAGAGTCCTTAACAGAGGGTACATGATTTTTGTAATGTCCACAAGGCCTCACCCCCTGTAGTTGCATAATCTGTCTTGGAAAGGAAAGCATGCTGTGTGGCTGTGGTTGTAGCAGTGCTAATTACTGTTTGCTGAGAGGGTGGATTAGCACCATTCCAGGGCTCTGCGTAGGGGAGGCTTGGGAGAGTTGGGCCACTTTTTACATTTTGACATATTGTGCTCTCTCTATTCATGGCAGAGTACCATTTCCTACGGTTGTGATATGTACAGACCATAATATACAATTTGTGTCAGCTGATTCAAAATGCAGGTACACATGTAGAAAGAAGAGGAGGTGATTGTTGAAAGGTGTCATCCCGGCCCAACTCTCCCTGGGTGTGGTGAGAGTTGGGCCATATCCAGGGAGACTTCGGCCATAGCCGAGGACAGCTGGGCCACAAAATCAGAGACTTGGGACAGACATGTAACAACTACCCAGTGAAGGAAAATGTGAACAGTTTAATTCCAAACTTAAAATGATCATTAACATATATTAAGAACATGGGCCAGTAGCACTCCACTAGAAAAAGCCAACCTTGATCAGCAAAATATTCCAGTTCTAACTTTTTTAATGATGTCACTGATTATTTGGTCATAGGCCCCTATATCAAATCCTAAAATGGAATTATGCCGTGTTTTAACACATTTTAAAATGACTGTGATATTGAGGCACACTGTCACACTCGTCCCAATCAACAATGTCAACCTGTGCTATGTGATGCACAATACGTGATAGGTTCAATGATGCCTAATAAAGAGACGAGTGGAAATCCCATCGTGTGAAGTCACAAGGAAATGTAAATTTTCCTGCTCGACGAGCTGTGTCACCAAGCTGTTGAGGCTCAGGTAGCTTCCTGATGATGTCCTTCTTAGGGAATGATGCTTCATCTTTATCATTAATCATGAATGTAGATATTGTCTGATGACGACTGAATTCTCGTCTAAGAAAAACACCTTCACACTCGTCTCCATTAATAACGTCAACCCGCGCTATATAATGGACAATGCGTAATTTGGCCAACACAAATTTTACAACTGCAAAATCACCTTCAATGACTTAGTAATCCGACTCATCAGCATCACTTTCACCACTTTCCATGAATGGCACATCTTCGGTATCACTTTCTGATGAAGATGATGGAGTGGGGGATTTCCTTGCTCGGGTTTTGAATAAGGACTGTTTAGCTCTATGTTTGACTGGTTGATTTGACTTTCGTTTTTTCGTGTGCCTAACAGCTAGTGCGTCTGCTATGCTATTACGTACTGGAGTATCGGTTAGAATCTTTGTATCCCCTCTCTTGCGACCTCTGTTGGTAACCTATCGTGGACCAGCTTTTGGAAGCGGAACAATATCAGCAGGTGATACATAATGGTTTCTTGGCCCTGGCTGAGCCAGAGCTGGTGTTGCAGTAGAACTCGGTTCTGGCTGTCGGGCTGGTGCTGCAGTAGAACTCGGTTCTGGCTGTTGGGCTGGTGTTACAGTAGAACTTGGTTCTGGCTGTCGGGCTGGTGTTGCAGTAGAATCTGTTTCTGGATGGGGAACCGGTGTTGCAGTAGAACTGGGTTCTGGCTGGGGAGCTGGTAGTTGTTCAGCAGGAATTGGATCATTTCTCTCCAACTCCTCTGGAAGATCTCGATCAGTAACTGTAGCTGGCGAAAAGTCTGTTTCGTCGAACAAATCCCGGTTGTAAGGGAAAATGCCGGTACTTTGAAATGCTGACAAAATGTTTTTTTGCAGTGAGGCCATGCAAATGAGCATGGAAAACAAATTCAGTTATTTCATATATCGTAATTGTTTTGCCAGGATTTGATCGCATCCAGTTTTCCATAGCTTGAGAATATGCCGTCTTGAAAGGTTTGAAATAGCACACATCGAGAGGTTGAAGCCTTTGACTGGTATGTGATGGCATTGTCAGTAACACTACACCGTTTTCTTTAGCCAAGCCAATGACAGCCAGAGAAATGTGGGCCTCATGGTTACCTAAGATAAGAAGAACTTTATTTTCCTTGCTGCATCGCGTGTGGTGAATGAAATTCAGGTAGTCCAGGAATAGGTCCTCGTTGACCCAACCACTTGAATTTGCACCCCCAATACACCCTGGGAGCCACCTTTGGTGAAATGCTCACGGACGTTTTACCGTGGGAATATTAGCATAGGTGGAACGACACTACCATCTGCATTGATGCCGTACACTGCAGTGACAAGTTGCCCCCTTTCAGCAGAGGTGATTGACCCAACTTGCTTCACTCCTTTTCCAGCTACAATGTTTTCGGGTGCCGAAACCGTCGTGCATCCCGTCTCATCAACGTTATAGATATCGTGACATTCAAACTTGTGCAGGTCCATAATGCTTCCGAGGTTGTCATAGAATTTGTCCACAGTATACCGGTTGAAGGCACTAGCCCTAGCAAGAGATGTTGCCTCTGGTGTTCGGATTGCAAGACGGTTTCTTTCTTTACATTATATCCAAAAGTGTTCACCAGTCATTCCATTTTCTTTCCAAGAATTAGGCACAGTCACATTGTTTTTCAAAGCATATTCCACAATCAACGCACGACATTTGTTTCTAGTCATACCATGAAATTGTTCAGCCAAAGTTTTAATATGTGTTGCCAAGTCAGTTTCCATCTCTGGGGAAAAAATCATGTTTTTCAGTCGACAGTTTGCATAGCCAAACACCTTATTTCGTTCACCATTTTGTCCATTTTCTCCATCATGCTTGTTGATGTATCTCTTGAGAGTCATTCTTGCTATATCAAAGTCCTTAGCAGCCGCACGGATGCTACATCCTCCCCTGACTTGTTCCATTGCTCTCTGTAGAACATCTTCTGGTGCACCTCGATTTGATCTTCTTTGGTATTTTCGTGGCATCTGGAAAAATTATGACATCACTAAGACAAACTTAAATTAATATTTCGAAAGATGCAGTCTGCAGTTACCATCCAGACCTACAGTAATTCTGCTGCCCACTAACAAATAATGATATAAAATATAAAATATTTAATTGATAAATAAATTAATTTAATTTAATTAATACATTTATAAATATATTAATATATTTATATTAATATTTACATATAAAATTCATAAGTTTAGCATCATGGTCTATGTCGGCTGGTGCATTCGGCCTCGGTGACATCAGATATAGGCCCACCTTGTGCTGTGATAGTATTCCTCGCCCCCTGCGGCGGCTCGGAACACTTTCACAGCACAAGGTAGCCCTATATCTGATAGTCCCCTCTGCCTCATGCACTAAACTATACGTACTCAAAGTAACAGGCTTTAGAGAAAAGATTATTCACTAAATGTAAGTGATGGGACACCATGCGGGGAGAGTTGGGCCATGGCCCAACCCTCCCATTCCTGAGTGTCCCAACTCTCCCCATACCCGCCATTTTTTATTTCAATCTAAATCTTAGCACAGGCATTGACCACATGGATTTCACAAATGCCTTGATGGGAGAGAACTGTCACAACTATCTTGCAGAACACCCAAGAACAGTGTACTATATAGTTTTGAAGAGATATAAAATTGCTTACCTTATAGTCCAATTTTTACTATTTTGTGCATACAATGTATTTCTGTTAAAAACATGGACAGAAAGCCTGAACTTGTCAAGCCCCTTATATCAATAAAAAGATAATGTCTTGTACTTCAAATAGATGGCAGCACCTGTCCACAACAACTTGCAACTTCCATGAAATTGGGGGTGGCCCAACTCTCCCTGTGGCCCAACTCTCCCAAGCCTCCCCTACTCTAAGGGCCTCCAACCAGACTGCAAACTGGGATAGTATTAAACAATTGTAGCCCAGACTGTCTCAGTTGAGTCAACATACTGAATTGGTAACAACTAGCATAAGCTCTAAGTGGACTTTAAATCAGGGCTTCTAATTTGAAAAGATACTTCCTCTGGAAGTATCTTCACGGCATTCAGAAAGGGAAATATTCACTATGTCATAAAATATTTGACTGTCAGGCTATCTGGTGTCAACCAGCTACAAGTGTGCGTACGTTGTGCTTTTGTATTAACAAACATACAAAACTGTGTTCATCTCGATGCTTGTAAATAATTATTTATGTTAAATTCACATAAATCAGCGATTAAAAAAAATCGTGATTTAAATCATTGATTCAAACAACCCTGGCTGTGATGCATTTATACTATTTGGTATTGGGCATCGCAATGCACCAATACAAAACTAAGAGTTATCTTGACAAAAATTAAGGGTTTGTCAGAATGCAGTTGATAAAAAGGTAGCAGAATCTGCACATCAAATATATATTCAATCAACAACACAACACAGATATAGAGATATGAAAAGGCCAAATTAATGACGTTTATTTTGGGGATGCGAGCCTCCTGGACGTCGGGTTCACAGAGCCCACATTTCAACAAATAAGGCAGTAGCAGTATTCCTAGAACAAATAAAAGAAACAATGGCATTACTATTGTCATATAACACCCTTAAACCAAATAGCCTATGCCCTAAATGCTATCATGCAGTCTATGAATATAAAACTACCTGCTTAAAAATGGTGAGGCCAATTCGCCACCGGTCACCGGCACATGTGACCACCCCACCACATGTTATGGCAGTGGCGAAATGGCGTGGGGTGCCTCTTGTGCGGAGTTTGGCAGAGACATTCCATGTAGCAATCCCCAACATATCACCACTGCTACAACTTAATCAACAATTTAAAATGAACGGCTAGTGGAGGGGTATAAACGATTGGTTGGCTGGGCAACGACATTGGAAATCTCTAGAGAGTACAGGGTGTGAGGACCAACAATTTCTATTTTTAATTCAGGATAGCTTCCTTACTCAATCTTTGAAAAAAAAATTGGCAGGTAATATTAAAACTGACAGCAAGAGTTTCTGTGCTTATGTAAGGAGTAAACAGAAAGTTCAAGATAAGGTGGGACCACTGGAAAACAACAAGGGAAACATAATTTCAGACAGGTTTCAAATGCCAGATGTCCTGAATGAGTATTTCAGCTCAGTATTTACCACAGAAGATATCAGCTCACCGCCAGTTCCATTTACTAAATTTGAGGGCAATAAATCAGAACATTTAGGGCAGTTATTTGTAAGTCCTGAAATTATAACAAACAAAATTAAGAAGATGAAAGATAATAAATCACCTAGAGTTGAGGGGATATCACCAAAACTGCTTAAGGAAATTGTTGAGCAAATTAGTACACCACATGCAACATTGTTTAATTTAAAAACTACGAGAAGGAATTGTTCCTTCAGAATGGAAAGAAGCAAACATTAAGCCACTATTTAAGAAGGGATCGAGGAACAAGCCAGACAATTACTTACCAGTGAGTTTAACATCAGTTGTATGTAAATTACTCGAAACATTAATTAGAGACCACGTGGTGGAATTCCTTGTAAAACATAATTTAATAAATACATATCAACATGGCTTCCTAAAAGCAATCAACTGGATAGATTCAGTAACTGGATAGAAAAGTGGCTTACATACAGAAGACAGAGAGTAATAGATGGTGAGATTTCAAATTGGAAATCTGTTTTGAGTGGGGTACCACAGGGATCAGTATTAGGCCTACTGCTGTTTTAATATATATATATATATATATATATATATATATATATATATATATATATATATATATATATATATATATATATATATATATATATATATATATATATATATATATGATTTAGATTTAGAAGACGACATATCTAGCAAAGTACTCAAATTTTCAAATGACACAAAAGTATTCGGAAAGGTTACTAATGATACAGATAAACAAAGTTTACAGGATGATCTAGATAAATTAGTTAAATGGTCAGAAAAATGGCAAATGTTATTCAATTTTGGGAAGTGTAAATGTATACACATAGGACATGGAAACATGGACGAAGAATATAAAATGGGGGATACTGTACTAGGTAGAACCACACAAGAAAAGGACATAAGAGTAACATTTAGTGGTGACATGATAGCTTCAGAGCAATGTAGGATTGCTGCTTCAAAATGAAATCAAATTCTAGGGCTAATTAGGAGAACAATCATGCATTAGGAGAAAAAGCTAATTGAACCCTTGTAAAAAACAACTAAAATTAATATGTTTAAAAATAGAATTAACAGATTTTTATAATGGCGGGCTGAGAAAATTTTTTTAATCTCGATAAGTCAATTGCTTCCTTGTGCACTTGCCATCTGGAACTTGTTGTTTGGGATGGCAATATTGTTAAATGTTATTTATTTGTTACATCATTGAAATTGTGCACTTGAATTATGCAACATATTTTCAGTCAAAAATAAAGTTATTGTGTTTCTAGACAAAGGTTGAATACAAACACCATACACACGTGTATACAACTGAATTTAAATTGAGAAACTTCTTGACAAGAATTAAGCTTTAACTTAAATTATATGGTTCGATATGACAAACAGTATTTACCCATGTATCGAATAGAGCATACTGAATGCGTGTTTATTAAAGAGCGCTCTATGTGAATATTTCAAAAGCAATTCTTATGTAGCTGTTTCTGATGAGAATATCAGTATGTAAAGTAAACTAGCAACACTATATGACATCACAACAAGTATATTAAGAATTTTAATTGACATCCATGCAGACATGATTTGTCTTTTTATGTTCATTGAATTGAATAAATATTGATGTTCTTTTCCCACGAAATGTAGGAACAGTTTTATAAAACAACGTTGACATTAAGAATATGGGTAGTTCACACGAAAGCTAAGATAGATTTATACTCTTAGTATGAGGTTCCCGTCCCGTGGTTGACACTGAATATTGATTGTTTGTGACATTGTGTGTGTTTTTGTTGTGCACTTTTCTATATCGTGTAATCAAGGTTTCGGCACGAATTGCCTTGTTATCATTGGAACAAATAAACTTTTCATGATTACATTTCACTGCACCGATCACCGTCCTCGCTGTTTGCTCTCGCCATGTCCCAACGTCTCAGTTGTCTTGTTTTTGGTGTCGTCGTCGCCGACGTAGAAACACTTGAAGACATCGGTGCGTGGCGACATCCATCCAGCACGGAACATGACTTGTGCGACGCATGATATGAAGACGATGGAGCCAAAGCTCACGAGCATCACCAGAGTCTTAAATGCGACTGGATACTTGATTAAGGCAGGTAGACCCAACAGAGGCTCTCCTCCACTCAGCCGGAGGATCGCTCCAGACAGGAACCCGAAGAGTGAGCCGTACGAGTTGGACATTGGGACGTAGAAGACACAGAAGAGTTGCGGAAAGAGGATGACGAATACGAAATCGCCGCACAGCACAAAGAGGCCGTAGATAGAGTGGACAACAATGGCCAGCCCCGTGGCCGTTGCACCTTGCACGACGATGCCGCAACGGAGAACCCAAAGAATCTCCTTCTCGGGGGTCTACAATAAAGTGAACAAGGTTCTGTTAATATCTTTGTGAATGAACGATTGCCACGTGGCAAATTTAAAGCTTTTTGATCCAATTCCAGGTGAGGCATACTGAGTAAGTATTTTTTTCTGCGCCACTATGACACAACTATGAACATCAGTGTAAGTAAAACATCTCAACGCACGGAGTTATATTTGGGTCACACTCCAACAACAGCCGTTGCACATGGAACTCCATACAACAGCAGACCAGATCCCATATATATATATATATATATATATATATATATATATATATATATATATATATATATATATATATATATATATATATATATATATATATATATATATATATATTTACGTATATATATATATTCCACTTATATATAAATATATTCCACTTTTCCACAAGTTTTGTCACCTATGATATCCAAGCCTCTACGTACCTGGTACTCTTCCCCGTCACTCCGCACGGAACATGCGTTTCTGACAGGGAGGTAGACGTGGCGAGCGAACATGGAGCTGGCCGACAGCATGGACGAATCGGCAGACGACATGACGGCGGCTGACACGGCGCCGAGACCAATGATGGCGACCGGAAGTGGCGTCAAATACTGCAGGACTAGCGGCAGCACAAGTTTGTAGTTTTCGACGGGGATCGGCACCTCACCGTGGTAGCGGTAGTCAGTGGCATTCCAGTCTGATCACGTAATATATTGAGATAAATTATACATTTGTAATGCATCGTGTATCACGAAGAAATCCAACTCAATTGCACTAACAATGCTAAATTAAGTAGACATTAATTTGGAAATCAGTTCAAATGTTTTGCCTCACTCTTCAAAATGTGCCTTATAACTTTATTTGAACCAGCACCAGAATTCGCTTATCTGACTGACGCAGTCATGCCATTCCACAGTGTAGACCCAGCCACAAAGAAGGAATGGCATCCACACTAGTCAAGGAGGTCTCGCGGAATATTGAACAAACACTGGTCGGCTGAGCTCAATGATCGGGTAATCATATAAGTGCTAATGTTCAGACTGGACGGAAGCTGATGACATATTGTGGATGGTATTTTATCATTATATATCAACCAACAACCATTAAAACATTTTCTCTTTCTTTACCAATATGCTGACAATGACATTTCACTCTCTGCCCAACGTCATAGGTCCTCTTTAAGTTGATGTAATGTATTCATGTTAGTGATAATTCTGATATCGTAGAGGTGAATTCTTTAACTGTGTTCCCTGAACTGGTGTGAACAATGTGAAGAGCAAGGAGGCAGCCAGGATCGGCCTGGTCAACTCTCCCCTTATGCCACGAATACCTTAGACTTAGCCAAGTCGGCAGGTCGCATAATGACTCAGTGAGCACGTCAAGGAATTACACGAATGCGTTTGCACGCGGCATAGGCCGCCTGCAGAAGCCTTTATTAAGATCGCACAGTACAATGATCAGGCAGCCAGGTCATGGAAACTGCCATGTCGTAATTGTGGCGTGTATAACACAGTAATACAGTAACGATTGCTTCATTAGAAAGTAATATAATATGTGACACATATCAGTTCGAATACAGCGTTTATATACCAAGGTATGCTTGTAAATGTACATCGATATCATGTGACGCACCTGTCGATTTTGCAATGGCTCCTATTAAGACAGCCGGAACTGCCATCACGATACAGCCGAGTCCCGCAACTAACGACAATATTTGAGCTCGCCTCGGAGTCTTTTGGGACAACACTCGCTGGAAGTACACCTGAAAACGAAACAGTTTTGAGAAAACCAACAAGTGGAATGTATCCTTTGTATAACACACCACAGTAAATCGCAAATACGTACATATTTCACTAAAGAAACCTGATGATCTATACATACGTCGCCCTGTCTTATGGACATCTCGCGGTTGTCTGGCCTCTTCACAACTAAACCTTCGATAAAGCTACATTTCGAGCCCAAGTAGCTACTTTTTTCTCATAATATGTTGATTGCTGCAGGCGGGAGATGCTTTGGGATATTCTCCTACATTATTGCTATTTTACTCGATGTCGGGTCTTGGAACAATAGTATATCGCAGTTACCTAAGCAATAGTATATCGCAGTTACCTAAGCAAATTTTAAGTCAAGTAAATTGTCGTGAGTGCACATTAACTTTGCCGCACATGACTTTTGTCGTACCTGCACCGGGATTCCTCCGAAAAGCATCATAATCGTTGTATCCAAGTAAGGCCAACTCTCCTTTCCTTCCGGCCACGACCCGATCCACGTGTTGTTGACATCACGTGACGTATCCACTATTGACGACACAGCGGAGTTGGTCCATGCAAAGGGTATAGCGAACCACTGAATCATGTAAAAAAAAAACGCGTCAACAATAAATGCTATACACATTTCCTAAAATAAAAAAATTCTTTGTGTGACATTTTAGTGTGTATTGTGACATGGGTTTAATTCAAGTTAAAAGCATAATGTGGGAATGTATTAGGTATTGAAGCAAATATGATTTAGCTTTAAGCTATGACATTTAAGAGATAACCATCAAAGCATATTTTTATCTCCTACAGAAGTCAGGTGATTACACACCTTTAAAAGATAAACTTTGATATTCTTAGTGACAATAAACCCTAATGAATCATGGGTAATGACCGAAACAACGCATGTTCAGGAATACTGCAAGTGGTAATGAGTTTATAGGCACAGACTGACAACTGTGTGTGTGTGTGTGTGTGTGTGTGTGTGTGTGTGTGTGTGTGTGTGTGTGTGTGTGTGTGTGTGTGTGTGTGTGTGTGTGTGTGTGTGTGTGTGTGTGTGTGTGTGTGTGTGTGTGTGTGTGTGTGTGTGTGTGTGTGTGTGTGTGTGTGTGTGTGTGTGCGTGCGTGCGTTCGTGTGTGCGTTCGTGCGTGCGTGCCTGCCTGCGTGCGTGCCTGCTTGCGTGCGTGCGTGCGTGCGTGGGTGGGTGGGATGGTGGGTGGGATGGTGGTTGGGTGAATGGGTGGGTGGGTGGGTGGGTGGGTGTGTATGTGTGTGTGTGTGTGTGTGTGTGTGTGTGTGTGTGTGTGTGTGTGTGTGTGTGTGTGTGTGCGTGTTGTGTGCGTGTTGTGTGCGTGCGTGCGTGCGTGCGTGCGTGCGTGCGTGCGTGCGTGCGTGCGTGCGTGTGTGTATTCCCAACCCCAAGTCATGGTTTTGGGGCCTTTCACCTATAAGTGGAGATCCCGGTCATTTATCCGTTTGACTGAGGACTGACATGCAAAATGTCAAAAATGTAAATTTGTCAGAACAAACACTAGGTTACTAAACAAAAAACAAAAACATATTACACAAGTTCTGAGTTTGGACACAAACAGCATTGCCATATCTTATTGGCAAACATAGGAATAGGTTTATTCAAATATATGTTCATTTGGCGAGTGAATGCTGCTAGACTACGACACTTATGATGCGGCATTATCTAACAGTACGGTGCGGCCCATAAATGTGCGTTATATTCTTAATTGTAGCTGCAAATGATGATGTTTTAGTACCTCTTATAGGTGCAGATGCACTTTTGTTTCCCTTTAATATCTCACCCGGGAGACACACATTTTCAACTTCCTATAGGCCTAGTCCTGTGTCAGTATTTACCTTGGTACGAACTGTCTTCGACACTTACCAGGCCACCGACGATAAACATCAGTTGGAATACATCCGTTAGAATCACGGAATACAGTCCGCCAGCAATCGTGTAGAGGAGAGCGACGCTGACCGATATTATGATGGCCCACTTGTCGTCGAGGCCCACAATCACCGTCAGGGTAGCGCCTGTGCACACACAAACATTTTGTAGAGCCCTTTTCCTGTGACCAAAAAAAATATCGAAAGGTTTGCATATATTTGACTTCTTTAGGACATTCGTTGCAGTTGCACCCATAACTTCTGTTGCAATTGTTTCCAAAAAACTGTATTAACCTAACATTATGTCTCATGTGCCAGTCCTATAGGCGTGTCCGTTCTTTATGTCCATGACAATACTCCGATGTATGTATGGAAACCACCCACATACTTCCATCATCATTCATTGAAAAGACTCACCAAGTGCCGATAAGATGGCTGCCGAATAGAACACATCTCCGAGTAAGGCCGGAATGTAGAGCAGTGCTGCCATCACGCGGCCGTAGCGCTGCTCAAACGGATCGAGCATCGTAACGTAGTTAGACTCTCGCATCTTCTTTGCGAACAGCATACCTCCTGCAACCATTCTCAGATAGAGGATATGCCGTCACAATCCTATTAATGTGCATGACTTCAGTCAAGCTTTACGCTAGCAACTATGTTTACCTACGTGCATTACAGTACTAAGGCAGCACACATCTGCTACGTCCAACATTCCCACATACAGTTCCACTTGGACAACTTTATCCTTCGCATAGACACATGTTTGGGCCAGAAGTGCAACAAAGAATACGATGAAATGTCAGACAGGGAGTATGTTGCAGCATATTAACAACGTGCTTACCTACATACCTACCTAGAGACATATATACATACAAATATACTTATATACACACATACATACATATATGTATACATATATGCATTCAAACACTAATGTGGTAATATAGGTGTATTGGCGACGTACCTATGCACATACTCAATGAGTAAGCAATGGGTGCTTGACACCAGATGAGTCCTTGGCCCGGTGTGAACAAAATCTCTGCCGTTCCGTTGATGTAGCCTCCACCCACCCACGTCGCTAACATACATAAAACAAGTCAAATATATGTATATATATATATATATATATATATATATATATATATATATATATATATATATATATATATATATATATATATATATATTATTATTATATATATTTATATACATATATATATATTTACACACATATAGTAAATTTTACAACATATATTTTATCGATATACATATAGCTTCCACCAACACATGTCGGTAACAGACATAAAACAAGTCAATTATATATATATATATATATATATATATATATATATATATATATATATATATATATATATATATATATATATATACATATATTTATATTTACACACACAGTAAATTTTACAACATATATTTTATCAATATAGATATATTGATATAAATATATATAATCTCTTTTATGGCATATATATATATATATATATATATAGTATATATATATATATAAACATATATGCCTTGAAGTAAATGTTACACCTGTCATTGTGAAGATGCCGACGACGATGCCGATTTCTCTGTTTGCAAGCATCAAATTGACACTGTTCGTTTTCTTCCACGTCTTCGACTTCCACGTTGCGAAGACGCCAATGAAGAAGATGACGAGGTAGAAGGCAATGACGGCCACGAGTGCCGCGATGTTCACATCGCCACGTCTCCATGTCGTCGTCGAAGTATCGGGCGTCGATCTGACGTCTATGTCGTCGTCGAAGTATCGTCGATCTGAGGTCGATATGTTCAATACATCAGACTGACAAGTTATATATATATATATATATATATATATATATATATATATATATATATATATATATATATATATATGGGAGAACTGCATGAGGAGGGACATGAGAAGATCGGCCGATAGAAAACTATGGAAAGAAAGAACAGAAAGAATGGTTCGACAATACTTTACCTGACCCTCACCCCTGTACAGCAGGGAACAAGGAGGAAGAGCACATGGTATACATCCTTAATTTGTATATATATATATATATATATATATATATATATATATATATATATATATATATATATATATATATATATATATATATATATATATATATAGCAGTTCATTATGGTTACAATATGATTTTGGAATTAAGCACTTTCACCAGCATGTTTTCCTGAATAAAAATTGTATTCCAACATATGTAATAGGAAAAGTTTATATAAAATTAGTAATGATCACAAATACAGTCAAACCTGCTTCAGCGACCACCTGTCATTAACAATCACAGTTAATTCCTAAATGAAGAGTTTGATATGTTGAAATACCTGCATTGTGTGACCACCTGTATTAAGATATTACTTTTCCACCGTATCCTTGAATTGTCGCTTAAGACAGCTTTTACTGTGTCATACGATAATTTTACACTTTACCCGTCCTCGATCAATGGCGGCGAAAACTCATCAGCCTTCCACACACCTAAAAAAATCTGAAATCACACTTCAGCATGTTACATGTACTGCCTGTAAGAATTGCTTGATACGCCCCATACACCTTTCGACGCGGATTCGCACTCTGGCAATATAAAACCTTTTCACAAGCTCGGGAATGTCCATTTGTTTCTTCCCATTGAGAAACTGAGGAGTGATAAACCTGACACCTTTCCTGCCCAGCCAACTGGCTCATGTCCACCCACGGTCAGCCATGATCGCATCACTAGACTCCGCCAGATCTCTCCGCTTTGACTGGTTTGTTATAGCATTGTCACTGATGAAGCCTTCATACAGTTCGCTTGTGAACATTGGAACACCACTTGGTGATATTCCAACTAGTGCTTTGTGTGTGTTACACCCCTTGTAGCTACTATAGGTAGCACATTGCACCTCAAAATCAGGTCTCTCCGATTTGATTTCGGTGCTGTCAATGATGACTCGCACATCCCGATACAGCGGCTTGAAGCAACCTGGCAAGTACTTCTTTACATTGCTGCATGGGAGCCAGATGTAGTTGTTCGACAGCACAATGTGGAGGAGCTTAACCAAGAAACGTGTGATTCGTGAATTTTAAATCGTTCAGCCAAATCACTGGCTGCGCTACCACGCATGAGCTTCACCAACATCACGAACAGCTCATCGATGGAGCATAGTTTTCGCTCCTGTCCACGTTTCACAAGAGACTCGCCTTCAGCATTCACAGAACAGCAATAACGCATGCTCTTGGTTTCGGTTCGAAGTAATGTTCCCAGAAAATAATCAGTGTCTTGTAAGAATAAAAACCCGTCCAGTGTATAATGTCATGGTCACTACCCTCAAACCGTGATAGTCGGAATCGGTCTAAATTCCGCAGTGCTGATAGTGTGTCACACTCCTCCGCGTAGCCACGCTACAACGTAAGCACCACAAGCATGACGTGTTTAGCTGCGATAATATCAACAATGTCAGAACCTGACATCTGCCGGAGTCCCCCCAGGGGTGTATTCTTGGGCCTGTAATTTTTCTGATGTTTATCGATAACTTGGCTTCACACCTAGAGAACGACACCCACTTATTCGCTGACAAGTCTACACTCCATATTGCCATTAAGAATACATGCGGTAGAATCACGAATCATAAATGAATAAACTCGAAGCGTGGACAGACAGTTCGTGTGTTACATTCAATGCCAGCAAAACAGAGGAGATGATCATCAGCAGGAGAAGCCAGAATCATCACCCACTCCACTTTATGAACAAGGAATTACAGCCTATAGATAGCATAACTCGTCTGGGTGTCACGATCACCAAGACGTTGTCCTAGTCACAGCACATCACATATATTGCCAAAAAGATAGCAAAGCGTCTCTGTATCCTGGGGCGTTCTAGAAACCTCCTTCTTCACCAACCTCGTATCACCATGTACAAGGCTTACATCCGACCTCTTATGGAATATGCTTCCCCAATCTGGAACGGAGCAGGAACTACGTCTTTGAAGTTGGTAGAAAGGTTGCAGAAGAAAGAGCTTCGCCTGCTTAAAGCGGCACTACTAGCTGAATTTATGCGAAAAATCTGAAAAATTCTTATGTAACTTTTCTGATAGAGAAATGGCTGAATGTTCTGATGCTGTTAATATTTTTGTGCAGTTTTCACTAGTATTTTAGATATTGACCATCAAACATGTGGGTACACTCTGTGGGTAACACCGCCATTTTGGCCAAAGTCGAGCTTGTCGTACAACCCTATTCAGTTTTCAAATAATGAGCTGCTCCCCACTTATTGGAAATAATGAGGGCTGGTGGCTCCCTCGCATAGCGTTCATGTCTCTTCCGTTAATTCATCTGCACATGTTTAGGCTGTTTATTTTCAAAGTTTTGAGCTAATTAGTGACTAGATTAGTGAGTGAAACTTGTTCTTGAGGACCAAGAAATTGGTAGGGATGCATGGAAACAAAAACCAAGGGGTAAACGGTCAGTGAAGCGGAAATGTCATGGAAATCAGCACACTTAAGACAGCAGAAGACAGGGTCAAGGGCTTGGGCCACACCTTGCCTTCTACTATAACAAGCAAATATATTTTCCTAATTGTAGTTTGATTCAGGTAAACAACGTTACAAACTACTCCGTAAATCGCTGTTCTGTGTTCACCATGCACTGCATAGGTGATGATCGTGCCGAGCTTAGTACTTTTTGCACAGTGATGGATTTACCTCCTCCTGAACACGACAGTACCTACAACTTTATAAACAACACAATTTAAACAGGAGCCTCAGAAATCCAGGAAGCTTCTATGCAGAAAGCTGCAGCTAGGGAATATGAGCAAGCAGAAATTGGAGGAAGTTAGGAACGTAGACGTGTCGTCAGATGGCACATGGATGACCCCGGTCACTCCTCTATGACAGGGGCTGCTACAGTCATAGACATAGGCTGTCAAACCGTGTCACTTGCTGTGGGGTCTTCAGTGATTGAGCTGTGACTTTTGCATCGGTAATGAGACAGTTGGACTTGGAAGTTGGCCAGTTTGCCAGTCCGTGCTTTGAAATGAAGGACACTCAGCGTATCCGGAACACCCAACGCCAGGCTAGAGAGGCCAGCCATGAAGCCCGAATCAGAGGAGACTGAAGAGGCTACTGCAGGATGAGCAACAGGCAGAGGCAGAATGGTTCCCTTACCTTGCTGGAGCTTATTAGGCAAGTCTACTGGTTATCTACAGCCCTGGACTGTAAAGTAAGTCTGATATTCCATTGTTTTGTACCGGTAAAAAAGTTAGCAGAAAATCAGGTATTTACGACGGATTTTAACAGATATTTCATGAACTACTAAAGATATCTGCAACAAATTGGCAGACAAGCTTAGGGCACCAGTAGCTGGCGTCTGCACCTCTGGGTTAGCCATAGGAGTGTTAGTAATGATTTTACATACATATGGACATTTTTCTTTTGTTATGTTGCAGTAACCAGAAAAGGCAATGTAAGCACTAAACACTAGCCTGAGGTACAAAAGCCAGCTATTGTGGTGTATTTAACCACCACCAAACACCAAGGCTATCATGCTTATGGTATTGTGAGAATTTTTTTCAAAAGCATGAGCAAATTTTCACTTCCGAAATGCTTGTTTTTTTTAATAAATAATTTTTTAGCATATAAATATTACTTTTAGCCTCAAAATAAGACCTTTATAAGAAAGATATCATTCAGTTTCAAACAAGTATGCCAAATTTTGTGTAAACAGATGGCCAACAGAATTTTTCTAATTTTTTGAAGAATTTTGCACGAAAATTTGGCTAGTAGTGCTGCCTTAAAATCGCAGGAGAAAATTTGCTTCAGAAAGGTCACAGGAGAAACGTTGCTTCACCTTGCTTCTTCTACTGACATGCCTTCATCCAGCCATCCATTGAGCTGGCTGATATTCTACCCTCAGTGGACATCCATATTGTGTACAGATTCCTAGGTCAAAAGCTGCCATTTTTATTTATGCTTGAGCCAGGGTTGTTTGATTTAAATCATTGATTTAAATCACTCCAAAAAAATCAGTGAGTTATGATTTTTTTTATTCCGATTTTTTAATTGCTGATTTATATGAATTTAACACAAATAATTGTTTACAAGCATCAAGATCAACAAAGTTTTGTATGTTTTTTTAATACAAAAGCACAAAGTGCACACACTTGTGTAGCTGTATTGACAGTCAAATATTTTATGACATTGTGTATGTTTCAGTTATTTCCTTTCTGAATGCAGTGAAGCCACACAAACTTGTCTTCCAGAAGAAGTGTCTTTTCAAGTCAGAAGCCCTGAGTTAAAGTCCACTTACTTGGAGCTTGTGCTAGTTGTTACCAATTCAGTATGTTGACTCAAGTGAGAAAGTCTGAGCTACAATTGTTTAATACTGTACCAGTTTGCAGTCTGGTTAGAGACCCTTAGAGTACACAGAGCCCCGGACAGGTGCTAATCCACCATCTCAGCAAACAATTTATACTGCTACAGCCACAGACACACAGCATGCTTTCCTTCCCAAGACAGATTATGCAACTACTGGGGGTGAGGCCTTGTGGACATTGTCTAATGTCTTTATATAAGCAAAAATCATGTACCCTCTGTTAATACAAGTACCCAAATCGATTTGAATGGAACACGTTTAAAAGAGTTTATAAATATAAACTTCTATATAAATTTCTATATACCAGATTTTTCAAAAAATCAAATAAGTGTGATTATTTTAGTGGATTATTTTAGGCCATTGGCTTTTGTTGGTACCCCTATCTCAGGCTATTCCAGTGCTGATCTGGTCTGGCTTTGAACTGAGGGACTGTCTTGGTATCCACCACATTTTGCGGGAGTCCGTTCCACAGATCGATCACTCTGATCGAAAAGAATCTCTGCCTAGTCAAAAGTTTGGCTCTCGGTTTGTCTTCATTGTATGTCCAGGCTCATACAAAGTGGGGGGGCAATGCCCCCCAGCCCTTTCATTTGCCCCTCCAGTCAAACAAACTTGCCCCCCCCCCCCAATGCGTGCCCCCATTCTCCTTAACCAGCCCCTTGTATTAATGTAGGTCATAATTTGTATTCTTTTTGTTAGTGTGATTTAGTTAATTTTCATTGGTGGCAAAATCAAGAAAGTACCAAAGTTAAAGAAGGGCAATATGTCTACAAAAGATCAATTTGAACTGAAAACGTGCTTTGGCATAGCCATACCATAGCCATAGTCTAGAAGTGTTTACTTATGACGTCACTGTTCCGGTGCCAGAATAGCTAATGATTATATATATGTAAGACCCGCCATCACATTTTACACGATTGAGCCGCGTGCAATCCAGTTTTTTACAGTGATGTTGAAATAGCTGTTAACATAAACCGGTGTCCTGGCCGCGAAATTGCGAAACGTACCGGTATAGCACAGGCGAGACTAAACCACGCCCATTCGCTATTATCATTGGTCGAGAGCGAGCGGGCGGGGATTAACGATGTATCAACAACCTTTCAGTCGGCTGTTTTTTTTTCTTCAAATAATAAATAAACCTGGCAAAGTGTGTGTAGTGTCCAACGAAAGCAATTGGAAACGTTTAACAAATATCACAAAATAATCACATTTTAATAATGATCCCTCTTGTAGGTAAGATGATACAAACATCACAACAGCCATAAACCTGTCAGGGTAGATTTTTTGAGGCAGTAACCTAGCCAATTCATTCTCCGCATCTTTGAGAAATCGAAATTTTAAGCATGGTAACTCAAAGAAGCATATTGTATACATACTAAACAAATAAATTTTAAAATGTATGAGTAGTTGATAGTGGTCTACATGTGAGATGGAAAGTTGGCGGTCAGCAGGGACTTCAACTTTGGAAAATTGTTACTCAAAATGTGGTGGTCCACATAACAAATGTAATCAACATATGCACATGACAGTTTTGGAAGTACGTATTTTCTATATTTTGATTTGTTATGTACTTAGCCAACAATTTGATTGATAGACATGGTATGCATGTTTTGTATTACTCTCTTTTTTGCCTTAGGCCTATATCTT
The DNA here is from genome assembly GCA_033239005.1 of Lamellibrachia satsuma. Taxonomy (NCBI): domain Eukaryota; kingdom Metazoa; phylum Annelida; class Polychaeta; order Sabellida; family Siboglinidae; genus Lamellibrachia; species Lamellibrachia satsuma. The sequence continues at coordinate 338,516 of BSQZ01000038.1, read as the reverse complement.
CAGTATATTTATGTCTAGACTCTTAGAGCATGTCGCCGCTCGCATTGTAATTCCACTATAAAAGTGTTTCAAATAGACATGCTTTTCCTGAGTTAGTTATTACATTTAACCATCTAATTTGTCCAGGTCGATATCCTGCCAGTCATGCCTAAGAGAGACAGAAATGCAAAACGAAAACAAGAAGAGCTACAGAAATCTGCCGCAAAATGTCAACGCCTAGACACAATTTTTCGACGCAGCCTCAATGACTCATTGCCAGAAATACCCACAATGCCGCCAGGGAACTATGATCCGTCCGCTGCCATCACACCTGATGACACTCCCAAAGACAAAGGTGTACCACCAGTCATAGAGATTCTGCCTTCGTCGTGCTCTCGCCCGAGTACCAGTTCATCAAGCAGCCATGATCCGTTCACTGCCATCACATCTGATGACACTCCCAAAGATAAAAGTGTACCACCAGTCACATATATACTGCCTTCGTCGTGTTCTCGCCCGATAGCCAGTTCAAGTTCAAGCAGCCATGATCCGTCCACTGCTATCACACCTGGCCACACTCCTGGTGACAAAGATCACCACCTTACCCAGACACCTGGTCAGGAAACCGACAACGCAACTTCCCGCACACTGACGTACAAAGGAATTCCGTTAACTATTGCAGATGTTGTCAACAAATTCCCCGAGCTTCGCTCATTTTCGGCAAAGAAATGTGGCCGAACAAGGGCTCACATTCTATGCACAATATGTCAGGAGTATGAGGAGATGGCAAAGAAAAGTTCTAAAAATGGCACTATAGCAATCGCAAGCGGCGTCAGGGCGGACTGTAGTGATAGGCTGGAAAGGGTCATTGATCATATGACCTCTGAACCGCACATAGCAGCAACAACCAAGAAGAAGATGGACGAAGCCTGGAAAGAGGGTACAACGTCGCATCCATGGCTGCGCGCACTCACTGCTTACAATAAGACTGTTTTTGCGATGCTTCTGCGAATGGCCGTCGACGTGTACAACGACTATCTAATCGAAACGGTCTCCGCCCGATCGTGGCCGATGCGGTCTCTAGCTTGTTTGGCGTCGGACCATATGTTGGCCGCTATGCGACAAAATGGAGCAGATGTGGAATTTGTTCCATTCACGCCCACGTCTAGCGACCTATACTATAGGGACCCAAACTACTATAAGCAGATGCTGGATGTCATATACGAACTAGAGAAAGTGCGTCTGTCTCAAATGTTCAACCGATGCAGTCTTCAGTGTTCAGATTGATGGCAGCTGTGACAGGCAAATGTTGGACCACAAATTTGTAAGTGGACGTATGTCTAACAGTGATGGTACCGTAACGAGTGTGTTCATCGTCATGCATTCCCCAGAGAAGAACGGCGCCCCTGGACTACTGGAAGCCGTTAACAAAGCTTTGTATTTGACCGGATGTAAAGACACGAAGCTCGTCGGTGTCACCACTGACGGCGAATCGGCAAACACTGGCAGACATGGTGGGTTATGGCGTTTGCTTGCTGACCAAATGCAGAGAGGTCTGGCTACTTTCTGGTGTGTTGCTCACCTGTCGGACTTAGCCATTGAGTCGGTCGTCAGCACCGTACCGGAGCTGGGCATCTGGAAGTCTAATCTACTGGGGCTCGTACGATTCTTCCGGACGCCGAGAAGGATGAAGATGTTGTCAGCGCAAGCCGGGAATGTCAAACAGTTCCCCCGGCACCACGATGTCAGGTTTGCCCAGCACGAGCTGCAGCTGGTGGATGCTGTGCTGAATAACCTACCAGCCTGCATTAAGGTGTGGGAACAGATGCAAGCACCAGAAAGTACCAGCGATAGAAAGGAGAAGGCTGAAGCCAAAGGGTTTCTGAGAATTTGGAACCACCAACAGAAGTGGATAACATCACTGATGGGCGACATCCTGGAGATATTTGAAACACTCCAGAAGAAGTTGCAAAGGAGTGATTTGTTCATCAGTGATCTTCTCACTGTGACTGGCGCTGCCGTCAAGAAGTTGAGATTGATGAGGGATGGACCATTCCCGGGAAGAAGAGAGGAGAAAGAGAGTTGCCCAACGGATAGCACCAGTGAGGACCGAACACAGCGAAAGTCGATCCACCAGTTCGTTTGGACGAACCGCCGTGATGCACGAGCAATCAGGCTGGAGGTCGTGCAAGCATCCCACGAATACCTCTCTGAACGCATGCACCCGGAGCAGGAGGACGTCATCAAAGACATGAAGGGGTTGGTGATGTCACGCAATCTGGGATCATTCGTTGAGCATGGCGTGCGCGTCGTCAGGCGTCGTTTTCCAGACGAGGCATCTGACTTTGCGGACGGAGCAGCCGAGCAATGGGAGAACATGATGAATGTGTCGTTCCTGCCTGATGGCTGTGATCTCGGTTGTAAGATGACTGTCAGATTGCGGCAACTTCTGCCAGTCACCACAGGTTCAGTTCAGAAGGTGTTGGCATCTCTGGCTTGCATGAGTCCACACTCTATGCAGACCGAAAGGATCGTGAGCCACCACAACCTCGTTGTCGACAATCATCGCACCAGCATGGGTGAAGACACGAGAAACGCCCGCTTCATGGTGGCACTGAATGGTGTGGGCACCGCCTACTTTGACCCTCGACCCGTTGTCGTCAAATTCCTGGAGAAGACCAGAAGATGCGGCTCGTCTAGTAAAATTGAGACGACTGTCAAACGTACTGACTTGCAAGTTGCTAGAGACGTGTCATGTTTCTCTAACTACTGCATGTGTTTGTAATAAAAAATTCTGGGATATAAGTGTAACATTAATTTTATACCGAGATGCAGTGGTCAGTGTGCAACCATATGGATAAAAAGATACTGACGCACGCACGCACGCACGCACGCACGCACACACACACACACACACACAAATATATATAAAGGTTTCATATATTCCTAAGGGTTATGTAAATAAGCATTAATAATGCGTAAGGTGCCCTTTTTAACCATTTGGAGTGCCCTTTTAGGACATTGCCCCCCCCCCCAGTGAAAATTCATTAAAAAACGCCCTGCACCACACGCACAGACTACGGCTGTGCCCTACACTAGTTACGGAAGCTCAACGCCAACGGCAATGCTACCTTTCCTTAAACGCATGATTTTTTGGTAAAAATGGTCTAGTATAATTTTTAAAGATATTTATTACAATAGCATTAGCTAAGTCGTACATTCACATCCTATGCAAACATATAATTGCCGTGGCGTTGACAGTACTACTTAGCCTTAGGCATTGTCATTGGTACTACAACAGCTACCAGAATAGAACTAGAACTGTAGAGCCAGTAGTGGCAGTAGCATTACGTCGTAACGTGCACAAATGCTGATTTGCTATTGCATTACCTTACCGTTACCGTCTGGTTTATTTGGTCAGCTGTGCGTGACCACATCGGCCAGCTGCAGTTCCCGTTTCGACGCCACTTTGCATGCATAATCTAGATTTCCCACATTCCATCTGGTGGCGCCACTATCTGGGAAGCGCGGCAAAATTGATAGTGGCATTGCTCACCCGTGTGTGTGTTGTTTTGCTGTCCACCCGGTATGTTTGTGGTATTGGATTAAACATGATATTGTTATTGTTGATGGACATTTCTAAGTGTTCTGCTTTGACTGGTGACCCGTTGTGCAGGCGGCGTGGTCTGTGGAAAGACTGCACAGTCTCTGTGCATGTTAGTTCTAATTTCATGCTTTTACCAGAAACATAGTCTAACAAGGGCAAGAAAGCAGCACGAATGTGTTTGCAGTGTGCATACGGGCCCATGCCAGCAGCACATTCACACTGTGTCTCTAGTATGTTGCCATGCTTATCCAGGCTCAGGTCCATGTCATATGTGGTAGTGCGACGCATCTTGGCACGGCACTGTGTCCTCAGGAATGTCGTCTCATCTTTCTTGCAGAAACGCATGAAACGGATAAACCTGAAAGACAATTATTCTACTTAAATGTTCATGGTACACTTGTTCACAAGCAATAAAACAGTAAACTACAAGGCACAAGGTGACCTTCTAAAATAAATGGCAACACTTAACTGTCACACTTTGTGCTTTATCGATGGTATATGAATAATTATCTACATATTTTACATTACATGTTTTAAATAAATTGTTTCAACTACCTGTCATCATACAGTTCTCTTGCTTTTCGGTTGAGGCATATTCCTAATGGATGAAGAAACTGGTCGACAGTGTGAGATGATATAGGTGGCAGAATAGTGTTCCCTGTTACATCTCTGTAGCTGGTTGCAGGGGGTACGGACATTCGCCAGTCATCGTCATGGTTGAGATCACTGGTAGTACAACCAAAGTTGCTGTTCCGGTCATATGCCTCCAATCTGTAAATATGTAGTGTAAATTGTACTAGAGGCACTACAATCATCAAGGAAAACATTAACACTGGTAGTACCCAGTTGCACATTTTATAGGATATTTAATATAATGGTATTTTGTTAATTATACTAGATGTTTGCATGACACATACATTCACTCATACAAGACAAGCCAACGCACATGAGCATAAACAATCTATTCTCAAACCTGGCTTGAGTACACACTCGGCACACGTTCAAACCTACTCACTAAAGACTACAAGCCTGATTTCCCAAGATAATGGCACGGATTGTGTGTATTCACTAAATGCGCTATCAGCGTCTATTTAGACTAGCCACTCTGGCTCAATGCCAATTTCGTAACCTTACGTAATCAAACCCGAGGCCGAGCTATTCACTCGACTGATACTTTTGTCCTTTACTAGTCGGTACTGCATACCCAATTAATGGAACTCGCTGCTACTCAACAGGCCATTTAAAATAAATTATTCCAAATTCAGTGTCCGCATAAATATGTTTGATTGAATAATTCCATGTTATCCTATTATCGTTCATCGTGCGACTTACCGTTCAATCAACTCCTTTTTGCGGCCTGATCGTTTGGCCCTTCGCTTTTCAAGTTCTTGTCGTAGTACTGGCAGCGTTAGACGATCGTACTTTCCCATTACGATATAAAATAAAATAACTGAAAGACGCGTAAATCACTATTTAAAATTCACGCGCAAGAACAATACTACGGAAACGTGGGATAAGGGCACGGACCACAGTCACTTTTCCCATAGACGACCATTATAACGTTCTTGCGTCTACATTGAAAATTTATCCTACAATTTTTTTTAAAAATTCACAGAAAATGACAGACCCACTAAGACACCTGGTGTGCGAAATTCGTGAAAATGACATACCTCCTTTTCGCACAAATTGCTTCAAAGCATGAGGCCCGTGCATTTCTGCCATGAAATTACCTGGTTTCCCAAATATGAGTACATCCTGCCTAACAGCCACTGTGTCCTTACGCAACTGGTATACCAACTGACAAATGGCATCATTTCAAAGCTTAGATGCTACTGTGCACAAAAACATCACTTCCACTCACTCACGCACACAATTTCTGCTCTCACGAATAAACCCTATCTGCACAATGAATTTTTTCCTTGGGACTCTTTATCTATGTAATGGCGGATGGATTCTGACTGTGGTCCGTGCCCATAATTCCGTGAGGCTAGTGCCGGTACGGTAGTGGCGCCACGTAGTGGGAAACAGTGCTCGCCTCCTCATTCCGTGATTGGACAACTGATCGGTGATGCCAGAGGTAAATTCTAAGTGGTTGGGGGTAAATGTAAATGATTTTACAGTAATATTAGACGCTGAACAAGCGTAAAAAACTGTATTTCACAATATAGCAGGTGTCGCTCCACTGATCAAAATGTGCGATATTTAAGATAATCATGCGACATCGGTGTCGCGCACTTTCCAAAAATATGCGACACTTGACAAATAAACGCGAGAATGTCACAAAATCGCGTCCTAGCTCAAACCCTGCAGGCTGTCTCATTTCGAAGAATTTACTAGCTTCTACGTTTTCTAGTCCGTTTAATATTTTGAAAGTTTCGATTAGGTCGCCTCTTTGCCTCCGGTAGTATAACGAGTGTAGTCTCAGGTGTCTTAGTCGCTGTTCATACGTGAGCTTCGCTAAGCTGGTTACCAGCTAAGCTGGTTACCAGCTTAGACTTAGTGGCTGCGTGTTGTACTTTCTCTAGACTGTCGATGCCTTTCACCATGTACGGGCTCCATAACTGAACACAGAATTTGAGGTGTGGTCGGACATATGCTGTGTATAATGTCAGAAATGAATCTTTTGTTAAGTGTTTGAAGGATCTCCTCACCATGCCAAGAGTTTGCATGGCTTTCTTTGATGCTTTCTTGCAATGCGTTGATGATTTCAGGTCAGTGGTCACCCACACTCCCACATCATTTTCCTCATTTATGGATTCAAGATCAACTCTGGCTCCGGACTTGTTTCTCATAGTGTAGTTTCTGGATGGTGGTCTCCCCACTTGCATTAGCTTGCATTTGTCAGCATTGAACTCTAGCAGCCAGTCTTTTGCCCAATCTTCCAGGGTGGTGATGTCGCATTGCAGATGTTCTTGATCTTCCTGACTCCTGACAGGTGTGACTAGCTTTGTGTCATAGGCAAACATCTTGATGTTGTACTGGACCAGGTCTGGGATGTCGTTTATGTATAATATGAAGAGAAGCGGACCTAAGACCGACCCTGGGGGACACCACTCAGGACAGGGGCCCACTCCACCGACCCCTGGGGGACACCACTCAGGACAGGGGCCCAGTCCACCGACCCCTGGGGGACACCACTCAGGACAGGGGCCCACTCCACCGACCCCTGGGGGACACCACTCAGGACAGGGGCCCACTCCACTGACCCCTGGGGGACACCACTCAGGACAGGGGCCTACTCTGACTTAGATCCATCGAGGACCACTTTCTGAGTCGTAGCACTTAGAAAGGCTTCCACCCACCGAGCCACTTTGCCTTGGATGCCATAGGTTTCTAGTTTCTTTATCAGTCTGCAGTGGGGAACTGTGTCGAACGCCTTCTTATAGTCCAGGTATATGATGTCCAGGCCATATCCCTCATCCAGTGTTGTTGTCCAATCCTCAAACGTTTCTAGCAGATTGGTCAGACAGGACTTGCCTTCCAGGAATCCATGTTGGTTTGGGTTGATGATGCTGTTTTTATTGAGAAACTCAATCATGTTCTCTGATGATTGCTTCCAAAATCTTGCATGATATGGAAGTGAGACTGATCGTTCGGTAGTTTCCAGCTATCGCTTTAGATCCATTTTTAATAATTGGTGTGACTAATGCTTGTTTCCAGTCCGATGGGATTTGACCGGTTTCTAATGACTGGCAGAATATCCAATACATCGACTTGGCCAGACTGCTGCTACACTCTTAGAACCCTTTGGTGCAGCCCATCTGGGCCTGGTGCCTTGTTCAGTTGGATACTTTGTAGTTTCTTTTGGACAGTCTCTTCTGTAAATGTGATATCAGTTACACATTCATTAGTTCTTTGGTGGAATTCTGGGATGGTGGACTTATCTTTGTGTACAAACACTGATTTGAAAAATGCGCCCAATACATTTGCTTTCTCCTGGTCATTTTCTGTTAGACAGCCGTCTTCTTTCTCCAGCTGGGTTACTGTCACCTTAACTTTCTGTTTTTATCTCAGATATCTGTAGAATCTCTTAGGTTCCTTCTTGAATTTGTTAATTAGTTTTTCTTCATAGTTCTTCTGCGCTTGTCTAATCTTAGCGTTTGTCTCATTTCTCTGTTTGACATAAGCACTGTAGTCTCTGTCCAGCCCCCTTTTGTAGCGTTTGTACAAGTTGTACTTTGTCTTCACTGTTCTCACTATTTGTTTACTCAACCACGGAGGTTTGTTGTTCATATTACATTTCACGTTCCTGAGAGGAACGGTTTCTCTTTCTGCTTTTGAGATCTCTTTCTTGAGTTCAGTCCAAGTTGTGTTCACACTGTTACCATGGAACTTACTCTCCCGGTCTGTATTGCTCAGGGATTCGTTGATCACATCATAATCACCTTTAGAGTGGTTTCTGAATCCGCTCAGTCTTTTGTTGGCCAGTACTTCTGCATAGCATATGTAGGACCACTGTAGGGACTCGTGGTCACTGTATCCCAGCGGTGCTAGATGTGTCACATTGTTAACCATGTATTGTTCATTTGAAAACACCAGGTCAAGTGTGGAAGGTTGCTGGGCCGATCTCTGCCTGGTCGGTTTGATGATGTGTTGATACAGGTAAGCATCTTGCGTTGCATCGAAAAACTTGGCTGCTGTGTTCTCCTCCCATTTGATCTGTGGGAAGTTATAATCTCCCATCAACATGATATGTATGGGTATAGCCCTACATTTCTTGGAGGTGTTTCACTGCGTCGATTATTTTTATATTGTTCTCATCGCTAGACTTCTGTGTCCTGTATACAATTCCTGCTAACATCATATCTTTATCATTCAGCTTTTTTCCATCAGGCCTTTATGGGATAGGGTAACCAACAATAAGCCTGGCTAAAATAACAACCATACAACCTGCGATCCGTTTCTCCAGGCTTTTTTCTCTCAGCTTCGAAAATCAGCTTGCCTGGTTACTAGCCTCGTTCCTATGGATCAACGATCCATTGGAACCTGACCATACTTAGGATTTCAGCATTTCGTGCTCAACGCTGAGCTCAACGCTGATTTTGTGCTCAAGATGTTTTATAACCTCGCCTGAGTTTGAGCATAGTGTGAAAGCGAGGCTTGAGCATGAAACCGTGCTCTGCTGAGCTTGAGTACGGTTTATAACCTATAAATTGCTTAAGTAAACATTTGTAGTTTATTATTAAATAGGAAGTAAACTTGAGTCTTGTATTATAGCACCCTTAATTCTTACAGAACGAAGTCGTATTTCTAAAGTTGCCATGGATATGTGTATTTGTGTAAATTGTCCTGTATTGTAACTATGAACATCTTGATTAAGTGTAAACATATTATAAAAAATTGTAGGTAGAAGACCATTGTTGTATTTATACATAAACATTTGTATTCAGTATACATGTAGTTGTCTAAACGTTAGGATGTTTAGTAGTTTAAAGATAGGTTTAGTATGAGCTGATCTATTAGCTGAGACAAGCATTCTCACTGCTTTCTCTTGAACCTTTATAATACTTGAACAATATGAGTCAAATGCACTACCCCACACTTCAATACAATATGTCAAATGACGGAATAAAAACGAGTAATACAAGGTGACCAAGCATGGTCTAGTTAATAATCGTTTGGCTTTATTGATAATGCCAACACCTTTAGGAATTCTGCATTTAACTTAGTTAATGTGTTCCGCCCAATTGAGTTTGCTATCAATAGTATAGCCAAGAAATGTTGTAGAGGATACTTGCTTAATAGCATTATCATTAATTTCTAGTTTTGTCGGTTTGATATGTTTTCTGTTTGATGTTCTAAATATCATGTATTGGTTCTTATCAATGTTTAAAGATAATTTTTTTGCATTTAACCAAGCTGCAAGTTTTTTTAGTTCAAGATTCATTCAGCTATATCATCCAATTGATCACCCTTTATAAACACACTAGTGTCATCAGCAAATAATATGGAAAAAAGAATATCTGAGACATTAGCGATATCATTGATATATAATAGAAACAGCAATGGCCCCAGTATGGAACCTTGAGGCACTCCACAAGTAATAGTGAATTTAGTGGAGCTAGTGTTATCGTAATATACGTATTGACTTCTATTAGATAAATAACTTTTAATCCAGTCATTGGGTATGCCACATATATCATAGCACTGGAGTTTTTGACAGAGTATCTCCTGATCAACAGTATCGAATGCTTTAGATAAATCTAAGAACACCCGTAGCAAAATTGTTTTATTCTGTAGTGCTTCTGATATTTTGTCTAACATGGTCAATAGTACCATGCTAGTGGAGTGATTTATTTCGAAAACCAAACTGATATTTGTACAGAATGCTATACTTATTAATACAATTTTACAGCCTGTTATACATTAGTCTTTCCAATATTTTAGAGAAAGTAGGTAATATTGAAATTGGCTGGTGGTTAGAAAATATTTTTTCCTTAGCTTTGTAGATAGGTATTTCCTTAGCTATTTTTAATTCATCTGGGAATATTCCAGTATTTAGAGAGATTATATAAATATGTTAATAGTTTAATAAAGCTTTTATATGTTTTTTTAATTACTTTACAAGAAATGTCATCGCATCCAGGACTAGATATTTTGAGAGAGTACAGTGTACTATTGCTGACAGCTCATTTTCAGTTACCGGTTCAAGATACACTGTGTATAGTTTTAGTATTGCTGTTTGTCGTGTATGACATAGGGTCTGTTTGGTTCTGTGGAATGTTTTTTTGTAGGTTAGAGCCAACAGTTATATAAAACTTATTAAAACATTCGCGTTTTTGTCTGATGTTACAACTTTATTGATGATGAATTTTGTCTGCATTATACGTTCATGTTTCTTGTTTATTATTTCTTTTAACAGGGACCAAGACTTTTTAAAGTTATGTTTATTTTCTTCAAAGAGAGTAATGTTCATGTTCAGATTTCCTTAGTAAGCCATTCAACTTACTTTTGTATACTTTATATTTAGTTTCGTTATATCTTGTGTTTTGTCTTACATATTTGATAACAGTTTATTCTACTCTTTTATTGAGTTTTTAGCCCATATGTTAGCCATGGTTTCCTATTCTTGTAGTTAAGCTTGATTGTTTTTATGGGAAAGCAGTCATTTTATTCTTGCAGTAGTGACTTACAGAATACCAAGTAGGCTGTTTGACAGTTATTTGGGGATGTCATAATATACCAGTCAAGATTTTGTGTGTTATTGTAAAATTTATCTATGTTTTCCTGGGAAAGGTTTCTGTTTGTTATGTATTTAAGATAGTTGGTTAATTTGCAATTATTATCAATGAGAAATATTGGGAAGTGGTCAGATATATCTGTATACATGATGCCCTGGAGCATGTTTTTATGGTTATTTGTAAAAATTTAATCAATTAATGTTGCCGATTGATTAGTTACTCATGTTGGTTTATTTATTAATGGAATATAAGAGTGTAAAAACATCAGGTTTAAAAATTGCATGTTGGTGCATGTACTTCATGGTTAAACAGATTAATGTTACAGTCACCCATAATGTAACATAATTTGTTTTCATTGTTGAGAATATCAAGAATTAGACATTTCATCAATAAATTTGTTTATATCAATGTTTGGCGGTCTGTATATGACACCAACTATAATATCTTTATCATATGCAATACTATCTTTATGTATCTCTATAAATTGACATTCTATGTACCGGTAGTCATTTAATTTAGTAATGTCTAATCTAGCATGATATGCAATATTGTCATTAATATAGAGTGTAACACCACCACATACTTTAGTATGCCTGTAAGTGTGGTCTGCTTTGTATCCTGGTAAATCACAGCAGTTCACATTGTAGTCTTGACACCATGTTTCTCTAATGCCAATAACCGAAAAGTTATGATTTAGTACATGGAGATACTGATCTAATTCATGTAGATGTTTGCTAATACTTTGAATATTAATGTGTAGTAAACAAAACATTTTGTTCATTGGTTACAGTTCAGAACATTTAATAACACATTTTTTTAATAAAAGTGTCTTCAACAAAATAGTCACAGTTATTTTGTACAGCTGAGTACACGTTATTAAAATATTGTAAATCAGGATCATTATTGTATATAGGCAAATTATGGCTATTATTATTCAAATCAAAAGGATTAAGTAGCTTATTTTGTAAATCACAAAATTATATATTCGTAACATCAAACCAGTCATCAGAGATAGCATTGAGGAATTCATAAATGGCAGAATAATGCATTTAATGCAGTGCCAGTTGGTAATTAGCTCCACGTCATTAATTTGCATGTAAGGTAGACATTTAGTATGATTATACACAAGAATAAATGATACAGGTTAAGGAAGTATGCTTATTAACATACTTTTCACATATACAACACTGTTTTGACGTCATTTAAATAGGTTTGAATATAAACATGTAAATTGAATCCATGTAAACACCGTGGGAAAAAATTTGCAATTACAAATACATAGCAATATATTATAGCACTTAGCAAACTTACTGTATATAGTCATAGTTTGGTGTATACAGGTACAAAGCACTGGAACTGGGTACGTAAGTTCATGATGCCTTATTTGGCAATGTCATTCAATTCTTTAAAGAGTCTTGATAACGATTACTTTGTTTGCAATGTTCTTTATGAGGGTGGTCCCATCTGACGACCAACAGTCATTTATCAACTTCTTCCTTTTTGCGGCAATTGTGGAGCAGTCTGGCCCTGATCTGCGTTTAGACCTCATTCAAGAATAGGACTTGAGTCCTGGTGCCTTGACTTTGTTCAGGTGGCTTGCCTACTGCGCCCGTCCGGTCTATGTCGACATTGCTGGATGCATCTGCTCTCTCATCCCATTGTGGTCTACAAGGGTTGGGATTCAACCCTACCCTGGCTTTGTAGATTCGTTTACGGCTCGCGTATGTTGCAAATTTTACAAGCACTGGTCTTGATGGCTTGTCCCTGGTTCCAACTCGATGAATTCAGTCAATCTCATCCAATCGGAGGGGCGGACTCAGTTTAGGATTATTCGATTCGTTTAGCGCACCTATTGTGCATTTAGTTATGTCCTCATTTTTGCTGTAGTTTTTCAGTGACTTCTTTGCCTCTAAGAGCAGCCAGCATTCCACTGATAAAGTCTTCTTTGTCCGTGGCTATTGAGCCACCAAACAACGGCACACCCCAGCTTATACATGTAGTTGTCGTGTTGACACCACGTGCTGTCTGGGGGGGTTATTGTGCAATTTCGTCACACCCAGCAGATACAGTCATACCCACCAGTGCACATGGACATTAAACTGTGAATTTACTTCAATTCACGCGTCAATTAGTCTTGGTTTCAATGTACCCCAGTGCTATGTACCTTCATAGTTCTCTTCTGTTCGAGTTGGTAAGCGCCAGTCAACAAAGCAGAAATGAGTATTAGTTGGAGAGCCTTCGCCAGGGCAACACCAACGCCCCCCACTTTAGCTGTTCCCCTTTGTGTTGGCTTGCCTTTCGCCATTTTGTTGTAGCAAAGTGCCTCTCTTTCTACGCTAGTTGTCATTAAAAATGTATATATTTTGAAGTGTTTTAATAGTGTTTCCAATAATGACACTGATGTCACACCCAAATTAATTGTTTTTTTTACCCCACTATAACATATAAGCTTTGAAGATGTTCTGCTAGGGAATGACAATGTTTGTTGAATCAACAATGTGTCACCCATGTATCGTTGTTGTAGTATGCAGTCACACTCAGTCATCCACGTGTTGTTGTAGTATGCAGTCACACTCTGTCATCCACATGTTGTTGTAGTATGCAGTCACACTCAGTCATCCACGTGTTGTAGTATGCAGTCACACTCAGTCATCCACGTGTTGTTGTAGTATGCAGTCACACTCAGTCATCCACGTGTTGTTGTAGTATGCAGTCACACTCAGTCATCCACGTGTTGTTGTAGTATGCAGTCACACTCAGTCATCAACGTGTTGTTGTAGTATGCAATCACAGTCAGTCATCCACTTGTTGTAGTATGCAGGGGTAAGATATTGCAAGTCATGGAAGGTAGCCAGCCATGCAAAGTGAACACTTTGATGATAGAAAGTAAATACTTTGAAGATAAAATGTATGAACAATATCAACAACAAATAAAAAAACATCAAAAACAAACAGTTTTGAAACATTTATTTTTAAGGCAAGTTCAGTAGAATGTGACACATAATACTGAATAAAATACAGTATACAATTACACACAGGTTGTTTTTCTTTCATAGGATGGTACATCAACAGTCTTAACGAAAAGTCTCCAAACTTCACAGGACATAAGGTCCTGTGAACTGAACTGTTTTGCTGATTTTTACAGGACCTGATTTTACCCTAGCTTAGAGAAACTTTAACCAGGCTACCGATTAATTCACCAGAAGCGCTCCGCGCACCATGGTGATAATTTAAATCTAACTATAATCGAGATAGCGTATATTTTTATGTATGTACGTTTATATATGTGGTTATAAATAAACATGTTCACGTTTTTCTTCTAGACGGCTTGCACCTTGGGCGCCAAACTATCAGGGATTGATCTACGACCCGACTAATGAAACGTAACGCCTTTATTTTTTTAAATTTTTATGGTAAATCAAATGTTCACTGTGTAAAACGTTAACTTCCAACAATCGCAGAAACCACGCGAGCCGCGGTTTATATTATTATAGTAGAAAGCACGCACCCACGTATTGGCCCGAGGTCGCAGACCAATACACAATAAAAACACAGTTGAAAGCAGATATTCTACTATTCATCAACCAACATAAGTATCTACGCGACCGTCTATATTTTGAACATTCAACGTTGAGTATTGCATCACGTGTGTGACGTGGTTGTTTCGGTAATATGTTCGAGCATATTGATGGCATATTGCCTGAGGCATTTGGTAAACATTGCTATCATGACTGTCACATATAAACTAACATGTAATCCCGTCCTGGGGATGGGCATTTTTCTTGTATATATAAAAGTGGCGCCACGCGGCACCTAGACTATTAATATGACCGGTTATTATTTCAATGTAGAATGACCATTCAGTTACACGTTGAGCGTCAATGTGGTTGATTAAAAATACAATGAATGCTCCCTATTGATATCGCTTCGGCTACGGTTTGCAATGTCAAACGTGGCACAAACACACGATTTATGGTTAACATATATTCAGGACAACACTTCTGAGATATTTATTGACATTCCGTTTATTTTTGCTGGGTCTAAAATATTGCAGCTCCGTAACTATTTCGAGTCGCCATCAGGGCTACTGTAGTAAAAAATTGAAGTCGCCCGAAGCCAGTTTTGGGCGCTATTGGCGACTGGGTGACCGTTAAATCTCATCCCTGAGTATGCAGTCACACTCGGTCATCCACGTGTTGTTGTAGTATGCAGTCACACTCAGTCATCCACGTGTTGTTGTAGTATGCAGTCACACTCAGTCATCCACGTGTTGTTGTAGTATGCAGTCACACTCAGTCATCCACGTGTTGTTGTAGTATGCAGTCACACTCAGTCATCCACGTGTTGTTGTAGTATGCAGTCACACTCAGTCATCCACGTGTTGTTGTAGGATGTTACATACTTTATTTTATATTTATCTACGGTTTCCATAATTGACACTCATATCGTTCTTTATTATACCGTCCTGTAATATATACATAATCATTAGCAATTGCTATTTCACTAGGTTACGTGTTGTTTTAATTTACCAAGTGATCCGCACCTAATTAAAAAAAACCTGTCTTGCTACGTGCATTCTCGTATGTCGTACCATACCGTAATACTTACGTAGAGTTGTCCATAGCTACGATTGAGTCTAACCACCGAGTTCCCTCCAACGTGTTGTCTGGTAGATGTCTGTGCCACTGACCCGCAAACCCTGTGCACAGTGATTTAGTAGATGACAAGATGGGCTTAGTGCCTGGGTGTCTCGTGAACCACCTAGCGCCGTTTGGAAATTGTATTTCAACGTATCACTGAGCACTTTTAGAGGATTACGTTAATTACTGTGTGGTTGTCAGTAATTATAGGCGGCATTATCACAGTTTGTAACAACACTTTATGTTAGTCTTTCACTCCAAGTCTAATGTTTCCTTTTTGCCATTCTTTAATTTAACCCAAGCATCAAGTAACTCTATCCTGTGCAGTAAAGCAAGTCGTTAACATGGCACTTTTGATATCTAGGGCATTGAACCACTCTCTTACTCATGGGTTCAATGAACCAACGAAGTGTTGCATAAGTTCAGGGGCTTTTCTATTAGGTAGATTGAACTATGTAAACTAAACCAAAATGTAACCTAGCGAAACAGCAACCTTTAATGAGTGCAGTTATCACCTGACTAAATCGTAAATCAGCTATATGACTGCTGATTTTGAAACCATAAATACATTTTAAACAAGGCAGGTAACTTGTCTACTAAAAAGTCACAGACGACTGAATTTGAGTATCCACAACAATTGCAACATGGCAAGGATAATGGTATAAAGATGTACAGGGAACCGTAGATATTTTGCATCTGGTCCGTCTTAGAAAGGGGGTTTCGGGAAATATTTAGATTTTGTATTTGTTGGTAGCCATTCTATGCAACCTACTTGTTAAGCTATCGTGGGAACACAACATATACACATATTTGTTCATTGGTAGAAGTCCACCTTCTACTGATGCTCCACCTCATGTTTCCATAAAACGCTCAGGTTACATTATTATTAAATCTATTTGTGGCTTTGAATGAATGAATGAATAACTTTATTTTGGCTACACATACATTTTAAGATATTTACAATATGATATGAGTCACAGATTATACAAATAGCAGAGCAACCAAGGAGATCCTCTAGAAACCCCGCGGGGCTTATGACGAGGACTACCCAGAAATAAATCAACATAACTTCCTATTTTGTTTCCTTAGGCTTAAGCCAAAAACATATACTAAGCAACATTATTGCAAGTGAAATACAATATAATGTAAACAAATAAAAAAATTGCTTAAATATGTACATACAAATTGTAATTAGAATTTTATGAACAAATACTACACTAATAACCTAACTAATTATTGCACATGAATACATTACAATGTGAACATGAACACATTAAGTAACGCAGGAACCATGAATACATTAAATACTACACGAACATCAATTCACGTTTTTTTCTGCCATGTTAAAATAACGGTAGATGTAAAGTATATGTTATACAAATTGAGTCTCAAAAATGTTGCTTAAATAGCAACATATAATTTGTACTTTGAATTATATGAACAAATAATACACTAACTACACAATTGTCATGTATTCATTAAATGTGAGCATGAATACATTAAGTAATCCATGATCCTGAATACATTAAATATTACATAAGCATGAAACACATGGTCTTCTCCACCATGTGAAAATAAATGTAGATATAGAGTACATTTTGTACAAATACAAAGTTTCTTATTTGCAGTGTTTACTGTAAAGTCATTGATATTGTATTTTTTCCTTTTGGTGTGAATATAATAAAATTTGACTTTTTGGTGTTTAGGGAAAGTTTGTTGGTATGGAACCATGTTGAGATTTTTTGTATTTCTATGTTTACCTCTTTGATGAGAGTGTTGAAGCATGTATGAGCATGAAAGAGACTTGTGTCATCTGCAAACAGTATAGGATTTAGGATATCTGATACATTTTCAATATCATTTATATATAAAATAAAGAGTAATGGACCTAATATAGATCCTTGTGGAACTCCACATGTAATTGTCATATATTTTGATTCTGCTTTGTTATACGATACATACTGTCTTCTGTTATTAAGATAGCTTTTAAACCAGTTGCAGGCATTACCTCTTATGCCGTAGCATTGAAGTTTATTTATTAAAATGTTATGATCTATTGTATCGAAAGCCTTGGAGAGATCAAGAAAAACACCTATATTATACTTTTTATGGGCCATATTACTTGATATTTTATCAACCAAATCAATCAGTGCCATATACGTAGAATAGTTTTTCCTAAATCCGTATTGTTTTTTTTATATTATGTTGTGTTCTGCTAAAAAATGGTAAAGCCTATTGTACATTAGGCGTTCCAGTATTTTTGAGAGGCATGGAAGGATAGAAATAGGTCTATAATTTGAGAATAGTTCAGGGTTTTCACTTTTATACAAGGGGATAACCTTTGCTATTTTTAGTTTGCTGGGCACAGTGCCAGTCATAAGTGAATTATTGAAAATGTGGGCAAGTTGATTTGCAATTTGTGGTGTAATTTGTTTAATAATGTGTGGATCAACATTGTCGAATCCACTTGATTTCTTTGAATTTGCTTTTTTTACTATGTTAATTATTTCCTCAGAATATGTAGATGTACAGGAAAAGCTTGATGCATTTTTTTTATAAATTGTGTTGGGTCATTACCTGTTTGTGTTAAGTTTCATTGGTAATTGACAAAAATAATCTGTAAATCCATCAATCTTGAAGCCCCTTGGATGGTTTTGTCCAGGTTTGGTTGTAATTACCTTCCTGAGACTTCTCCATGATAAAATGAGCACACCCTTTGTCAACAATGGGACAGAAACGGGGCCTTTATCTTGCGAACAGGGGTTAATCAGGGATGAGTTATTTCATATGCCTTAGCAACTGGATACCCGTTGACTGCGGGTGAATTGTGTTTACTATGGTGGAGAAGGTCATGCAGCCCTTTCTCTGTTTGTATAAGTAGACCAACTACTTTTGTGCATGTCATATTGTAAATACTCTAGTTAGTACTATATATATATATATATATATATATATATATATATATATATATATATAGTTAGTACTATATATATATATATATATATATAATACTAGTTAGAGTATTTACAATAATATTATATACACAACTGAGATAAACCCCCCAATCGAGTATTTAAAATATGATGTACACAAAAGTGATGGATAGATCCCTTTTGATTCCACATTCAGATCAATTCAGTACCTATACATGATATGTTAGTTTGAAAAGCATATCGTCACAGTACAGATACATCGGTAGGGTGGGTGGGAATAAATTTGGTAGCTCGAAAGAAAGATGTTGTTCGTGTGGCTCAGCGAACAAAAAGTGACGTGAACACGTGGTCCCGCTTGCTGAAAGCGTGCACCGCTGGCCAGAAATATGTTCCGAAAGAGTCACATGTTCGGTTGGTGTGACTGGGCCAGCTTAATTGTTTTACTGACAAAGATGGTGGGGAGGGAAACAGGTTACTTTTGTTAATCACATCTAGCTAATTAACTAAGTGCTCGCTACCCAGGCCCTTAAAAGAATTTTCATCAAACAGGCCAAACATTCATGTCGTTTGCTTCAGTCCAGGCTAATGAAATAGTCGGATCAAATAGGCAATCGTGAAAACACTGGCACTGTTTTGTGACCATCCTTTCTACCACACTTAACACGTCCAAAAGGAGTATTCAGGCCATGGCTAATGTCAGCTTAGCCAATGGCAAGTTCACTGTCCCATCACCAGAAAGTCCATCAATGCAATATTTGAAGTCTAGCAGTCTGTAATTTTCTGGCTTGTTGCTCGATCGCTTCTTAAATAGTGGTGTAATGTTTGCTTCTTTCCATTCTGAAGGAACTATTCCTTCTCCTAGTGACAAGTTAAACAATTTTGCAAGTGGTACACTAATTTGCTCAACAATTTCCTTAAGCAGTTTTAGTGGTATCCCATCAACTCCAGGTGATTTATTATCTTTCATCTTCTTAATTTTGTTTGCTATAATTTCAGGAGTTACAAATAACTGCCCTAAATGTTCTGATTTATTGCCCTCAAATTTATTAAATGGAACTGGCAGTGTGCTGATATCTTCTGTGGTAAAAAGTGAGCTGAAATACTCATTCAGGACATCTGCCATTTGAAACCTGTCTGAAATTATGTTTCCCCTGTTGTTTTCCAGTGGTCCAATCTTATCTCGAACTTTCTGTTTACTCCTTACATAAGCAGAGAAACTCTTGCTGTAATTTTTTATATTACCTGCCAATTTTTTTCAAAGGTTCTTTTAGATTTTCAAATTTCAGTTGTAGCTAGGCTAAGTGCCTCTGTAATTTGCATAGTCTTCATCCTTTCTGCTACGCCTATAAACCCTCCACTTCTTTAAATCATAGTTTGCGATAAACACAATTTTTCTAATAGCTTCTTTTGACAAGTGTTTCTTTCTAGACCGTTTTCCTTGTTTTTTCAAGGGAACAAATTTATCGATGATACTCTCAATTTCATATTTTAGAATATTCCAACATTCAATTGCGGTCTTATTCATCAGCATGTTATTCCAATCTAGCTTTGCTAAGTATTTTCTCATATCTTTGTAGTTACCTTTGTGGAAGTTTCTCCTATACGTTTTTTATTTTTACTTTCTGATTTTACATTGATGTCAAAATGTATTTGATTGTGGTCACTGTTACCCAATGGTTCATGTATTTTTACATTGTCCACAAATTCTTTTTGTGATGATAAAACTATATTTAAAACTATATTAAAAATAGAAATTGTTGGTCCTCACTCCAGAGATTTCCATTGTATATGTCCATGGTTAAAATCTCCCATTATGATACATTCCCCTTTACTAACTTCCTTTATAGCATTTTGTATTTTTGTGTTATCCTCTTCATTTATGTTTGAACTTCGGTAAACAATCCAATAGTTAATTTTGAATTTCCTGAAACTATTTTGCACCAAACAGCTTCACCGTAATCTGCTTCGCTTTCTAATTTTATTTCATAAGCCTGAATAGATTCTTTAACATATAAAATAATTCCCCCTCCCCTTCTTCCTATTCGATCTCTCCTAAACATTACGTATCCTGTCAATCCTAATTCAGCATCTGTAATGTTGCTGAGGATGAGCTGTGCACTGTACTATCAATGGCAATGCTGGATGATGCGTATTTTAATTTTTGTTAGAAAAAAAGGTGTCTGTGAATCCGTCAACATACAAAGTTTGATTGGAATCGGTCTAGTAGCGATGAATGTGTTAGCAAATATACAAATGAACACTTTTGTCATATGTTTAAAATACAAAAAAATAACTTGTTTTTCACTTTCTCATGCTCCATAAAATGTACTTTATATTGTATTTTATATCGTAGTACACTCCTGTAGCATGATCAACATGAGTGGTTTACATTAAATATGTACATTGGCATACAACTGCGTTCAGCAACTGCAAAAATTTTTAAATCGTGGTGGCCATCTTGGATTGCTGGTTACCATGATGACGAAACGTAAAATAATATGGCTCATTTTACTCGCTGATTATCGTACTTTCAGAATATATATAATACTCCTATTCATTCATAAAATGCATTTTTTTTGCTAAAATCTTGACTTGAAGTGATGCAGTCGATTTTCTTGCATATTCACTGTTAATGCAGTATTCAGTGATCACAGCAGATCAGGGCTGTAGTACTGAAATGGTTAATATTTCATATTTTATTTAATGAAATATTTGATGTTGCAAATTTGTATGAAAATTATGTGGTCGATATTAGATGTTATGCGCATGTGCAACTACAAGGGAACATCTCATTGCATGCCATTGTTAATATAATTAAACTTTAAAAGAATGTATGGGTTAAATTATCTTCTGTTTGGTGAACAAAGTTTATTGTTTTTGTAATTAAAAAATATACTATATATATTGCAGGTCATGTGCATGTGCAACTTTAAGGAGGGAGGGAAGGAGTAGTTTAATGTAATTAAGTCACACACAAAGTTATGTGAGGAGGTTTTTTAGTCCTAGTTTCCATTTAGGTGGGGGCATTATATCCAGGGAAAGTGTGTCTGTATACCTACATTACCCCCTCCGGACAAAAGAAATGAAATGTATGTTGTGATGTGATGTCTACTGATTTTGTATAATAGCAAGTGTAAAGATCATCTTATACGCAATTAGCCACATCATTGGTATTTCTCCTATTCAATACAAATGAAGTGTCAACATGTACCTGACTGAATTATTTTAAATAAACAAGTTGCAGAAAAATTATGTTGCATTACTGCAAGGTCAAAATAATAATGATCATTAGGGGTTTGTCCTTGAGGAGTTATGTCCATACTCCATTTATAACAGTATTTAACAAGATTGCCATCCAAGGCAAAGGCCCAGATGGCAAGCTGACAAGGACACCATGGACTTATCAAGAGTCCCACCTAACTGTCCTTTCCATACTAGCCTCCTGATGGAAACAGGCTTTTAATTGAAGCCATTCATTCGTTGGTGATCACTTCACTGATATGGGTTCCAGACTTCCAGCAGTAAGCTTACTGTCTTTACTATCTGTATCAATAAACCCGCTAAGCAGCAGCGCAGTACGAGTTACACCAGCAGACAACTTTCAAACACCATTGTTACTTTGCGACCTTTTCATTCAAATAAATATAAGAAACTTTTACAATAGTTGGTTCATGTAGTTTTTTACATATAACTGGCCATTGATGGTAATGATAATGAAACTGACAATGATGGCTTGTAATGATAATGACAAGTTATGTAGTCCCATAACAAGATTTAACAAGATTTGCCATCCAAGCCAAAGGCCCAGGTGGCAAGTGGACAAGGAAGCCATTGGCTTATCGAGAGTCCAACAATGTTCATTTACTTATAACCCGCCCTCCTGAGATTTGTGTCAACCTTGTTTTTAAACATATTCAAGCTGCGAGCAGTTACACAATCTGTAGACAATTTGTTCCATTCATTTATTGTCCTCTGTGAGAAAGAGTGCTTCCTGATGTCCAATCTACATTGATCCTTTACTAATTTTACCTCATGTCCTCTAGTTTTGCTATCCTTCTTGAGTGAAAAAAACATTTCTATCAATATTTTCATACCCATTCAATATCTTAAAAACTTCAATCAGATCTCCTCTTAACCTCCTTGTCTCTAGAGTTGTTAAACCACATTCTTTCAGGCGTTCTTCATAACTAAGGTCTCTCAGTTCTGGAATCATTTTAGTTGCTCTCCTTTGTATGCGTTCAAGCGTATCTATATCCTTCTTACGATATGGTCTCCATGCTTGTATACAATATTCTAAATAAGGTCTAACTATTGCTTTATAAAGATGTATAATTAACTTTTTTCCCTTGTATGTTATGTTTCTTCTAATCAATCCAAGAATTTGATTACCCTTTGAAGCTGCAATACCACACTGCTCTGAAACTTTCATATCAGCGCTTATTGTAACTCCTAAGTCCTTTTCTTTTACAGTAGTACCCAGAACAGTATCTCCCATTTTATAGTTTACATTCAAGTTCCCATGTCCTGTATGTAGGCATTTACATTTCCCAAAATTGAACAACATCTGCCATTTTGAACGCATACAAAGGAGAGCAACTAAAATGATTCCAGAACTTAGAGACCTTAGTTATGAAGAACGCCTGAAAGAATGTGGTTTAACAACTCTAGAGACAAGGAGGTTAAGAGGAGATCAGATTGAAGTTTTTAAGATATTGAATGGGTATGAAAATATTGATAGAAATATGTTTTTCTCACTCAAGAAGGATAGCAGAACTAGAGGACATGAGGTAAAATTAGTAAAGGATCAATGTAGATTGGACATCAGGAAGCACTCGTTCTCACAGAGGACAGTAAATGAATGGAACAAACTGTCTACAGATTGTGTAACTGCTAGCAGCGTGAATATGTTTAAAAACAAGGTTGACACATATATCAGAAGGGCGGGTTATAAGTAGGTGAACATTGTTGGACTCTCGATAAGCCAATGGCTTCCTTGTCCACTTGCCATCTGGGCCTTTGGCTTGGATGGCAAATCTTGTTAAATCTTGTTAAATTTCTCAGACCATATTAACTAATCTGTCTAGATCATTTTGTAAATGTTGTTTATCACCATCAGTATTAACCTTTCTAAACAGTTTTGTGTCATCCGCAAATTTCAGTACGTTACTTGTTATACTGTCGTCCAAGTCATTGATATATATTAAGAATAATATAGGTCCTAACACTGATCCTTGAGGTACCCCACTCAAAACCGATATCCAATTTGAAACTTCTCCATCTACTACAACTCGTTGTCTTCTGTCAGTCAGCCATTGTTCTATCCAGTCAGTTATGCTATCCACGATACCATGGGCTTTTAATTTAAGTAGTAATCTTTGATGTGGCACTTTGTCAAAAGCTTTCTGAAAATCTAAGTAGATAATATCTACTGGCGATCCCACATCTATCTACTTAGTGATTTCTTCCAAAAACATAACATATTTGTTAAGCATGACCTCGCTTTAAGGAATCCATGTTGAGATGAATTTAATAATTTATGCTTAACGAGGAAGTCCACCATATGGTCTTTAATTAACCTTTCTAATAATTTACAAATCACTGACGTTAAACTCACTGGTCTGTAATTCTCTGACTTATTTCTCGAACCCTTTTTAATTAATGGTATGATGTTTGCTTCTTTCCATTCAAACGGAACAACACTCTCTTTTAATGACAAGTTGATAATAATACATTTCTGTTTTTACGTAATTATTGTGGCAAGGATACTGGATACTCTATGACGACTCCATCCCTTTAAGAAATAGCTAAACTGAATAAATAGCTGTGAACTGTTGTGTTTTATTTATTACACATCAAAATCACACTAGCAGTTACAATAGTGTAGCACATTGATTAATTAATTACTAATGTGTTAATTAATGTTATATATTTTGTTGAATGTGTG
Source organism: Lamellibrachia satsuma (assembly GCA_033239005.1). Lineage (NCBI taxonomy): Eukaryota > Metazoa > Annelida > Polychaeta > Sabellida > Siboglinidae > Lamellibrachia > Lamellibrachia satsuma. Next base: position 314,232 of record BSQZ01000038.1, on the reverse strand, counting down.
TATGCGCAATGAAAGGATGTTTTTATTTCACTTTTCCATTTCATGTATTACGAGAAAGTAATTAATGTTATTTAATACGAACAATTACAATTGTTTCTGATCCATATCTTCTTCTTTCCATTAATCACTGGCAAAGCGGTAATACAAAGCGGTACTACATCACGATTTCTCCGTAGGATATTGCTGCGAAAACAGACAACACAGAATACAAGTTTTATCATGCCTGCCGACAGATACCCGTACATAATCAACGGGTCAGTGAGGCACAGATCCTTTATGATCGCTCAGTCGCGGTACTTCGACATTCATTCCACTATTCTTCGTTAGTACGACTCGTGATATTGAAGAGCGTACACAACGCTTTCTACGAATACGCAACAAAGCATGCGACTAAGATGGATGTCTTTCTTTTAACCTTGATGGGATCCTTCTTTTACAGAATGCCGAACTACGATGGTGCAGAATGAATTTACTGACGACTGTTTCAACTCCCTCCCCTCTCCCTCCACTCCACCCTCCCTCCCCCCACCCTCCCCTTCCTCCCTCCTTCCCCATCAGAAGGAAACCAGACATAGAATATCAGCATAATTTAAAAAACCTCTGTTCACCAAACTACAGATAATTTAACCCTTGCATTCTTTTAAATTTAATTATATTAACAATGACATGCAAGGAGTTGTCCCTTTAAAGTTGCGCATGCGCATGACATGCAATATCATCAGTATATTTTTTATTACAAAAACAATAACCTTTGTTCACCAAATGACAGATAATTTAACCCATGTATTCTTTTAAATTTAATTATATTAAAAATGACATGCAATGAGATGTCCCCTTGTAGTTGCGCATGCGCATAACATCAAATATTGACAACATAATTTTCATACAAATAACATTTGCAACATCAAATATTTCTTCTTCCTGTGAAGGACTGGTCACCTTAAGAGCGTCGTAAGTCCTGCGGCTCTGTGTCCGTTGGTAGTTCCGGTCAGGGCCAATTAAAAGACATTGCACCGTTATTGGGGCAACAATAGGTGTTTAGGTTAAAAACTATATTAACATCTATATACAGGGTCTGAAGTTATTTATAGAGTGATGAGGACTGGGTGCAGTTTGTGAAGGTTGCGGCCTACTCAACTCTGGAAGGACTCCAGTGAAGGAGCTGAGGAGATAGAGGTTGGGAGGTGGTTCCACTCAGACTTGTCCATTTTAGATTTTCGAGCATAGATGTTACACTGCCTGGTGATCTGTCCGTGTAGTTGTTGTATCTGGCTGCTCGACGTTGGACGCTTTCAAGGAGTTGGTCATCCTTTTGCTTGTAGGGATCCCAGACAGCTGAGGTGTATTCCAAAGTGGGGCGTACCAATGTGGTGTAGGTTGTTGTCTTGACTTTAGGGATACACTCTGAAGTTCCTTCGCAGGAACCCCACTCTCCAGTTTCCTCTTGCCGCTACATCCTCTACATGGTTGGACCAGGAGAGATCACTGCTGATGTTGATGCCCAAGTATTTGTTGGTACTTGTCGTTTCCAGTGTTTGACCATGGAGAGAATAGCTGGACGTTAGGGTTTCCCTTCGCTTGTTGGGCATGATCCGGATGACGTTGCATTTGCTCATGTTGAAGTTCATTTGCCAGGTGTGTTCCCACTCTTCCACGGAGTCAAGATCTTGTTGAAGGTGGATAGGACGGGTGGAGAAGACGAAGGGGTGCCTTCTAAGGCAACTTGCTGTGTTCTATTGGTCAGGAAGGATTGATCCCAGCTCAGGGTCTTGTCACAGACTCCATAGCATTGCAGCTTGTGCAGTAGATGTTAGTGGGGAACTCATTAAATAGAATATGAAATATTACGTTAGAAGTTACTGTATGTGCTCCACAACTGTTGCGTTTAATATGAAAACTGGAGAATATTTTTATTTTTTGTCTAGAATTTCGTTTGAAACATTTTTGGAGCCTACTTTCTCAATTGTTTCACTTAATTTTTTTACGTTGCGTAATTGTATGCCCATTACACACCAACACCACCTTCGCAGTTCTGATGGCACCGAGGCATGACAATGCGCAAATTGCACACGCGCCATGTTTATCAAGCAATCGGTCCCGCTGTTTTGATGTGTAAAACTGATTAAAAGTGGCCTAAAATACAATATTCTTAAAGAATATATGAACTTTTTTACTGGAACATGCGGAATGATGTAAGGAATGCATTCAGGTACAAAAATGCTGGAAAAACCGTCGACATAAAGCCCTAATAATTTAGGCCAGTTAAGAACTATCACGTACAAGGAGAAACAGATAATTGTAGCATGGAGGCCGTATCGTAAGAAGGACATAGACAAGCTAGAAAGAATGCAATGAAGAGCAACTAAAATGATTGAATTGAGAGACCTTAGTTATGAAAGCCGCTTATTACAATGTGGTTTGACAACACTAGAGACCAGAAGACTAAGAGGAGACCAAATAGATGTGTTTAAAATAGTGAATGGTTATGAGGATGTTGATAGGAATAATTATGTTCTTCAAACTTAAAGAAGGCAGTAGAACCAGAGGACATAAGCAGCATTAGTTAACAGTGTAGGTTGGACATAAGAAAGTACTCTTTCTCACAGAGGGTGATAAATGAATGTAACAAACTGCCAAATGATTGTAGTGTGAATATGTTTAAAAATAGAATTTACAAATATCTGATAAGGGCAGGCTACACATAGATGATAAAATTGTTGTACTCTCCATAAGCCAATGGCTTCCTTGTCAACTTGCCATCTGGAACTTGTTGTTTGGGATGGCAATCTTGTTAAATCTTGTCAAAGTTAACACAGGCAGTATTGTTGAGGTAGCTATTCCGGACTCAAATTCAGTGAGTGACTAAGGCAGTTTGTTTACAGGTCGTGAATTAAACTGGTGTATCAAACTATTGTTTACATTTTTTAATATATATATATATATATCTATATGAGATAAAGTAAAAAATTTACATAAATTACATACATACAAGGTAATATCCGACATAGTTGTAGTAAACATTTTCGGTAAAAAGGAACTAACAGCACGATTATAGCATAAGTTAGTAAACATTGAGTCATTGTTTTATTTACAGTGTTCTGCATATTCGCTAGGTGGCAAGCATTTTTTGGCTCATGCGAACTTAGTAGAAGACACAGTTAGTAATATATTATTGTCAATATTAAAATAAAAAATCCTAAATAACCCAGACTAATGTGTTCTTTAGAACACAAAAGTAGCCTTATTCAAGGCTAACGTAGCAATCAAATTAAGACGAAATTATGTGATGGCGCCGTGCAAACAGCAGGTAAAAGCCACCAGGCATTTAATATTCGGCAGTTGCAGCAACAGGGTGGACTTTGTTAAGACTGGGTGTGAGAAGTCCTGGGCTGAGGTTCAGGTGGATAGTTATAGTTTTGAATGTAGGGGATGTATGAAGATGAAGGACCTAGAGGTGGAGTTGGAACAGCTGAGGCAGCCCGTTGTGGCAATGGTGGGAAGGGAAGAGAGTCTGTGATGACAAACTGTGGTGACACTTGGCGTCTGTCATTATAGGCCGCCAGCTTTGATGAACACATCGTGTCACGCGTTTCGAGAACCGTTTCCACGCTAGTGCCAACAAAACTACTGCAGACGTAAACATTGCTTTGTCATATTAATTTAGGTTTTAACTGATGTACATACAAGAGTGAAGTGCCGTCAACAAGGACACAATATAGTTTTACTATAGATATGACAGTTTCTGCTTGCTGTTAGAATTGCCAATGTACACTGGATGTGTTCTAGATTTGTTACTATCATAATATGGCATTATGAACAAATTGGACATTCCTGTAATTTGTTATTTAATTTAAGTATTTATAATAGTGCAGTGACCCACTGTTCTTCAGTATTTGTACTGTTTTAATCAGGTGTTGTTAAATAGGGAAAGATAACCAGGTGTTGTGAGATTATGAATCATCTTTTTTCAAACCATTTTATTTGTATACTGAAGACATTTGATTGTTATACTGATGTACAAATTAACTGGAACAAAAGCTGTATATCAAATATATTGTTGTGTGTTCTTCTTTCAGTTCAGTGTGTTTCACAGACGGTCACTTCAACCTGTGTACCAGTAGTTAAACTAAGAACGTTCTCAGAACTGAAAGTTAACGGGAAACAAAAGCCATGGTTTTGGGCCTACACACCCATAAGAGTTAATAAAACCTTTAATTAATATGTCATAGTAGTAGTTTAGACATGAAAGTCAGCAAATGGACAAAGCTAGTAAATAGCAGCTAAGTTTCAAAGGCATCCACCAAACAACAGACCACAAAAAAATGTAACAGTATTTTTTACAAAATCTTTACTGACAACTTTTCTCGACACGTGACCAAACAGATTGACAACAAATGTACAACTGGCAGTGCTCTTTCTAGATATGGCAGCAGCAACATATTCAGCTTTCAACATGTGAATGTAGCAACATGTTCAGCTTCATGCATTTGACCATAGCAACAAATTAAGCCTTATATTTGAGACTATCGCAACATATTCAGCTTTCTACATTTGACTAAAGTAACATATTCAGTTTTATACATTTGACTGTAGCAACATATCTGGCTTTCGATGTGACTGTAGCAAAATATTCAGCTTTATACATTTAACCATAGCAACATATTCAACTTTATATTTGAGATTGTAGCAGCATGTCTGGCTTTATAAATTTGAATGTAGTAACATATTCAACTTTCTAGTTGAGACTAGCACACGTTCTGCATTATATATGACTACAGTGCTTCACCTGGCTTGTACGTATAACAGCAATGACATATTCTGAATACACTTATGCTTAACTTCAAGGTAACTATACATTATGTTTTACCACAGTATGCATATATATTGTTGCTACAGAGAAGTGCTTACAAATTTGACTAGTGTTAGCTTATGCAAGAACAAATTGATTGAGTTGCTCCAGCGCGTCATGTATTAGTGTGCATACTTGATATACGACTTGCGCTATAAGTTAACAATACACTAAATACTGGCTATTCAATAATTACAAGTACACATGGTTACACTTAATAAAGCCCAAATTAATAATAATTTCATCCCATCGTCTAATAGTAGCCAAATAGGCACAAAATATGATGAGAGACATTAATAAAGAGATGTCTGAAATACTGCCACTAAACAAGCTATGTACGATCGTCTGCAGTAAACACATTGTTAAATAAGACAAATAAATAACAACAGCACTTGCTAATGTTGCACAGTTGTGACAGTGACAACATCTATGGTTGCTATGGAAACTGCCATGACAATGCTGTGGTCTAGCAGTACATCTATTTACACAATAACATCTGTGAACCCTTCTATCCTTGAGGTACTCCAAGTGTGGTGATTATATTGAATTGAGTGGGGCAAAAGGTAGACAGTACAAAACTGTGTAATGCAGACACAGGCGGTAAGTCGGCGTACTACGATGAAATATTCCACAACATGTAACCAATATCATTAAATAAAAGTGCTAAAGGCTGGTTTACATAAGTTATTTCTGTCCAATATGTCGGCCATCATGGTGTTTTTTCTCAATTTTTTGGAACGATTGTGTTTGCTAACAGTTTACCCATACCCCAATTTTGAAGCAGTAGTCAATCTGTGACTGACAGCATCAAAGCACAAATCGGGAGTGGCACGAGTCAAGATCTAGGTCGCAGTGTCTAGACACGTCGCCCATCTAAACACATACAATTTATTTGGGCTATGATACGACACTATCCATCAAATTGGGTCAAAACTTTCGCACATCACACACCGCTCTGGTGTGTTAATTTTGGTGTGTAAGAAATTAATTTGGGCTAAAGACAGCCAAGTTTCTGCGAAGCGACTGTTGTGTCAACTGCTCTGCACACACTTTTTCACACATTCTCATGTCCAAAGTTGGTGAATAATTTTTGCACAATGTCCCATCAATGCGTTGTTGCCTAGCAACCCTGGTTCTCCACAGTGCCACCTAGGCTGTGGATTCCTTAAGGTTGTCGAAATACTCCATCAGTTGCTCGTAGGTCATTCCCATCGCTTCGTAGTCCCACCGAATGTCTGAACCCATCGTCCCCGTGGCGGCGCCACCGCTGCACCTCACACTGGGGACGCCCCCTGGTGGTGGTGGCGGTGGCACACTATCAAGCATCGGGTTGGCCGTGATGCGAATGCTGCATTCAGAGCCCTTGTATGTTGACACAACACTGTTGCGTTCAGTGCTACAGCTCGAGTTGCGATTGCTGCTGGGCGCGCTGCTCGGCGCGCCGTGATTGCCATTGAAGTCCGTCTCTGCCATCAGGGTCTGCTCGCACTCCGTGTTGATGGCGTTTCGCTGCAGTGTCTCACGGCCAATCCATACCCAGTCCCTCGCTTCGCTGACCGGATCTTTGCCATCAGCGGCCGCTGGGAGACGCTTCCGCTTGTGACGCATCACGAAGATGACGCAGTTGACAGCGAACACGACGACAGCGACACAGAACACGCTCAGTAGGACATACATGCCAACCTCAAGGGGTGTCATTCCCGTTGATGCCACCAGGCGCTGAGGCTGCTGTTGTTGCTGACTCGGCACTCGTTTGACCCCATCTGAGAGGTCGTGGATAGCGACATCTGGCGCCGAATGCTCATCTGACTTGCTTGCGCCGTTGTCATTGACAGACACGTGCAGCACTCCATCGTCGCCGTTCTTGATGATCTCAGGGTAGCTGTAGCGGTTGCGACTGCTCGCCTGGTTATTAACGGCATACTGGCTCGCATCATTCTGCACCTGTGTGCTCGGTGATGTCGGCTGCTTCGAAAAATCAACATTAACATAGACGTAGCTGACTGCGAGTGGTCGAGATTTCTTACGCTGACAGGCGTCGCCCAGCTGCAGGGCGATCTTGATGAGTTCACCCGCGCCCTGTTTAAGACCAACCACCAGGGGCGTGCTGGGGGAGAGGGCGGGGCCGAGAGACACCAGGTGGCTGTTGAGTGTACTCGTGTCGAGGAAGTAGTCGGCAAGGCGGATGTGATGCAGGGGCATCATGCTGCCATCAGAGAACTTCACCGAGACGTCAAGCACCCCCTCCTGTAAACACATGGAACTAATGAGTATACATGGTCAACTGAAGGAATGAAACATGACCATGTTAGGTATTGACACAGATTAGAACAACCTGGCATATGAGTAGGGGTATACGAGGTGGGCTAAAACTAAGATTAAGTGCAATAATTCCCATAAATGTACTCCAAGCTGAGGCTCTGGTTTTGAACAAGCAAGCGTAGCCTTCACACAATGCATTTTTTAGATGTTAGAATTATTTTTTAACAGAAACTGTGTCTTCCACAATGTGGAAAAACAATAAAAGAAACAAAATACTAAAGAAATTGGCAAATTTACCATTGTCCTTAAAATATAATAAATGTAAAGTACCTGTTAAGTACGGGAAGGCAGTGTTAGCTGAGCCACCCATGTTTCCCGGGAAACTACAGCAGCGACAGTTACCTGGCACCACCCAGTGATTGGACATGTTATTAGAACACTATTGGCGTATAATAGGTTACATTTGTCACAACAGCCAGAACATGGTAGTTAAAAGTATGGTTTTTGATGCTTTTTGAAACTTTTGGTACTTGTGATTAATGTCTGCTGGTGTGTAAACTATCAATGCACGTGACCAGACTTTATTATATGTGCACTTACAAATGGCTTAACTATGCACAGAGAAGAATATTATTTACATCACTTTGCGCATTGAGAAGTTAATTTAAAAAGCTTAAGACGACGCAACACCGTGTTATGAATTTTGTGTACAAGGCCTAAGTAAATTATACAAATAAAGCATTTACGCAACACTGTGGCTCAACTTACCCCACACCATGTGTTAGTTGAGCCAGCTTACTAGCCCTATTTGAATCAACTATATATAATTATCTATCCATGCTAGACACTATGACTATGATTGCACCATACACATCAAAAAGAATGAAAAATGGCTCATCTAACACTGCCTTCCACTACATGTTGAAGGTCCTTCCTCAATTACGTTTTTGGTCGTCTCGATTCAGACTCATTTTGCCTAAATATTTAACCTATCAAGTATTGACTAGTTTTGATGAAATCATTGGACAAACTAATAAATTATTTTATAAAAAAATTCATGAACATGGCAAAAATTACTCAGCCTCATATACTATAAAATAAGGCTATTTACACTTTCACAAGTTACCCGATCTAACAATCAAACTCAATTCTTTAGATGATTCTAACAAAAGTATGCACTGTTTTATTAAACTGGTTGTATATTACTTTAACTATTCACACACTACAGATTTGAACATCAATGGACCTGATTCATGATGGGCTAAATCAAATGCTTGTCAAGTGTTTAACACCAGATGGCGACACTTTTCAGTTATTCTACACTAGTCAAATTACAATTACGGATCCGTCTGAATAAAAAAGAGGGTGTACGCTTAATAGGTCGAATACGGTGAAACAGACTGACAGATACAAATGATACCAACCTGATACTTCTGGCGAAGTTTCGTGTGTCTGTCGATCCTTGCCACAAGCATGCTGGGAATCTCCTTCTCGAGACTGAGACTCATAGAGAGGCCAGTGACGAGTTCGACAGCGAGTTCTTCGATCGTCACACGGTCGGTCGATACCTTCAGTTCTGTTGCACCAATCACTCGACCCAGGCGGGACAACACCTATCGACAGGCGATGACACATGATCATCATTTGGTGAAAAGTAGCTAAGACACATTCATAATTTAGTGACAGGCAGGTAAAATACGGTCATACATCAGCGGCCTGCTTTACTAAAAAAAGTTCCTAAGAAAATTCATCATAAAACAGAATCCATCACGAAAGGTACAAATCCTTATAATTTTTATTGTAAAGTCTTGGTGTATATAGTATAAAATGTCTTCTAACATATTGACTGCCCAAATGTGTTTAACGAACCATAATTGTAAACTATAATTTCACAGTTATCTGTTTAATATGAATATTTCGACTTGAATATCATGTTTACAATTGCATGCTGAATAGCAAGTTTGACATTCAAAAATAGATAATGGTCAAATTATATAATTAAAACACATCTGTGCAGTCAAGACATTAGACTAGATCCTTTTTTTCAATAAGGTGCTCATGAATCGTCACTAGTAGCAAAATTTCCATCAAAAACATCACATTGGGCACAATCAGTTGAAAAAAAATAATAAAATTTGTTAATATGACCCATCAACTACTTTTGACATAATCTGTAAGAACCTACCTTTTTACAGTTTCTTACCATCTAACTGTAAAAACTCAAACAAACTAACACACCTGTATCTCAGTGCGTCCGCTCTGCACCCCCTGCACGATGTTACCCTCGAGGGTCGCGATGCTGCTGTCGGCGACACGCAGTTTGTCCATGACGAGATCGGTGATGCGAAACATCGCCTTGCGGTGGACCAGGAACTGTTTGTGTAGACCGTCAGGAACGCAGAACTGCGTGTACACGTCGATGATCGACTGCTGGTAGCGCAACTTGCATTCACCAGAAGCTGCCTCATCACCAATGTGTCCTTCCTCATCAAGAAGTAGTTCCGGTTGCATGAGCAGACCGAAGTCGACACCACGGGTTTTACGGTAACTGCATAGATGTGGAAATAACAGTTGCAGTTGAATTGATTATTGGAGATAGATCAGCAGACAAGAAACCACATAAACAGCACAAATATCTTTACAGGTATGCTGTTTCGCAAGGATTATATTTTATTATTACATTTTCAGAGGAATACAGTCATATCCTGTACTCATTTGGATGTTTCAAATTTACGGAAAAAAATCGCTATACATATTTCCAGTGAAAATTGGCAGATTTTGTTTGATAATTACAAACAAAAGAAAAATATAGTATGGTCTGACCCCTTTACCAATTTACGTGTTTACGTTAAACAAAAACCCAGTTAGCTACACAACCTTAAGTGACGTTGTCCACAACCTTCCTTACCTGCGCTGCCGTTGCGGAACCTTCCAGCTTTTGATCAGACTCAGCTTCCCATCAGACAGGTTAATCTCAAGGGGGAAGTCCGGAGCCCACACCCGAAAGAAAATGAAGCGTGTGTGACGTCCATATTTAGCGATTACACTCACACTGGTGGCGCCATGGGTCTCCGAGCCATCCATGTACACCACGTTGCATGCCTGCGCCACCTTGCAGAAAAAACAAAATCGATATTAATATCGGAAACAAGATGAACCATAACATGAAAAGTAAACAATAGTAAAACAGAATAGTGGTCTTACCTCACTACGACATTCCTATATTAAAAAAAAATTTTATTTTATAAATTAAGTTGGAGGATATTTTGGTGTGCTGTGATAACATTTTGTTGTGGCAAAAAAGTCCTAGAAGTGAACTGATCAAGTCGCACACTTGCCACATGTTTTGTCGAAATCTGTTTTTTTACTTTAAATTCTGTATAAAGCCATATAATCCATACAAATCTTTTGAAAAAAATTATTGGTTAATCGATCTGTAGCATTCCTGTTCTAATCAAGTGTCGCCATCTATCAAGCTACAAAACATACCTAACATACCCTTAAAATAATTTCAATAGTCTTTAACAGTTTTATGTGTATTTTTATTATTATTTTTGTGAATGTATTTATTTGTTTATTTCATGTTTTTAAGGAAAATGCACTATATAAAAATAGGTGCTTTTATTATTATTATTATGTGGCAGGACAAAGTCTTCACACGGGTGTCTGTAGATTCTAGGGGAGGTAGCAGCTGCCAGTCATGAACAGTTCATGAATAATTTACCAACTGTTCATGAACAGTTTATGAATGTTCACCCAAGACAAGCTTAGGCTCATGTGAGCAATGTATGATCATCAAAACATCGGTGCTTGGCGTAACATAAGGTTCTGTATACCTCCCATTTCACAATCAACTTAAACTTGATGTGGTCTTTGTTCCAGGAATCATGCAGAATTATTGCTATTGTCACCAGGACCCGTATTCTTGAAAGACTTCTGGGGCGGTCGCTCACAGAATATCTATTACCAAAACAACATTGCGAATTTAAGATTATAATGCAACCCTGCCAGTCTTGGCTGAGGTTCAACATGGATTAAGTTATACTTCTGTAGGCCTATTCAGTATTTAGCACAACGAAATATTTATGGAAAATTTTACAAATTCGTAAGTTTTTTGAGAATATGGGCCCAGAGCACTGTCTGCCATTTCAGTTTAAGGGCCATCCTCAATTTGCTTTTTTGTTTGTCTTTCAAATTGTTTTCACAATAAAATTAAACCTATCCAGCATCCGCTATGACATGCTAACTCAATTGTAATCATCGGACAGACTACTAAATTATTTTTCACTGGGTCAAGTAAAAATTCAGTGGGGAAAATTATGGCAAAAGTGGCTCCGTCTTTATATATTATAATATAAGGCTACTTAAACTTTCACTAGTTGCCTAATCTTACGATCAAAGTCAATTCTGTGATTTAACAGTTTATTAAACTGACTCTGCATATTAATTAAACTATTTACCCACGTGACTACATACTTGAACATCAACAAATCTGATTAGCAATTGGCTAAATCTATTACAAAGGAATTTGTATAACTGACAAAGACTGGTATAAAATATGGGCTAATTATCTATGTGTAATTCGTAGCATTGCAAATGCCCATTACTTGTAAGTACAATATATCTGAAAAACATCTCCACCTCTAGCAGACAGAGGTGCTTAACTGTGTAAATGTTTTGTTGAATGTTGTCAATTGTTCAGAGTTCAGACTACGACCATGGCAGACCCAGGCAGAATTTTATCATCAACACTTATTGTTAACCAGGGTTGAAAAAAATAATGATTTTTTTTAAATAAAAAATAATTAATTTTTTTATTTAAATCGGATTTTTTTATCTGGTATATAGAAATTTATATAGATGTTTATATTTATACTCTTTCAAATGTGTTCTATTCAAATTGATTTGGGTACTTGTTTTAACAGAGGGTACATGATTTTTTTTTATGTAAAGACATTAGACAATGTCCATAAGGCCTCACCCCCTGTAGTTGCATAATCTGTCTTGGGAAGGAAAGCATGCTGTGTGTCTGTGGCTGTAGCAGTGGTAATTATTGTTTGCTGAGAGGGTGGATTAGCACATGCCCAGGGCTCTGTGCACTCTAAGGGTCTCCAACCAGCCTGCAAACTGGTGCAGTATTAAACAATTGTAGCCCAGACTGTCTCACTTGAGTCAACATACTGCATTGGTAACAACTAGCACAAGCTCTAAGCTCAAACACACACAATGTCATAAAATATTTGACTATCAGGCTATCTCGTGACAATACAACTACACAAGTGTGTGCACTTCGTGCTTTTGTATTAAAAAACATACAAAACTTTGTTGATCCTGATGCTTGTAAACAATTATTTGTGTTAAATTCATATAAATCAGTGATTAAAAAAATCGGAAGTAAAAAAATAAATCATAAATAACTTTTTTTTAAAGTGATTTAAATCAAACAACCATGTTGTGAACTGTATGACACTTGCATTTCAGATTGAACATTCTCAGCCGGGAGAGCAAGAATCAGCCAACATACAACAGACAGTGTAATCTGTTTGTTGATCAAAGCAAATTTTAAAAGTTAACCACCAAAAAACATAGAGTTCAGGAAAAGATCAAGATGATTCATGATACTATCGAGATGATTCATGATACTATCTTTGTAACATGCTTAATTCACACGCTCCTATAAAAGAAGGAGCTTTGCACCATCGCTCTGACAATGTACTTTTTATCAGTCTGATATGATGTTATTATTACTGAACATGAAAGGAAGCTTGTGTGGTGGCCATCAGATAAATTCTGCCAGCTGTCAGTGTCACTGAACTACATATATGGCGTGAATATAACGACCACAATGTCAGAATATTGCCTTTTGATTTCACACGCACGCATTCTTCACAACCATTGTATCAATTTATCTCCCATCGATCTGGTTCCCATATCTTATCCATCATGAATGATCTTTGATATCACTTTTGTGTGAAATATGAGACATCCTTTTTTATAGACAAGACCACCAACAGATCACACAGGACAAAAGTGCACTATAAACTGTCTGTCATTACACGCGCATACCATATATACATACACAATATGTTAGATTACAAATTAGGCATAATTTTCCACCAGTTTAGTTGCAGAAATAAACCTGATACGTTTGTTGTGGCAGACAGCTGCATTATTGTAATTGTGTAATGACGGTTGCCTGGCACAACAGAAGATAATGCAAACATGTTCCATTTGTAGGACTTACCTCCATCTGTTTAATGTGTGTGTGTGTGCTCTTGTCTGTGATATGTTGGAATCTGGTCTTATTTACACATATAATGTGTGAAAAACAGCACACTTTAATAAAGCATGTGGTAATCGTGCAATCTAACTTAATATTCATTTGTTTTAAATAATTTGTGTGGAATCCTAAACAGTTCTCTACTGTTCTTCCAACCAGTGTTAGCTGTCCCATATTTAAAAATGAAATAGGGAGCTCAGGGTTATGACATCCGTAACTTCATAAAATATCTTTGGATTAACCCATGTTGTCTTTGCATTATCGTATTATAACAAATAAAAAATTTATCTTGAAGGGTTAGTAATTAATGTATTTGGTTAATATGGCAATTATATTTACATGCTTACAAAAATCCCAATTGACAATATAGAATGCATCAATTACATCCTGCTACTGATTTAAAAATAGCATAATCCAGCATTCACAAACATGAAAACAAACTGGTCATTCTAAGCATAGCTAGAAACTGCTGCCTCCTTTCTCTCTACGGTGAGGGAGATTGATTATAGAGCACAACACAACAAATAACTGCAAGTCGCAATTTTGTAGTCTGAGTGGGCTGTGTAACCACAGGATCAATTAATGGTGGACACTTCTGACTGAGGAACAGTAAACATGATTGCACGCGTCATTTGCACTGACACAACCAAATAGAAATGAAAGCATGACAGAGATGATAGCATACTGGAAACATCATGTCAAATGGCTTGTGTCGTTTTATTACTTTGACATTATTGAAACGTTAAACGCCACAACTAACTTTACAGTCTCCAAATGATGCTTTATCTTAGACATATATACACTTAGAATTTCTGTTCTAAATATATTGAGGTAAGTTTACATCAGTGATTTTGCTCTAATTTATTGGCCAACCCGATGTTGCATGATAACACACACTGTAAGAATCAGCCATGTACACACCCACACTACGCCAATAAGCAGAGATATTTTTTGTTAGAGAGATTTGGACTGGCTCAACATGATTTAACAGTTTACCCATATTTTGATGCAGTGGCCAAGCAGCGACCAATTGATATAAATTCAAGATCCCAGTCGCAGAGACATTTCGCTCACATAAATGCACACACAATAGTACGACATAGTGTTGATGTTAAATTGGGGAGAAATCACTCGGCCTTTATTCATTCAGTTCTACAGAAGCATTACTCCACGTCAGAAGACAGAAGTGCAATAGTCTAGAGGTTAGCACATCCACTTGGCATGGCAATGGAGTTCTGGGTTCAACACCTGGGTATGTTTGGTGTAAAAAAAACTGGCTCTCAACATTGGGGGGAACTGTATTGTCGTGACTCAGATGATCAAGTTAATGTTGGTCCGTCTCGTTAACTGGGGATGTAAAAGAACCACATGCACAACCCTCAGTGCCTCGGTGCCAGTATGTTGTAGAAAAGGCTGACTAGTTGATTAAGGCCTCAATTGACTATCAGATTCCGGTAATCTAAACATATATCCGGGCTGCAAGCTAACACAGACCCAGCGGACAATACTTTTGCAATCGGGCCGCCAAGTGGCCAGTGCCTCTTACAGCCCTATCTATAAACATTTTGACATCTTGAATTCTTATATAGCATCTAAACTGCTCCGTTGATGACCTTGTCAGCGATGTTTTTGTCCAAGCTTTTTTATGAAGGCTTGTAGAATATTGGTCGGGCTGATAGATTTTTAAACTTACCACGCTGATCGAGCTGGTGGACAAATATGTTAGTTTTCACCCCATGTATACAAACTAGTCAGTTAGTAGACCATTTCTTAGTGCAGGAAACAACTAGTAAACTAAAAATATCTACCCTACCTTGAGAACTTGTTCGTCTCCAGAGTGACAGGTTGTCTGGGATGTGATGTCACCAATCTGCCCAGAGTGGCTCACCGAGTAGATTTTCAACGGCAAGTTCTCCATCTTGCCAGTCAGCAGGGCAGTGTTCACAAGTTCTGTTGTCTGCAATCACAAAACATCACAAGTGTACATTAAAACAACTATGCAGTTTTAATGGTCGTGCTCATACATTAATTTGAAACAAGTCATGGATTTGGGCCTATGCACGTATAAGAGTTACTAAAACATAACCATTTGCAACTACAATTAAGAATATCACGCCAGTGGTTTACTTGGAAAATATATTTGTATATACTTTTTCCTATACTTGCCAATGGAATATGGCCATGTTGGTTTTGTCCAAACTCAACTTATGTAACATACTTTGGCTTTGTTTACTAAACTAGTCCTCTTTCTGACCAAATAGCATGTTTGTTTAATACTTTGATTTGGTCCTGTGTATACCGGCATCATTAAATATGCACATGCGCTTGTCAGTAGCGCTGGTTAACATATCAGCCCTCAATCAACCGGAGATATGACCTGAATCTCTATCTTTTAGAACACATTCTGAGTAAACCACTGGCATGATATTCTTGATTTTAGTTGCACGTGGTTAGTTTTTGTTACCTCTTTTATGTTTTTTTTTGCTTTAACATTCAGAAGACAACAGACAAATGTCAAAGTCACAATATCGGCATGCAGCAGACAGATATTATGTCATAGAGCAAGTGCACATATGATGGTGCAGAACATATGACGATGCAGCACAAATCCCCATGCAGCACAAATCACTGTGCAGCATATATCACTGTGCAGCACATATCACGGTGCAGCACAAATCCCCATGCAGCAGATATCTCTGTGCAGCACATATCATTACGTTATGGGGGGTCACATTAATTTTGCATCAACCGTATCAATAAATAATAATAAAGCTTAAACATTCTATTAATTTCCAACCTGGCTGCAACAAATATCCCCGCTCCCACTACAAACGTTTTATAAGAATTACAACATCTACTTGTTTGTCAGTGTATATGTAACAAGTAAACTATCAAAGTAAATAAACCGAATGTGTACTTTCCACTGACTCACAAGATGAGAACATGAAAATGCTTCCAGCCTGGCCAGCAAGGATTCAGACTTTGTCATATCGCAGGAAATTACCACGTGTTAATCACCTTAATTGACGTAATAATGCTTAACCGGCTCTTGTGTGTTTGCAACCAAGAACTATCGATTACCGTGAGCTCTGGAAGGTTATTACAAAGTCCAGGGGCTGTGCATCTGGGTATGATGATGTCATTATATGAGTCCAGCCCAGTACTGGAGCAACTAATGGCCAGATGCCACTCATAAACTCATGGTCATTTCAGTTTCCAGGACATATCACATGACCCATGTCATGCCACACGATGAAGCCTCTAACTGCTGTGTGGTGGTTCTAGGTGAATCTACCTGATGAAAGGTGAATTTCTTTAGTGCTAGAAAATGAGTTTGTGCTGCAGGTAAATGTACTTGGTGCTAGTGTGTGACCCTACTTACCTACTTAATGCAGTTAGGCAATCTACTTGGTGCCAGTAGACATATCTACTTGGCTCCACAAATATAAATGTTATCTACCTGGTGACAGCAGACACATCTACTTGGTTCCACAAACATATCTACTTGGTGCCAGTAGTCCCACTACTTGGTCTCAGAAAGCTAAACAACCAGATGAATCTATTTGATTCCTGTATGTGTCTCTACTTGGTATTACTTCCAAGGTGCAAGTACAGGTAGATAAATATACTTGGTTCTAGAAATCAGTAAAAATTTAGGGGTATCGGTTTTGGGTGTGCTTTACAAAAAAACAAGGAATGTTATTTTCACCAATTTCACACACGAGGTCAGTTAATTGATGTTTAATGTGCTGTGGTAGTTCAAAGAAAATTGGTCGACAAATTTTCAACAGAGGAAAACGCTATACTGGTGACCAATGGAAAAGGGACTTTGGCCTGGGAAGAAGACGAGGTTAATAAGTCCATCAGAAGCCTCATTACAGGCCATGATGGGTGGGCTTCTTACCTAATTAGATGACATGCAGTGGTTGAGAGATCTGTCATGAGCAGTGAGGGAATAGGGACCAATATTAAAGGTCCGTCCTTAAGAAAAAAAATTATTTTGTCTCATTTAAGATTTATTTCACAAGAAATCAAACCTACCTAGTATAAACTACAATATGCCAGCTTGTTTGTACAAATCTGTTATTTAGATTTGGTGAAATCATCGGACAAACTAGTAAATTATTTCTGACCTGTCAAAATTACGTGAACCAATGAGAAAAGTGGACCGGCTCAATATACTGTAACATAAAACTATTCACACTTTTGTAAGTTACAAATCTAACAATCAGAGCCAATTGTTTTGATGATTTTAACAAAAGTATACACTCTCTGATTTAACCAACTGTACATATTACTTAAACTATTCACATACCATTGATCTGAATATTAACAAACCTGATTCTTAAAGGGCTAAATGAACCGATCCTGGTGTTTTAACAGGTGCACATTGAAGTACAAATTTCCAAATGACATTTCTACCATTATTTCTATGCTAAAACTTGGATTTCGACACCATAAGGGGTAAGTTTTGCAATTTATGCATTAGCTATGTATGACCTGCCGGACTAGCCCCTAGTGACCTAGGGCATCAATCCCCCACCCCTGACACCAGACAATACCTGTAGTGTGAAGGTAGTAAGTGGCCCCATTGATCAACATTGTGGGAAAGGGAGATACTACACACACTAGTACAACAAGAGACACACGCTTCTATCCAGACAAATGACTCAGCAACCAAGACGAATGGAAGCCATTCAGTAAATCTACAATCGATTAATCTTGTAATAACAAAAACTGTCTTGTTGTAGACAGAGCCGAGTGATAAATCACACCATAAAGCAACGAGATATAAAAGACCAGTTTCATGAACACAAAGGTTCTTAGGTTGGAGCAGTTATTAGTTTCATTCAGGGGGACCAGGGGAGGAAGGGGGATGGCGGATAAAACTGTATTATGAATAAGCAATCTAGAAAACATAGTATGGTTGCATGCCGTTTTAGCTTCGCAAATGTGTGCAGAACATTTCTAGAATACAACACTAAATCAGATTTAACACATCCTACCAAGATTCAGATATTATTTTGAAGAACCACATATCTTCGGTGGATGTTTCAATTGCTTTACTTAAATAAAACTATCTGGACCATGTTACTGAAACATATATATATTATATAAGTGTGTGTCATTAGACATACACCTGAGATTGTTTTAAATGTGTTTAATATACCCTTGAGAAACCGCATTTACTGAAATCACAGCATGTCTTTTTATATATGCCACAATGTTAGGTTTTTAAAGGGGTTATCAGCATTGTAGTCACAAACAACAACAACAGCTAATTATTGTTTAAATCACATATCATCATCTGCATATAAAACTATTCACGCACTACATATTTTAAAATCAACAAGTCTGCTTCGATGGGCTAAATTGACCCTTAAATTTAATTAAAAATAATTAATTTCATTTCATTTTTCTTCTGAATTAATTTTATTTTATATTTCAATTCTCCGACATAATTATGCACATTTACCAATGCAGGTAGACAACATAGCTCAACAGAAGGTTGCACTTAAGACATTCTTACACTAATTATTAAGTTGGATCTTAAGTCACGTTCCAATGAATAAGAACAAAGCTGGTTAGTAGTTATTATGAAAGGATTAAATCAGATTACACAGATTTCAAGTTGACTTGACCAGTAGTCTAAGGATACAGGACTCGCATATGCATTTCTCTTGAGTTAACCAAGGGGGTATGTGTCCTGCTAAACCGAGACAGAAAGCACCCATTGACAACCTCAGAAAGTACCTAATGCCTTTCATGGTAAATTACATATATGCGGAGTGCGGGCGATTTTATACCACAATAAATATGTGTTATTTGAATACTACCACACACACTAAATACTGTAATCTGTTGCAGAGTTGGACAGAGATCTTAATCACAAAGACGTGTACCTGAGGTTACAACTGTAGGTCACAGAAATCAACCAACCGTATGGAGACTTGGCCACAAAACAGAGGCTGCTTGTTCTGGTCTTAAACAGTACTCACTGTTTCTTCTGTAGCTTAAAGTTGAATACAGTACAACTTCGCTGATCCAAAGCCTCGAACTTGAGTAACTCACATACCTATCACAACTCAACCAATGGGCCCAGCTGTATGTGTATACGTGTGTATAATTACATGTATAAATGCATGTGTGTATGCATGCGTGCACACACACACACGCACACACATGAATAATTGTATAATCGTGTTTATATAAATTTGAAACGTTTATCTACAAAACAAATTACATTCAATTTGAGCATTTCAAGTTGTTAAGCTATAGCTAAGAGAACCGTTATTTCATCTCTCAACAGCATGGCATATAATGTGTTTTTTCGCAAAACAGCTTAACCTCCACCACCATCAACTAGGTGGCAGCACAAAACCACTAAGAACTCAATCTATGTGATGTTGGCATGTAACATGTTTTGCAGATAAACCCTTCATTTGTTGTTGCTGGAAAATAATGATTGACTGATTGATCAACTGATTGATTGATTCAAAACTGTAGATAATTCAAAGTCTACCTGCAGTCTGTTCACCTGGAGTTAACAAGCTCCCTACAGGTAATAAATCAAACCCAGACAGTTGTTGCTAGAGCTCTGCTTAATCTTCTGTTTTCATGAATAATATATTGTGGCCTTATAAATGTGGGTGCCTATGAGTATGACAGGTTTGATTGTTTGCGTCTTGGCCACATGAATTTGTTCATGTAAAAAACAGCAAGTGAAATTCATCAACAGCTGCACACAGAGCACATATTTTCCCATTAACATTTTGCACGATTGTAAGAAAGTGTGACCATCAAAATGTTTTTTATTTCACAATGACCACTGGCATTATGTTACCAATGTGCTGAACAACTTTCGTCAAAGCTCTTTTAATCACGTCGCAAAGATGCTTACACAAAAAATTGCTAGATTTTACCAAATTTTAGTACACCTACCAATGGTTTGGAAATGTCACCACCAACATGCCTATGCCTCTTCAAGTTTGCTACATTTCACTGCCAAAGGTCCAATATTCCAACCTTGCTGGCTGAATACAGTTACTTGGCAAATAAAATCACTAAACTTGGCTAAATTGTGTATTTTTAGGCACTACATTCATAAACAATTCCAGAAGTCTAACTGTGGTCTGACCCCTACTCAGGGTTGGCATGTAACGAAGTAAAAGTACTTTGTTACAATACTTGTGTAGTTATTTCAAGTAATTGGCGTGTAACAAAGTATAATTTTACTAAATACTTTTACTTGTAACAAAGTAGTTTCATCTAAAGAAACGCGACTTTTTACTCCGTTACTTTTATTTACTTCACAATATATTTTCGTTACATTTTTTGCGAAACTGCTGCTGCTGGTGGCGCTCCACCGTCAACAACATTCCAAAAACTGTTCATAGTCGCCAGGCCAAAAGCTATTAATATCATTCAATCGCATGCCAGTTCGCGATCATATTTGCATGCACACCTCTCTTCGGGAAATCGATGCAACCACTGTTTTTTATCTACGTCAGTGAACGAAGACTGCCAAATATTGGCATAGCCATAGGTCAGGTCAAGGCCATTGACATGAAATGTCACTTCGAGCACACAACGCTTGAACGCCATCTCACGATGCAAATATCTCCGTTGCACCATATAAACTATTAATCAGTAAGTTTCCAATATGTTTTATAAATATTAAAATTAGCAATTTCGACAATGTAATGATAATCCCCATACACTGACACAATTCTGATATTCGTTAGCGAACGTGCATCGTGGATCGATGGCGAGAACCGATTTTCACCCATTGGCATTGTCAGCAACGGTCTTACCGGCTAAAGTCAGAATTGATACTTTGCCATTTGGCAGCATCCTTTCCCAGCAATGGCTTATTCAAGCTGACCCATAAATAATATCAAAGACAGGGACAGGGGCCCTGACAGGTCAGTTTTAATTGCAATTAGCAACAGCATTCCTCTGTTGCATTAGTCTGTCTTCTGATCAATTCTAGCCCCAGCTGGTACCAGGTAACCAACACAGCAGCTAGCTGCTAAAGCCTGTTGTTTCAATGTTTGTGTGAGCTGATAAGACGGAAGACATGAGAAGGTGGGGGTTCACAAGGCTGATGGCTTCATCAGCTAGGCATCAGATGTCTTTGTTAATTTTACTATGGGCAGTGCTAGGTTGTATTACCTCAGACTAGTTTCTCTGAGAGGCTACTACTACTACAACTACTGGACTGACCCTCTACCTACTCAGATACAATCACACCTGCATATACATATCCTGTTGTACTCCTCCCATACCTCAGTGAAACAGGTCGATAAAAAGACAGATTGTGCCTCATCATTAATTAAGTTCTGTATTTAACTGAAATTATTTAGTGTTGTGAGCGCTCATTAAAGATAATGTAATTTTCCAAGCATCCAAATGAGCACCGTGTTCAATGGTGGCAGACCGACTGACCAACTAAGGCTGTCTGGGAGCAATTAGTTATAGGCAGAGTGGTTGCAAAACAGTTGTCAGATGCAAGTTGGGTAATTTATATAATATTACTCGTGATTTTGTTGTTATTTCTAAGTGTTGTACTTTTACTTCTACTTTTACTTCAAATACTTTTAACAAGTAGTTTTACTTTTTACTCAAGTACTTTTTTACAAAGTAATTTTACTTTTACTTAAGTAGTTTTTAGGTGAATTACTTTTACTTTTACTCAAGTACAAAATAAAAGTAATTCAGTCAACCCTTCCCTACTTGTGCTCACTCTCTCTCTCTCCCTCCCTCCCCCTTCCCCCTCCCTCCCTCCCTCTACCCCTCCTCACCTTGATGATGGGAACAATGGCATAGGTGTTGTCTTGCTGTATCTGGATCCTGGCTGCGACTTTGTTGGCGACAGATCCGTACTTCTCCTGATTCATCAGAGTCATCTCATATTCAAGGACGAAGACCAACTTGCCCGGATCCTGCCCGGTCGCATCCTCCTCCACCTCAAAGATCCAGTCAAACACATGCTGCACTCTGCAAGCCAAAAAAAAATCTTACTAAAATCCAGCAATTGTATGTATGTATGTATGTATGTATGTATGTATGTATGTATGTATGTATGTATGTATGTATGTTATGCTACTCCTCCTAGACGTGTTTCATCTCGGGCTCCAAACTGTCAGGGGTTCATCTACGACCCACGGTCGGTGGTCTCAGTTTTATTTTTTGAAATTCACCCCGCTGTTATCCTTTGCACGAATAATCAAATTACTCTTTGTAGTTATTACGTACAACTGTCCGTAATGCTATGCGAACAGTTACGTACAATTGTTCATAACGTGATGTGTCTTTTCTTCGATTTTCCCAAGTTACATAACACAAGGGCAACGTGTCACTAGACATTATTATAACTGCCAGTATTATGTCACAATGTCAAGAGTGATTGACTAGCAGCTCCAAGTACCAAGGCATAGATGGATATTTCTGTTAAAAAAATTTAATATTGTTATTGTGACAGTCACTTACAAACTACCCAGGTATCCCATCAGGAGGGTGGGTACTTTTGCTAGTAATACGAATAATGTGATCTACTTCCCCTGGCATAGACACCAGGTAGAAGGGACCAACGGCTTTTAATGTCTCTTCCGAAAGACACAGGCAAAGTGGGGTGAATAAAGTTGTCCACGTTTCGAAATGGCAATAGGTGAAATTGAACTCAGGTCATCTTGATTGACAGTATGGTGCTCTGTCCATCAAGCAATTTTGATTGACAGTCTGACGGTCTGTCCATCAAGCCATCGTGCTCCACAGACAGCATTCATTTACTGCACCTGCACTGTTTGTCATATATAGATAATAAACCATGATGGATCATTTGGTGTTGAGCCTAGGCAGCAAAGGTATAGTTTTTATACAGTTCCTTCTACAGACTTTACCAAAGGCTATCTTTCATGAGAGGTCAGATCTCAGGACAGTACACAGATCTTGAGATGTGAGTTTGCATGTCATGAAAAAGAAATTGCACTCTATATCGATGGGGCCCACTCCTATTTCAATGTGCCTTTACTCCCACAAAAAGGCACTTATTTGCCAAGTAGGTTTCTTTCTGGGTCCAATATCCACTTATCCTCATGACTAATTCTCAAAGTTTGAGATAACAACTATGCCAGAGGGTAGGCATATGTCATTTGACTAAATATACATATAGTACCAGTAAAAAGTCATTGGACCATTTTGTATTTCAGGTATATTCTCTGAGTGTCATTGTCAACTAAGTTGTAAATATGTCTTAGATATATTGTTTAAATAATATGTGTATCATGATTAGTCTGTTATTAATTAAAACTTAATTAAAACTTTTAAAAATATTAATTCTAAATTAAACTGGAGTGCCCAAGACTGGTTTAAATCAACATATTACTATAGCAGGATACTGGTTTAGTATTATGTTGATTTAAACCATTATTTTTTCATAATTTGCTAATTAATTAACTTAATCATGTAACACACATTTTATTTAAAACAATATTCCACATCTATGACACAGACAATTTCAACCACTTCTGACACTCAGTTTTTGGTGGGGCCAATCGAATATGTCTGAAATGCTAAATGGTCAAACGGCTTTTCACCGGTACTGTACATAGATCTATTGGTGAGAGATGGAGATTAATGTAGAAATAGAGAGACAGAATGCAAGTGGGGAAAAGAAAGGGACAGAAGATGCAAAGGAAAGAGAAACTGGAAGACAGGGAGAGAAGAATAACAAAGGAGAACATATTCCCCAGAGCAAGAGGAACCAAACATCAACTACTAAATCACAGCATCAGCCTAACAGCCTTCTGACTCTGTCTAATGTATACACAAGCTGGAGCCTGATGTGTTTATTTCTGGCCAGGAATGAGTTCCTAGTAAGTGAATACTTAAATGACGCTCAACAACTAGTGGCTATTAACCTCTAGCCTACCTTTGGGGTACAGCAGTTTTTAATGTTTGGTCATTTTAGTGGAAAATCTGTTTTTATAACATATCTACAGAGATGAGCCTAATATCAATATTAGTGAGTAGTAAGGAATTGGTTGAAATAAGCATTAATTGCATTGATGCGTATGTGCGTAATATAATGAAGGAAGGAATTTATGCTTCCAATCTACGCAAGTTGCCATGTAATGAATTGGCAATCGGTCTTTTATATTACTTGTGTATGACTGTGGAAGGGGAATGGTTGACATAGAGAGTGGGTGCGCTTAGAGTGGAGGGTAGAAGGGGAATGGTTGACATAGAGAGCGGGTGCGCTTAGAGTGGAAGGTGGAAGGGGAATGGTTGACATAGAGAGCGGGTGCGCTTAGAGTGGAAGGTGGAAGGGGAATGGTTGACATAGAGTGGATGCGCTTAGAGTGGAGTGTGGAAGGGGAATGGTTGACATAGAGAGTGGATGCACTTAGAGCGGAGGGTGGAAGGAGAATGGTTGACATAGAGTGGATGCGCTTAGAGTGGAGGGTGGAAGGGGAATGGTTGACATAGAGTGGATGCGCTTAGAGTGGAGGGCGGAAGGGAATGGTTGACATAGAGAGTGGGTGCGCTTAGAGCGGAGGGTGGAAGGAGAATGGTTGACATAGAGTGGATGCGCTTAGAGTGGAGTGTGGAAGGGGAATGGTTGACATAGAGAGTGGATGCGCTTAGAGTGGAGGGTGGAAGGAGAATGGTTGACATAGAGAGCGGGTGCGCTTAGAGTGGAGGGTGGAAGGGGAATGGTTGACATAGAGAGCGGGTGCGCTTAGAGTGGAGGGTGGAAGGGGAATGGTTGACATAGAGTGGATGCGCTTAGAGTGGAGGGTAGAAGGGGAATGGTTGACATAGAGTGGATGCGCTTAGAGTGGAGGGTGGAAGGGAATGGTTGACATAGAGAGTGGATGCGCTTAGAGTGGAGGGTGGAAGGGAATGGTTGACATAGAGAGTGGGTGCGCTTAGAGTGGAGGGTGGAAGGGGAATGGTTGACATAGAGTGGGTGCGCTTAGAGTGGAGGGTGGAAGGGGAATGGTTGACATAGAGAGCGGGTGCACTTAGAGTGGAGGGTGGAAGGGGAATGGTTGACATAGAGAGCGGGTGCACTTAGAGTGGAGGGTGGAAGGGGAATGGTTGACATAGAGAGTGGATGCGCTTAGAGTGGAGGGTGGAAGGGAATGGTTGACATAGAGAGTGGATGCGCTTAGAGTGGAGGGTGGAAGGGAATGGTTGACATAGAGAGTGGATGCACTTAGAGTGGAGGGTGGAAGGGGAATGGTTGACATAGAGAGTGGGTGCGCTTAGAGCGGAGGGTGGAAGGAGAATGGTTGACATAGAGTGGATGCGCTTAGAGTGGAGTGTGGAAGGGGAATGGTTGACATAGAGAGTGGATGCGCTTAGAGTGGAGGGTGGAAGGAGAATGGTTGACATAGAGAGCGGGTGCACTTAGAGTGGAGGGTGGAAGGGGAATGGTTGACATAGAGAGTGGATGCGCTTAGAGTGGAGGGTGGAAGGGGAATGGTTGACATAGAGTGGATGCGCTTAGAGTGGAGGGTAGAAGGGGAATGGTTGACATAGAGTGGATGCGCTTAGAGTGGAGGGTGGAAGGGAATGGTTGACATAGAGAGTGGATGCGCTTAGAGTGGAGGGTGGAAGGGAATGGTTGACATAGAGAGTGGGTGCGCTTAGAGTGGAGGGTGGAAGGGGAATGGTTGACATAGAGTGGGTGCGCTTAGAGTGGAGGGTGGAAGGGGAATGGTTGACATAGAGTGGGTGCGCTTAGAGTGGAGGGTGGAAGGGGAATGGTTGACATAGAGAGTGGATGCGCTTAGAGTGGAGGGTGGAAGGGGAATGGTTGACATAGAGAGTGGATGCGCTTAGAGTGGAGGGTGGAAGGGGAATGGTTGACAAAGAGAGTGGGTGCGCTTAGAGTGGAGGGTGGAAGGGGAATGGTTGACATAGAGAGTGGATGCGCTTAGAGTGGAGGGTGGAAGAGGAGGAAGACCGCGACTGAGATGGGAGGACTGTGGGAAGAGAGATTTGGCGGGTGGTGGAGGGGAGAATGAAAACGAGGGATGAGGGAGTGGAGACGGCAGTGAAACGGGATCAGGGACGAAGAAGGAAAAAAAAATATGACAAGTATCGGTGGCAGCCTCACCCCGAACTATAAGGATAAAAAGGAGAGCACCAGTTCTTCACAACCAACAGTCAGCCTTCCTTAGAGGAAACACCATAGTTGATGTCTTAGCAGGCAGGGTGACCAGGAACACTCCAAAGTTCAAGAGATCTGATACAATTCATGATATGCCCAGCTTTGAGCTGATCATATTTAAGATATTTTTAAGATCGATACTTAAAAAAATTAAGACCTCTTTCCATTGAAATTCAATACAAAATAACAAAGGAATTTTATTTTAACATCCTGTATGGACCATTTAATAATTAGGTGATCAAACTGTATCATTTGAATAAAGAAGCACATTGCTCAAAAATAGGCAACTTTCATTCCACCTTTATCAAATTACAGCCTAGGGCCTAGGCCTTGTTTGGTGTTATCACATTTAAAACCTTTTTTACTTCTTATTTTTAAGACTTTTCATGTCCTTAAAAATGCAAGAGACAATTTAAGACGTAAGGCTCTGAATGCACTCTGTGCGATGTTAGACAGTGGCAGAGTATTCCTGTCATTCCAGTAGGATTTACAGATGTTGACTAGAAGAGTTTAGTGCTAGTTTCCTGGTTGTGTTTGATAATATCTGACAAGACAGGCAGTTGATGGTGGAGGGAGTATTGCTTGGGGAATAGGAATGTCTGGGGCACAGATTGCTGCAGGATTAATGGTCATTTGTCAACCTGGTCAATAGTTCCAATAATGTTAAGGGACCATTTCAAAACATGCCTTTTCAGGCATACGCCAATGGAGGTGTGTCCCAAATGAATACTTCATTATAAACTTACTGGATTTATTTATTAGTGATTTATAAATAGAGGTGTTAGGTAATCAATACTGTCTGTTGTATTTCAATTAACCTAAACTACTACTACTACGACAACGACTACTACTACTACTACTAGTACTGCAAGTTAATGAACTTTCATTAAATGTCCATTAATTCCATCTGAAGCACCATGTACTGCCTCTGTTGACTCCTTCAGGTGCAAACTGGGATCCTGGGCAAATAGCCTGTAATCTTAACCACAAGAAGATCTGTTTTTAAATTGGACATGTTTTTAATGAGAACACTTATACAGAATTGGTAATATTCACACTCAACTAAGTTATTTAATATATTGAATGGGTATGAAAATATTAATAGAAATATTTGTTCTCACTTAAGGATAGTAGAACTAGGGGATGTGAAGTAACATTAGTGAAGGATCAGTGTATATTGGATATCTGAAAGTACTCATTCTCACAGAGGACAATCAATTAATGGAACAGATTACATACAGATTGTGTAAATGCTAGCTGAGTGAATGTTTTAAAAAACACTTACAAGTATATCAGAAGGGCGGGTTACACACAGATGAAAATGTGTTGGAATCTCGATAAGCCAAAGGGTTCCATGTCCATTTGTCTTCTGGTTCTTTTGCCTTGGACGGCAATCTTGTTAAATCAACTTAATTCTTGTTCAATCTTGCTAAAAGAAGTGCTCGCATCGCATGTGCAGCCAGTCTGCAGTCAAACGGAAATTGGGTCGTCCACAATACTGCCGGGCACAAGAAGAATTTTTTGTAGGACATGGTGTAGGTATCGGAAACTAAGATCTGTCTTCCACAGCCGTATGTCCAAAATCCTGCCATGACTGTCATAAAAATACAGAAAAAGATGTAGAAAGAACGTGGATATTGCAGCTGCCACTCACACTGATAGGAAACCTTTGTTAAATAAATGTGTAGGTGTCTTCTGTGTATGATTAGTGTTTTTAAGGCCTTTCATTTGGGCAAAATTGTCCATATAAAATCCTGCTGTGAAAATTGAAAAATATGATATTTAATTTTCCATACGTATTAATAAAATATCTTGTTAGCCCACTGACTTGTGATATATAAATAAATTTGTGTTAGCTTGGATTGTCACTGTGTAACTATGAGCCTAAAAATCAATGTTTTATAACTTTTTTAATTAAGTAAATTGGTCACCAGAAAAAAAAACAGGTTTTGCCAAACGACATTCTGCACACTGCCTGCATGAACAGAACCTTAAAAAGTACAGTGCATGACTGTGACTACATTTCATCGGCATGTTTTGGAGAGATCCCCTAACTTTGTAACTAACAAACCCCTGATGTAGGACCACCCAACTTCAATACAGAAGTACCCTCATATACACAGCATCCAATGACAGCTCATTAGAAAATAATGAAAGGGTAGGTAGGGTATTTTGTACACATGGCTGCACTAGATTCCACAAGTAATTACCAGATCCTTGCATAATTGTGAAATAGTTTAATGCTACTATCACCCTTACAGACCTAGAATTGACACTGTCCCTACCTGCTGCATTAACAAATGGAGAACAGGGTACTTTTCAAAGATTTTGTTTTCTAAACACAACCAACATTGCACAATGCTAATACTTTTAAAATACACATATCAGACTTCAACTAACTGATGTGTATACTGGTGAAACATAATTTACTTGATGAAAAATTAACATCTACTTTTATCTCTCCATGATGTAAACAGACACATTGGCTGGTGAGTTCAAATAGAAATACGCCGTGCCCTATCAACCTGGGACAAATGTTAACAGAAACTGCCAGTGATACAGGGACGAATCCTTCCCACCCAG
Source organism: Lamellibrachia satsuma (assembly GCA_033239005.1). Classification (NCBI taxonomy): domain Eukaryota; kingdom Metazoa; phylum Annelida; class Polychaeta; order Sabellida; family Siboglinidae; genus Lamellibrachia; species Lamellibrachia satsuma. Next base: position 285,075 of record BSQZ01000038.1, on the reverse strand, counting down.
CACAAACTGTTGACACAAACAGTGAATGACATGAAGACATTGCTAAGCCGTTATTAATTGGACGATCAAAGCATCACAGCCAGCTTGCATGTCCATGATTATGCATGGGAGCATTCTCCTGGACTACCCAACCTCTTTCATCCGTGAATCATCTGAATTCCACAAGTAAATTTCAGTCTTCATCTTGTTACCATGACAACACTAATGGCAACATCTGCCAATGCCACCACCTTCTTGGTGGTGCTTGTCTATGTGGTGCCTGTACGTGAGTAGGTAGGATGGCCGATACTCTAGACTAGTTTCCTTCATTTCCTACATTTTATGTTTTTATTCTCAGAAAATATTTCCTCATGTGTCAGTTTTCTTGGGAGTATGGCACACAGATGTCATGAACATATTAAACCCTACTGACAGGAACAAGTGTGCTTGTCAGGTAGGTGTGTACTCAGGGCCATAGCACACCTCCACGGTGACTCCACCCACCAACACACCAACACGCTCCCAGCCGAAACCACACACCTCGTCTAACACACTCAGGCCTTTCATACGTATGATTGGAACCTTAAAAATACTGCTCATACCGAGTCATAGTTTACTCAAAGCATCCTACTCTCACAGTTCATGTACCCATATCCCATTCACATAGTTCTGACACATCCAGCTCCAAAACTGACAGATCTCTATGCACACATTGGCAAATATTTTGTTAAACAGACGGGAAACCTCTAGAAGGCTGGTATACTAAGTAAAGTTTATGTGTGCTAGATTAATCATGTGACATAATGAAGAAAATACAAGATTATATCCTTAAATTACCTATCAACCAATGCAGAACCATCTCCAATGCAAAATTAACATGGTCACCAAAGAACAAAATTAACATGGTCACCAAAGAACAAAATTAACATGGTCACCAAAGAACAAAATTAACATGGTCACCAAACAACAAAATTAACATGGTCACCAAACAACAAAATTAACATTGTCATGAAAGACAACATAATAAGTATCTTATCCCACACATTAACACTGCTCATTGCCATTAGTGAAGAGTAATTCGAATCTTAATGAGTTCTTTCATGGGTTCTGTTTCATGTAACTGAGGGTGGGTGATAAAGTGGCACCTGTCAGAGGCCACAAAACCTAGGCTAAGCACCAGCCTTATGAGGGCTTCACAGGGACTTAACTACGCTTTATGAGTAACTGTGGACAGCTGATGACATACTGGGATGACTGCTGTATCCTGCCCCAGCAAACAGCCCATCACCAGTTGGACACAGACCTGTCAGGAGCCGGATCAATATTTCACTTCAGGGTGGATGGCATACAAATATAATGCCTGCGATTTTGAGTACCCCATTTTGGTCATTTTTATGCAGCCTGTAAAATAATTTTTCAACAGGAATATGGCCAAATTTGAGGACTAAGACATTTATGCTGTGCCCAGATTAAAATTTCTAGTGGTTGGACGTGAGTGCCAGTGACTGTAGGATCCTCGCACATGAAGACATACTGTGGTTGTTTTGGACGTCATTTGCCTCACAAAGATGTGTCTTGGAAACGTTTGTCAATCTACTTCTATATCTTCCAATTTACAGCTAGAGATATGTCAATTTGTCTCCTAGAGATTTATCAACCTGCCTCACAGAGGTCTGTCTCACAAATTTCTGTCAATCTGTTTCCTAGAGGTCTGCCAATTGAGATCTGCTAATCAGCAATGCACTGCTGGCATTGATGCATTGCGTTTCAAGTGGTTATGAACACACAAATATGAAACCAATATTATTTTTCATCAAGCTAGAAATTACAGCATCCATTCTAACAAGGGTGGACCTACAAAATAATTAATTAAATAAGTAATTAAAAGTCCCTCCTCAATTCATTTAGCCCATCGTTAAATCAGGTTAAATCAGGTTTTTTTCAAAAACCATACTTGTATGCATAGAAAAGTGTATGTAAATACATGTATATTTTGACATTGTGTTTTATTATATAGGTATGTATTTATATATAATATATTATGTGTTTAAGTATGTACTCATATTTGTACACGCCTACATGAATAATTTGAAAAATATTTAATTTAGTGGCAGTCTCCCTGATCAACATATCTGTTTAATTTACTTAGTTTTGTTTTTCTGTTGTCAACTTTAATTTCCTGATTTGTATTCGATATTATCGTACATATGTTTTTGGTCAAAATAAATGCATCTCTCTCATATCTGTGGTGTATGAATAGTTTGAGTAATATGCAAAGTCAGTTTAATAAAAGAAAATACACTCTTGTTAAATTAAAATAAAAGAGAGCATATTCTTTTTAAAATAAAATAAAAGAGAGCACACTCTTGTTAAAATAAAATAAAATAAAACAGAGCATACTCTTGTTAAAATAAAATAAATAAAAGAGAGCGCACCCTTGTTAAAATAAAATTAAATAAAAGAGAGCATACTCTTGTTAAAATAACATAAATAAAAGAGAGCATACTCTTGTTAAAATCATCGAAAGAATTTACTGTGACCGGGTAACTTGCAGAATAATAATTCACAGAAGTATGAATAACCGGATAGGACCTGGACAAATTTTGCTATTCGTTTGTCTAATTTTGACTGGACCCAGTCGAAAATAACTGAATAGTTTGTCCGATGATTTCACCAAAACTAATTAAACAAATTTCACAAACGAGCCAGCTTGTTGTAGCGGATAACAGACAGGTTAATTTTTTGGCAAAATGAGTCTTAAACGAGATGAGTCAAAAAATTTAATTTAGGAGGCAGCTTTAATGTAATCAGGTATGTGGGATACAGCGAGACATTGGGTTAGTGGGTCGAATAGACTGGAATGAGCAGGCTGGTTGCATGACAGCACATGCACTGTTCACCACAACTGGTTATATTATCCTTGTGCTCCCCATGAACTAAAAAAAATATGCTAATTAAAGGTCACTTGTCAATTCAATGTTTTTGCTAGTCTCCTTTCAGACTAATTTCGTGAACAATTTATCTTGTATCCACTATGATATGAGAGCTTCTTTCTGCAAATCTGCTATTTATCTTCAGTGAAATAATCAGATAACTATGACATTATTTTAAACCAGATCTGGTCAAAATTTGGCAACAAAATAACAAAAGTTATCTGCCTCTATATACTACAGCATAAGGCCATTCACACTTACACAAATCTGAACATCAATGAAACTGATTCACAATTGGTTACCATTCACACTTACACAAATCTGAACATCAATGAAACTGATTCACAATTGGTTACCATTCACACTTACACAAATCTGAAAATCAATGAAACTGATTCACAATTGGTTACCATTCACATTTACACAAATCTGAACATCAATGAAACTGATTCACAATTGGTTACCATTCACACTTACACAAATCTGAACATCAATGAAACTGATTCACAATTGGTTACCATTCACACTTACACAAATCTGAACATCAACTGATTCGCAATGGGCTAAATCAACTGAGGAGCGTGTTTTACTGTAATTAGCTCGGTGGGATAAGGGCATCAGTTGGTGAGCGAGCGGAACAGAGCAGAGTCCGCAGATTGGTTGCATATCAACAAATCGCCTGTTCACCACAACTGTTTGGTTAGAATATCACTGTGCACTGCACGAACTAAAAAACACTTTCACTAATTAATTATGTGGTTCAGCCACAATGTATTTCCAGGTAATTATTGGTTTGCTGCCATTGGAGTCAACGGGAACCAACCGTAAGTAATCGTGTATCGATAACACAGAAGATGGTGCCGAACATGCAAACCATGTGCACACTGTCCATGTGTCTTCTCCGCGTGTGCGTGCGCGCACGAAACTCGTGCTGCACTTTGTATACCAGTGTTTTCCCTTGGGTAAAATGTGCCTGGCAGTGGGGTGCCCGCCAGGCACTGGGGTGCCCGCCATGGGTGGACAGGGTAGGCACCCTTATTTTTGAACACGGGACTAGCTTCAAAATGGTGCATTCTGGTGCACTTTGAAGGGTGTTTAAACTTTTTCCCTTCAACTTAGAAGGGGACAGAAATAAACATGTGTAGAAGTGTTAGCACGGAACAACCTGGGGACCACATTGGAAATAAGTGCACTTTTGTGGGCTTTTATATTGGACGAGGTGGTGAGAAAAAAACAGCAAGGTTCACCTCGCTTGTCATATACCAGGGGACGTGCTAGCTTGTTCGTGCAACTATTAAACTATTTGATGTGTGGTCAAACATCAATTCAGACATCAACTGAATTGAAAATAGAAACGCTGAAAACTCACAAATTACGCCCGTGGTGAAATCTCATAACTTTGTCATGTGATCGGCAAAAAGATGGAAGTTGTGCCCATGGTCGGTCTTGACAAAGCATTTACTCTTTTGGATATCCGCTATTTTAACCTTACCAGATCTTACAACTAAAGTCAATTCTTTCGACGATTTGAACAAAATATGCACTCTTCTTATTAAATTGACTGCGGATATTACTTAAACAGTTCACACGCTATATATTTGGACATCAACAAACCGGATTTGCAACAGGCTAAATTAGAGGAGGAAGGAGTTTTAACAAGCCTGGATAAGTCATTAGTCATTAGTGCTATTGAATAACACCTTCCAAGTTGCCATGTTGAATGCAGAAGCAGCTGTCATAATGAGTCAGTGCCAGACAAGTAGCCTCCTCCACATGCTCACAGCATACAGCCTACAGTTCTCTTATGCAACATGCAATCATCACAGTCTCCTAGTCACTCAGCCCTGTCTCATTCTGTTCATAAATCTATCATCAAACCACCATATTGCATCCAATTAGTGCCCCCTGCTGTGCCGTTTGACCCCACTTCTGGGCAGTAGATTCTGCATTGTTGTCCAATTTGCAGCACTAAATGGAATAGGGAGACAAACGAATGCACTCTCTCCGTGGAGAGGCAGAAGCGGAGGACCCGGAGTGGTTTATTATCGTGCACATGATGTACACATTTGTAATGTAATCGATGTTGTGTAGTAGAAAGTGAACAGAAATCATTTGTAGTGTATCGCAAGACGAATCGCTTGCTGTATCTGTGGCCATGTGACTGGACCTAGTGGCGCATATACAATGTTGCAAAGGGGCGAGGCCAAAGGAGGTCAAAGTTTAGTCACCCATTAGTTTATTATGCCACCATGCTGTAGGGCAACAAGCTAAATATAAAAAAAAAATTTAAGGGTCATGGACTGATCCCCATAAATATGCCACTGACTGGACCTCTCCACCTGCAACATGCCAGGTAAATGCAGAGATATCTGGTTGATCCAGCTAGATCTTGAGAGCCTCTCCAGGATAGTCTATTTGTCCTGAAGCACTCTGCTCTGCCACAACAAATAGAATTACCATTTCTCTTCACCAGGGCGAGTCAAACAGAATAGACCAAATGTCTCTGTCACGTTAAGCAGAAGACAGTAACGCCACAACACCTCACTCACAAACTCACTCAACTTTAAGATGATTGATTAATCCCAGTAACATCATATTTTACTTGTTCTAATTTCTATCTTTTGTTCCAAAGATGTTGCGTAGGATTTTTCCAGATGAATTTCACCTAAGTGCTGTTTTGGGGAGTGTCATTATAAGCACATGACCCAAGCACACATATTACTGGAATGTAAACAATCATGGCTTTCTCATAGATAATATTCACAACACATACAACACCTATTAGCTAAGAATAAAACTATGTTTTGCCGGTCATATTTACGATGTCATTGCCAAAATGGGTCATAACAATATTTTATATGTTTTATTACAATTTGTGAATGGGGTTGTTTTACTTAGGTAAATGAGTATGTAATCAGTTCTGTTACCTGCTGTCATACAATAGACATTACTAATATGCATGCGTCAGAAAATATGGTCTTCTGAGACGATATTCCACCCACCAACATGCTCCCAGGCCCCAGCCCAAACCACACACCCCCTCTAACACACTCAGGCCTTTCATACAAGTGATCGGAACCTTAAAAATACTGCTCATACTGAGTGAGTCATACTTGACTCAAAGCATGAGATAAACGATGCCTAGTACTAGAATGAACCTGCTATACTTGCGGAGGGAGTTGACCCAACCAGCAACTGACAATGTATACACCAGGTGCAAGTGCCCAGGATAGGGGCACATATAAATCAACTGCACTGGAAGATGACAATGTCTCCGACTGGCGAAGGACTGAAGATCGTTATTTATTTTTCATAGATGACCATGTTAAAATTTTTTAGTCCTGTACGTTGTTGCATGTCATGTCACTGACATGCTATAGAGTTTTCATCAAATCCTACAATCCTACAATGGCAGATAGAACATTTTGTTTTGATTGAAGTCTGTATCAGTCTCAGGTGTAGTGGGACTTAGAACTTTGGGCTCAATCAAAACTTGGGCAATTTTGTTCACTCCACTTTGCTTCAGTTCACTCAGCTGTATAAATGAGTACTTGTCTGAACAGTCCTATGGACTGGATGCCACGTTATATAAAAACGTACCTGACCTTTTACCTTTACCTTAAAATTCTGTATAAATCTATATAAAAATGTCATTGGTTAATCAGCCTATAGTATCAAAACAATATGCTAGGTTTTGCTGGAAATCTGCTTAGCTATCTACTTTTTGTTTTGACCACTATAAGTTTGTCAATAAATGTCATAGTTTTGTGATGAACAGAAGAAAATATGTACTTTATCACATCAGGTTTTTTGTAAATTTAAATCCATATAAATGATATATGACCATATGCCGCCAAAATCCTAAAAGTCTGTCTTGAATATAGACATGAAACGGCACGTTTTGACTTGGTTTGCATTGGTATATTCTGTATCTGTATCATGTCTATTGGACAGCAGTAAAGTATCAACAACGGCATGATTTATATTAGAATCTTCTGTTCTGAGGAGGCATTGGTACAAGTGATCGGCAGTATTTAATTACTACTTTAATGAAAATAATTATTATACTGCAGTACTCCTACAGACATTTTGATTGAAACGACACACACTCCCCCTCCCTCCCTTCCTTCCCCCCTTCCTTCCCCCCACCCCCACAAAACTTCTCTTTTTGGGGTCACTGAGAAAGAGGCCTGCACATTACAGCACTACATGAATCTCAGCCACATACTATAAAACATTCATCAGGTTATTTTTTAAAAATCATTAAGATTTATTGAGCATCTTTGGAATGGATTTTCCCCAGTGCATTGGGAGCGGAAGTCTACTCAGCTAATTATTTCCCAGTTTGCTCGGAAGACTTTTTGCTTTCCGTGTCACTGACATTTGCCGGGATTCACATGTCAATTACTGGGAGCTAAAATGAAGCACTTCTTCCTCTGTACCTCCGGATACACCAGTGCACTGTATCAACAGAGCAACATCTTTCACTTATCCGAGCTCATAATTATGACGAAGCCTATCCATCAGTTGAGGGTATCTCTGGTTGTTCACCCTGTTTCCCCTGTATATGGGTGCTGATAACATGGAATGATAAAGGCATGTCTCCTTGGCTGCTGGCTGTTCCCACTGGAGGAAGCAGTATCTATCACCCATTGTGCAAACTGTGCAGAGGACACCAATTTCACAACACATTTATCCTCTATTAAGACATGTGTGTGAAATTCGTGAAAATTACTTACTTTGTTTTTCAAAAAAACGCACCTAAAGCTGATACCCCTCAATTTAGGCAAAGCGCGATGACTGATTTCGAAATGTTGGTACGTTCTGCAGATTAGTCAGTGTAGTCATACAGAAGTAGTCAGTGTCTGTGTATTGCCATCAAATGAATGATCTAATGTACAGAAAACATTAACTTTTCTAAAGTATCTGATGCGAAAGTGCTTGGAAAAAATTCACTCAGCGCTTACTTTCCTAGGGACTCTGTATGTGGGTAATGATGGACAGACTGTAAATGTCTTTCGGTGGCCTGCTGGCTGTTCCTACTAGAGGAAGCCAGCTGGCCCATTGTGCAGATTGAGCATTGAGAAATATACGCAGAATGGATACTGATTTGGGCATTAGGCATCTTCAACATAGCTAAATTAAATAAATACTGGCTTACACCTGATATTTTCTGATAAAGAAGCCACAGTAATGCCCTCTGGAGAGCAGCTCACCATACAATTCTCCCACTGTTTCTCCAATAGATCAAAACAGCGTGTAGTAAATTACTCTAAATAACTACCTTTGTGGGTTTTTTAATAAATCGCCAATCAGTAGATCAGGAGCCTGGAGGTGAAGGTACGTAGAAAGAGGCGAGCGGACCTTGGTGACTGGGAAGAGATACTGCCAGACTGCCCCTAAATATGACCTGGAGCTGGATAATTACTCAGCAAAGTCCTTCTAGAATATTGTGCTGAGGGTTTATTTAAGAGTGTCCTTCTGTAGAGTTAATGAGTCCATCACACGTGTTTTCCATTTCCCTGCGTGGGATCTTTTACTTCCCTTGGCACCGACACCAGATAGAAGGGACCAAAAGCTTTTACTGTCTCTTCCGGAAGATACAGGCAAAGTTCGCTTCGAAGCTTCGAAACGGAAGAGGTGGAATCGAACCATCGTCCTCTTGATCGACAGGCGGGTGGTCTAACCATTAGACCACCACTCCTCACACCAATTATATACATGAACAATCATAAATATGCACACACATGCATACATATATATGAATGTATGTGTGCATGCGTATGATTAGACATTGATAGCGTTGGTCATTTAATGCTTCAGCTATATGCAGAAACCCTATCTCTAGATTGAATATGAGAAAGTTTTAATTCTAGTAGACACTATAAATAAAATGGGTACTCTATTGCCCTCTGGGAATAACATACAAACTGTGAAGGGAAATTATATTTCATGAAGTCACTGCAACTTTGGGACCAGTAATTTTTATATCTTGATAATGTCATCCTTTATATATAAGGTTCTAAGATATTTAATTGTTAATAAAAGACCGCACCTCAGGAAGATTATACATTGGGTCTGTTTCGATGGTTTCATTATGTTTATTTATGGGAGACATGTATATGTTGAAGGTTCTAATGTACTGTAATATATCTAGCTTAGAATGCCAACTTTTTACAAGCAGCTTCATCTGACGCTCACTGTAAGAGCTTTGATAGTTATTGGGTCAAATCATCATCGTAAACATCTAACAAGATTCAACAAGATTGCAATCCAAAATAAAAACTGCAGACAAGGAAGCCATTGGTAATTATGGAACCACAAGAAACCCTACACAACTGTTTTTTCTATGTGGGTTTCTTTCTGGCTGAGCAGCTGTCTCTATCCACTCTGTGGACAGACGCTGATTCAAGGCACCAAGGACAGCTTTGACTTTGTACTTGAAATCATCTCTCTCCCTGATTGTAACTATTTCCTCTGGGATTTCATTTCAGAGGTGGGAGGCAGTTGGTGAGAATGTCCTCTTATGGCCAGCAGTGTTTGAGGGTGGAATTGCCACATCAGCTGTGTGGTGAGATGTTAATGCCTCCTGGTGGCTCTTTGCACTACTGGAGGAGGGGTAACAGGCTGTTGAGTAGCGTCTCCATGGTACATCTAAACTTGGTTTACAGGAAGACACATCATGCACTTCAAAACAGGCTATGCGATACTGGCACATTGGACTTTGCCAGAGACGATCTGTGAGAAATGAGCATAATTTTTTAAAGAAGCTGTTATTACATTACCACATATAACCTGTCAGTCACCAGCTGGTTGGTTTCACCAATGTCACATCACCCTGTCAGTCACCAGTTGGTCTGTTCCACCAATGTCACATCACCCTGGCAACCAGCAGGGACACCTCACTGGCAAAACATTAAATTAAAACAGCTGCCAACAGTTACTTGAGACACTGCCAAGTTATTTTTTGTCAGCCTTCTTAGTCTGTCAAAGCTTCTAATGCAACTACCTGTGGAAATGGCCAATGTTTTTGTAGCTAGCAAACGTTGATCAAAATAAAGCAGTTGTACATTACCAATCATTTAATTTTCAATCCAGTTTGAGTGTGTGTGTATGCATCGTTAGGATTTTAGGATGTCTGCTCAAGTTGGCAAGGCACAATAATGATTGAAGTTTTGACATAACAATAACATTCTTGTCATCATAAAAATATAATGTCAGGTGCAGTAGTAGCATTTCAAAACTTGGGCAATTTCATTCACACCCACATTACCTATGTCTTTCGGACGTGACACTAAAAGCCATAGTTCTCTTCTTACCTGATGTCTGTTCCAGGGAAAGTAAAAGACCACACACTGTCCCTAGTACAGCAATTACATTCATCCTACCATTCTGTGACTCTGTCTACTTAGTATCTTTACATCACATGCTGTTTCATCAATCTCTGCATAATGAATATGGTATTACTGTATCTTCAGCCATGTTTTCATTATTATATTCTATTTTGTAGACTGGAGGCAGATTATTTTCCGTGGCCTGATTGCCAGTAGGGCTCCATCCAAAACAGAACCAGTCCTGTGAGAGTTGATCCGACACTCAGTGTACATGGCGACATTGATGCAAGTTTCTAATTTTGACTGATTATTTTAGTTGTTTGGCAAGATGCTGATGTGGCAGGTGTAATAGCACCTTCACTAGGCATCGTCTTAGTTTAGGACAGAGTTCGACTTGGTTTCTGGCATCAGGAGTGATGTGCAACATGCCTATCGGCCCACAGCTTCTAACGTCCCTAAATGCAATGTCAATAACACTAATATCGAGCACAAACAGAAAATAACTGCATATTTTGAAACAAAACAAAATAATATGGACTAATGGTCTTCTTGTTTTCTTGTGATGTAATTCTGACCAAACCAGGTCAGACAGAATGCATTCAGCTTGTGTTGGACGCAACTAGGGTGACTACTGGTCAGTGTTCGTTGGTAAATCAAACTTGGCCTAGGTCTTCACTCATCACGTGCTGTATTCCAATCCACTGTGCAAGACAAAATGGACTTCCAAACTCTCAAACATAATTCTGTTCCTTACTTCTCCACTGATCCAAGGAAGACCCCTGTATGTGCCTACAGATTCTGGACTGACAGTTTGTGCCATGTTTGGCATCAATAAAGGCAGGGTGGCAGTGTCCAGATGATTGCAGATACTATTAATTTAGCCTAAAACACAGCACCAACTTTCTCATCACAGAGGATGGCTTGAACCCATGTCAATAACAAATTTAAGAATTTTGGTCACATGGGTGGGTAATTTACCAAGTGTCCTACAGTCCATTGGTGAAAACTAACATATTTATCGACCAGCCCAACTGGACCAGTAAGGTTCAAAATCTACCAGCCCAACCAATATTCTACAAAAAAGCTTGGACACAAACATCGCTGACACAGTCATCAATGGAACAGTTCAGTTGTTATATCAGCATTCAGGATGATATTTTTAAACATTTGTTTTGGATAAAAATACAAAAGATGGCCTAAAGCAGTCAAAAATAAGATACAGCTGTAAAAGACCCCAACCACATGGGCTGGCCACCTTATGGACACAACCGGCCAGACTGCAAAAGTACTGTCCATTGGCCGCCTGGCTGGTATTAGCTCACAATCCTGCCTGCAGTGTTCCAGGGTGTCCGACATACTGGTCAAACTCATCACGTGCATTTGCAAGTCTATTCCCAATACAATCCACATACATTCCCCTACCACAAAGGCCTCTGGACAGCTCAGACACACACAGTAAGATGCCCTGTTACCTGGGCTAATTCTCCACACACTCCAGTAGATATACAGACAAGCACAGAATCTTAATCCCCAGGCCGTCTGCCTTCCTGAGGTAGGAATCAGCCACAGACTATCAGCTGCCAGACACCCATCACCACCACAGTAATCTAGTGTCTTGGGAAATCAGCATTTTCCACTGGTGGATTAGCAATCTTTGAGTATCTGGATTGCAAGGCAATGGACTTGTGGGCATGGGTGGAATGTGGCATCGTTAGGAGGAATCATTTCTGGAATTCATGCAGAGTTTCATCTTCGTTTAAAGTGGGATTCCAGGAACAATCAGGGATTCTATATATATATATATATATATATTCTTTTATTATCTTCTGTTGCATTTCTCATTTTTATTACCTGATTGATTTTAAAGCAGTTTTATTTTCAGATGACCAGTTTTAAATCTTCTTTTCAGTAGTTTATACTTAGTGTATTTTATTTCAGATAAGTTTTCTTTCTTTATACATTGATATTTAAATTTGGTATTCTATGACTCTTACCTATACATATGCATCATTATTATATTGATTTATGGATTTTATTGTAAAAATTTATTTTATTAATATTGTATTTTAAGCACCTCTGAATAGATATTATATCTGGATATACAGCACTATATAAATACAGGTTGTTATAAAGTTTATTCCATTGCAATGATACAAAGGATTTCTAGCTTCACTCATTAAAGATTATTAAACTGAAATGCAATTCAGGTGAGGACCACCTGTAAAAATTCAATATGTATAACATACAAATAGTTTTAGTGATTCGGTGATATAAAATAAGAATCTATTGATATGATACTGAAAATTAAAGAGAGTTCCTGTATTTTTTATAAAGTTGGCCTGTGCCTGGAAGAAAGAATATAAAATTATTATGGCACAAAAACAGTATACAATTTCTACCACTTTTATTTATAGTAAATGATTCAAGGATAAGCTTACAAAATGGGTGTGATTCCTACATAACTTTAACAAAACCTACTTTTGTATATATTTTTTTACTCTTTTTCCATGTACTGTTAATGCATAACATGTATGTATATTTATATATTTTTTTACTTTATGTATATTTATATACTTATTGTCTGAAATAAACATTTATCATTATTATAAATGGAATGGTGTCAGAACCTTAAAATATTGACTACAAATTTCTATGTTTGGTCTCCCGTTTCCCAGTCTGGTCTCAAGTTTCCCTGTCTGGTCTCCCATTGTCCTGTCTGGTCTACTTTCCCCAAAGACTGGGAACTCCTATGTTAGGTCATTCCATAACATTCCTGAATTCCTTCCTAACATACCGAACGTTCTGTTTATTCAACTGGTTGGGTCACAAAGCCCAGAGTTAGAACTGATGTAAAGTCAGTAAAATGTATGGGCAATAACAGACTTGCTACTTTTTCTGGATGAAATTTGTAATTTTGTCTTGAAATTCTACACAGAGGCATCAAAGGTATTTGTGTTTCAACAACTACAAGTTTGTTATTTGATTTTATACTTGCATCATGAAGACAAGAATATATGACATGTATTTTATCACAATTCTTTCATTTGAAACAAATCCATATAAAAACTGCATACAACCGCATACCTTCCAAAATAAAAAAATTCATATTACATATGGGACATCCGTACAACATGGTTCAGTATGTCTGCAATAACATTTAATAAAAACTTTGTACCAATAAAAAAATTATAAAGTTGTTAGTCACAACATCGTTGTTGTTGTTGTTGTTGTTGTTGTTGTTATTGTTGTTGCTCTCTTCTTTATCCCTGAAGTCCGGGGTGAGGCTGGCATTGATACCGGTCCTCAATTTTTCCTTCTACTGTCACTGATCCCATTTCACCGCCCGTCTCCACCGCCCGTCTCCACCGCCCGTCTCCACCGCTCCGTCTCCATTGCCCGTCTCCACCGCCCGTCTCCACCGCCCGTCTCCATTGCCCGTCTCCACCGCCCGTCTCCACCGCCCGTCTCCACTCCCCAATCCCTAGGTCTCACATCGCTCCAAATTACAAATATAGAAAATGCAATTAATATGAAACAGCCCTACGACTAAATCCAGTGGAAGATTATTCATGAGCTGATAATCTCTTCTGTAACTGCCTGTATAACGAAGCAAACTGCGGCCTATTGATCTGACCAATCATTTAATTTCACATGGAATTATCTGGTGTGATACCTTAGACAACTAAATTAGCTACTGGGCAGTCAGTGCCCGAGGCAACAGTTCTTAGAATATCTGATCATCATAGATGAGTAGAGACAATGCTTTTGGGAATTCATGTAGGATTTTGTTTAGGGTTTAAATCAGGATACTGCTCAAACCTTACTGAAGCACATGTATGTCTGCATGCATACATGTCTGCATGCATATAATATACGTGTACATCATACTAGATAGAGAACAAGTTGAAGGTATAGTAATGTCCATACTCTAATTTGTGTCATATTTATTTTAGAGTAGTTAGTGTGTTAAACACAACATGATAGCATTAGAACAGAGAGATTATCATTAATGGCGTCTGTCTGATAATCTGGACAAATGAAGCATGAGTCAGAAGAACAGCCCTAAGGTTACACAAGTTCGATTGTTTTCCTTGCATTCTAGAAACAGTACAAACTTTGCAGCAATAGTCTTCAGGGCAACTTCAGGGCAACACACCCACCCAGTTAGATATCAGCCTTATCTGACTGACATCAATATGTCACATGTAAGACATGCTGGCATGGAACACTGGTGCACCAAGGCACAACCATGAGAAACTGGTTCATTAGAAACCTCCTTTTCGAAACAGGAGCTACTTTCCCTTTAATCACACAGAAGCCATGCTGTGACTGGGCTGTCATTACAGAATCAATTCTACTAAAAAGTTCTTACAGTCGGTTACAGGGCCTCACCCTGCACTTCAGGGACAAAGACCAGCAGTGAGTCAGTGAAACTGTGCAATGTATTATTAAACACTGCAATATATGATATTAATGACAACTGTAAAATGGTACGTATTGGGTGTACAAACTTGCATTTTTGTGTGCATGTGCATTTGTTCATGTGCACGTGTGCACGTGTGCATGCTTGCAGATATGTACGTCCACAACAGGAAAAGTGTATGTCTATAACGACAGACACATGAACCTGTGACATAGTTACTAGCAGGAAATGAATCAATTTCTACTTTATTTGGAAGCTTAAAGTATCGTGTACAAGTAGTACTAGGTAGGTTACACATTATGCCCATATTAAAATCCACCTATTCCAACTGTGCTGTATTGCACGTCTTGACAAAGTACCCAAAATTCTCTGAAATGTATGTCCATAATGTTGGAATTGCCCAGCAAGTATTCATCAAAGGTTTAAATATTAGTAGTTATATTCTGTGTGCTTGGTTTGTTGCAGAATATTTCTAGAGTTCTTATGAAACATTACACTACAAGTTATAAATAACTGAACACCTGGCATACATGTCACTACTGTACAACTCTTTAGTAAAACACCTGGCATACATGTCACTACTGTACAACTCTTTAGTAAAACACCTGGCATACATGTCGCTGCTGTACAACTCTTTAGTAAAACACCTGGCATACATGTCACTACTGTACAAGTCTTTAGTAAAGCACCTGGCATACATATCACTACTGTACAACTCTTTAGTAAAACACCTGGCATACATGTCACTACTGTACAACTCTTCAGTAAAGCACCTGGCATACATGTCACTACTGTACAAGTCTTTAGTAAAACACCTGGCATACATGTCACTACTGTACAACTCTTCAGTAAAGCACCTGGCATACATGTCACTACTGTACAAGTCTTTAGTAAAACACCTGGCATATATATCACTACTGTACAAATCTTCAGTAAAACACCTGGCATACATGTCACTACTGTACAACTCTTTAGTAAAACACCTGGCATACATGTCACTACTGTACAACTCTTCAGTAAAACATGTCAGCTTATCTTCCAGTTGACATAACAAGTTGATCCACAAATGTGTGTAGTATTATAAAAACAGATATTTATACATGGGACAATACAAATGTCAGGTAAAAACCAAGACAGATATTAACAAACAGGTAAATTAACAGATGATCAATATTTGAGCTAATACAAACATCACGTAAAAACCAAGACAGGCAGGCTGTCTTACAAGTAAATCAACCTAAGATCAATACTGCTGCACTTTGGTTGATCAACAGACCCCTGTGACATGGTTCCCCTGTGACCTGGTCCCCCTGGGACTATGGTCCCTCAGATAAACACAAATTAACTAGCTGTGAAACAGAGCCCACCTCATAGCGCCAGGTGGGGTCCGAACAATTGAATTACCACATGAAATATTCATTGTGTGCAGCAATAATAAGGTTACAGTGCATAGTGATGTCACTTGATGGGAATACAGTACATGATTTTATGAAAACATTACATTTTCAAACACAGATGTTTTGTTATGGTGAACATTTATTCTAAGATAGGTCTTTTAACTTTACATCTTTTAATTGATAGTACTTTAATTAATGGTACTTCAATTCCTGGGTTATTCATACCATGTACGTACGTATGTACGTACATACATACTTATGTATGTATGTATATATATAATATTATATTTACTGAATAGTAATCTATCACTACACATTTTAAAATATCCCCATAATGCAATATCTCCATGTGAAAGAACCAAGATTTCGAACTCACAAGGCCTGCCACTAGTCTTGAATGCATATCTACTACTACCTTTATTTCAGGTCTAAAACTAATATACATTAAAATATAAGTAAATAAAAAATACACTAATTAATTACACATAAAATAATATATATATGAAATCACCACTGCCATCGTCCATCATGATCACATAGAAATTACCAAATCTTACTTTTAGACTCTGCCTTATAGGATTGGTGGCCATGTTTTGTCTGATTATAAGAAAACTGGACCATCAAAAATTAAAAAAAACATTCACAGCCACCGCCATCATGTCCTAGATATTCTGAACAGGTTTCGTCAAAATCACGTCCCTGCAGCTCTTTTAATCTTGTCGCAAATGCG
This sequence comes from Lamellibrachia satsuma, assembly GCA_033239005.1. Taxonomy (NCBI): domain Eukaryota; kingdom Metazoa; phylum Annelida; class Polychaeta; order Sabellida; family Siboglinidae; genus Lamellibrachia; species Lamellibrachia satsuma. The sequence goes on along the minus strand of BSQZ01000038.1, from coordinate 268,279 downwards.
CCTAACCTCACAGTTGGCTGTTTTTGCAAAATATTAAGTGTTTCAGGAATGTCACCACCAAAATACCGTCTTTGAATCTGCTTGAAATCCACTGAAATCTGCTAAACTGCGTATTTTTAGGCACTACATTCCAGAAGTCTAATGACCTCTCTTCATTGGACTGAAGTGAAAGGCGGTTGAAGACCTGAGATGCTGCCTCCTCCTCCAGAGCCCCAATGATACAGACATTTGTAGCACTGGGTAGGGCAGGACTTCAAAGGACTAAGCCCAGGGCTAAGTAGCAACAAGACTTCAAATACAACCAGAGAAAGCGTGTGGTACAGTTGGCAAACTTGCCTGCATTCCTATGCTAACTAACTTTGCTGTCAACTAAACCTAACATCATTATCTGATCTGTTGGGTAGAATAAGGGATAAATAAGTTTACAACAAACTCTCCATCAGTTTTCACTCTCTCTCCCCTCTTTCACCCTCTCTCCCCTCTTTCACCCTCTCTCCCCTCTTAGATTTATGCAAGATTGTACTTTTCCAGTATTTCAACTACTGTGCCTACCAAAACTATATGTTCATGTAAGTTCTCTAACCATAAAACTGAGACTTACGGTGTTATTTTAACATGGGGAAATTTTAATATATATATATATATATATATATATATATATATATATATATATATATATATATATATATATAATATATATATATATATATATATATATATATATATATATATAACATAATCACACATTTCCAGTTTACTGGTTTTGAACACAGCACAACTCAAACATATTAAATCCTGGTTATAAATATTGTAGCATTAGCTTCTTCGACATATAAAAAACTTACGTGAATGAGAACTGAGAACAAAAGATGAATATTTATTATTTAAACAAAGGAATCATTGCATCATCTCTATTACCAAAATCGTGGACTATGCAAATTCCACCCTCAAACACCGCTGGCCACAAGAGGACATTCTTACCAATTGCCTCCTGTCTCTGGAATGAACTCCCGGAGGAAACTGTTAAAATCAGGGAGAGAACATTTCAAGACAGAAGTCAAAGTCTTCCTTGGTGCCTTGCATCAGGCGCCCGCTCCCAGAGTGGAGAGGGACAGCTGCTCAGCCAAGGAAGAAACCCATATAGAAAAAAGTATTAAATAACAAAAACAATGGTATATGCCCTAGGTCTTGATTGATCAAAAGATCTCCGAATAAGAATACAAACTGCAATCATTTTACTGCACCTAACTGAATCCAAAAATATACATCCAAATGACGTCATTGTTTCAAGATGGGAAATTAAATTAATAAAATATTAGCCCCGAAGGTTGCCATGGTAACGCATAATAACATTGCTAATGTAACTTGGTTTGAGTGCTGCCCCTGTTGCAGGTACAAGCAGCTGTGGGCTTCCAGACTCCAGACAAATCAATACCCGTCTTGCAATTTTAATGGGGCTGGCATGATGTCAGATCCTGTCAGCCAGTCGATGGCCATCTCCACATGATGGCCACCTCCACACAAGTTGGCTGAGCATGCCTGGAGTAATGAAGTTAGGAACAGGACTGGGTAGGTAGGCAGGCAAGAACTGAGTCAACGAACAGATGGAACAAACAAACCATGAATTTCTACAAGAAAACAATTTTGGTGGTGATTTACATTTCCACCATAAATCTTCGGTGGTTCCTTGTTCTGATGACTTTCGCAACATCACTGTTCACAATTATGCTTAATGATTCTGTTTTGTTGCGCCTCTGAGCCCAGGTTCCTGCGGATATAGGCACTATAGATGTTCAGTATTATTGTTATTATTAACTGTGGCATGTTTAAGAAAACTTAATGCAAGAATCTGACAAAATGATCTTTAAGTTAATGTCTAACCATAATTAATAATGTTCCGTGATCTCTAATTAACGTGAACACATTACCAAAATCTTCATTAACTGGTTTGTTTGACACTTGTCAGACTCCAGTTGTCATCTAGTTGACATAATGGAAGACAACAATAATTTACAATGAATCAATTACAACACCAAGCAGTGATCAGTCCGGAGATGGTCCCTGATGCAATAATTTATGAGTTAAACAGTCCCTAGTGACAGATGAGGAATAGGTTTGGCAGATCCCACATCAAGACTACATAAACATCAACTACCCCATGCACCAGACAGAAAAGGCTACCTGATGCTTTTACTAGTAATAGATCTAGACGGTTCAACACAAAAATTTTACTTCTCTGATGGGTACCCCATTGCTAAACTCAAAATCAGAAAGCAATGCATAAATTGGCATTGGCTGTTTGAATTGACATGAAAGTGAATCTCACACAATAATACAATATTTATTTGTAGAGCAGTGTTTCCACTGGGTAAAATTACTTTCAAGGTGGTGGGGCGCCTACCAGTGGTGGACAGGGTGAGCGTCCTTATTTTTAAAATACTAGCATCAAAATGGTGCATTTTTAAGGGTGTTTTCCCTTCAAATTAGAAGGGGACAGAAATAAAAATATGTGAAACAGTTTTCGCATGCAACAACTTGGAAGTACATTGGAAATAACCATATTTTTGTGTGTTTATATGTGTTATCTTTTAGATGATGCAAAGTGGTGACAATGACAATGAGGTGGCCTATATCCCTTGTCATACATATACCATGGGAAACATTAAACACTAGTCGATGCAGTAAATTGAACTATCGATAGTTATTGTTGATAGTACACTGAACTATCAATAGTAACGATAGTTGACAAAAACAATTCAGCATGGCTATTTATGTCACTGTAATAACAGAAATAAACATGTTTTCCAACTTTTTGGATTATAACATTGTTTTTATTTTTCAATTTAACATAAACAGTCAGCGATTAGAGCAACATCATTTACAGATTCAGCAATTTTAATCAACACCCTCCAGGGCTACACAATGGCGCCACCCATCAATTATGGTTTGGGAATGTTTTCCTGACCATGCGCTATGCCGTGATATTATCGCAATACTATTGCGGTAGTTATGAAACTACAGTTATACAGATGTCATGATACTATCACAACAGTAAAACTATCCTCGACCGCCAGGTACTAACAACTGTGCATCACTAAGGGACACTATTGCGGCAGAGTGCACCTTAACAGAGTTTAAACACTGGATCAATTATAGCAACTGTAAATAGTATAGTATATGTATGCAATGCACCCTGGGCAGGTCTATCAACAGGGTTTGTTTACCAGGCAGGTATTATTACCAGTCAGGACTTGCCCGTAGGGGAAATAAACCCAGTAATGAAGATAACCATCAACAATTAAATTTATTCACTATGAACATTATCAGTCATGAATGACTTTGCTGCGATTTTACTGTACATACATAAATTACCAATTCTACAGTTTTTATGTTAAAATTTTTTTCACTGATGCATCTATCAGCAATTTCATTGAAAACAGTATAATTTACTAAATTTATTGTAAGTATTAGTGTACTATTGAAATATACATAATACATATATCTAAAATATTTGGGAAAATGATATGTTGCTGCCAATGAAATGAAAATAATCAGACTGGTGTAATTTTGTATGTAGAGAGGACGAAAATGCTAAATTATAAAATAGGTGTGAAGGCTGCCGGTGGATGGCAAACATAGTAGGGGAAGAAAAAGGATGAGAACGAGGGACATGGCGAGGAGAGACATGGAGTTGGCAGAAGTCAAAGAGGAAGATGCGATGGACAAGGCATGGCAGACGAAGATCTGAGCGGCCACTCCCCGTAGGAAACTCTCGATTAAAAGAAGATGTTGCCGATAATAATAGCTATACAATGTCACATGACAACTGAGGCAAGTCAACAAAACGTCCCAGGTGAGCACTTCTTAATCTATCAGGTGACAAAAAATTATGATATTGGACCAGGGTTTCAGTCCACCTACCGCCGTTTCGAAACTTGGGCAATTTCATTCACCCCCACATTGCCTGTTTTTTAGAAGAGACCCTAAAAGCCGTTGGTCCCTTCTTCCAGACGTCTATGCCAGGGGCAGTTAAACACCTCACACATGGGCAAAACGTGTAACCTGTTGTGAACACGCAGGGCTGGTGGTCTATAGCTGTAAACTCACTAAAACTCCTGCATTAGCCCTGGAAAGTTATTTGAAGTATTTATCATAAGACAGAAGACATTACAGCAGAACCTCTCTATTAAGGTCACCTGCATGACTACACCAAAGTGAGCTGAATAGCAAGGTGATCATATTAGAGGGACTAATGTCCTATAATTCACTAATGTGGAAATAATTTGGGACTGTCCCAGGGTGACCATAATGGCTGGGTGGCTGTAGTATCAAGGTGACTGTAAAGCGAGGTTTCACTGTACCTGTATACAATAAGAGGCACGTACCTGTCTGTCTTACTGTAGTGCTCACTATCAACCACCAGGGCTGTTACTAACGCCCCGTGTTTGCGAGGATTCACATTAGTGATCAGTTGCCAGGTGTCTGAGTTCGCCGTCTCAGCCCTGACGACTCGTACCCCACGCCGAGCCTTCACTCTGCAATACAATACACATTCTGAACCTAGAGAAAATAAAGCACAACTTTACAGCACATATTAATTTGACTCTCTGGCACGGATTACATATTCTGAAGACGGCAATGGCTATAACATTTGGGATTCTGAAAACACCTTTCATACTTCAATATATATTCTGCTTCAAATTTGTAAAATAAAAAATCTCATTTAAACGAGGAGTGTACTGGCCAAAGAATGATACATGGGGGAATTGGCCAATATAGTTCCATGAACAAAATAATTAATTAAATAACTTTCATGGCATTAGAGCCATGATTGTTATCTGTGTTAGAACTTTGAAATTAGAGCCATTGAGAATAAATATATTACATGGAAATAATTAAATAACATTCATGAATGGAATAACAGCCATGATACGTTCAAGCCATTCAGAACAAACATCACAACGAAATAATTAAATAAATGACTTTCAATGAATAAGAGCTGTGATATCTGTGTTATCTCTACATAAAATTATATCCATCAGGCCAGCAGGGCAGCATCTATACTAGGGGTTGAACTGAGGACAGATTCCATCTGGGCTTTCTCTGCAGATTGCACCCACAGAAACCCCTGGCAGCTACTTAAGTGAAGATTTACACTAATGACTACCAGTCTATTATCAGATATAAAGGACAGGTGACCTTTGGCTGGTCTACTAATCTCCTGGCAGCACCCTCCATTGGCACTTGAAGACAACCCTGGTGACAGGGCCTAAATTTCTCAAATGTTGTTCATCACATACAGAAAATACCAACAGCGAAAATTCTTTGTCAGTAAACACTACTACATCCCTGATATAAAATACTTGAACACTGTGGTTTCATAATCTCTTAATGCTAATGGATTTATCTGATCCTATGTTATCACTGCAGACAGATCTTATCAGTTGGGTAAACCACACATTTCAATTAGTAGCAATGACAGGCCTTTCAGGAACAATGTGATGCTGGGACTGGAGAGCAGAACTAACAGAACAACAGTTTCTTCCCAGGCACCCCACTGAGTTCCATTAGTTAATCCCTTTGTGTAGAGTCTGCAATGTTGGTCCTTCCTCTTTAGACTCAGATGAAATATAATGTATTGTGTACACAAAATGTTTCATTAGTGACAGATCTGTAGCATTTTGATTTTAAAAACATGTTGATGTTTTCCTTTACCGTGTCATTAATGAGCAAGTGCAAAATAACAACACTTAGCATTATCTGGCCAGCCAGTGACCAATGGGTTTACTGGGAGAAGGTAAATTTGGAAAATTCTCAGTGTTTTGGTGAAAACTGAGGGTGATTAGGTTTGGGGATATTTTTCTTGACAAATTGGTAGGTCAATGGTGCACATGCCCTCTGTTTTGCCCCAGAATGCATGCATTTCTAGCAGTTTACAAAAACAAAATTTTCGGGGGGCATTCTTTATGTAGTCTATAACAACTCCCTGTTGCAGAACTAAATGGATCAGCCACAAAGAGCTAACCTTTAACCTCCAGCCAGGGCAAGTAAGGACAATCTTTGTGGCCAGTTTGGGAGACTTGTTGATACATAGGTAGGGGTAACATGAGGGGGGCAACCTGGACTGGGGTTACTTGTGGTTTTTCACAACCTAGCCATGACACCGGATTCATGGATATCTCTGTTTTAACATAAGAATTTGACCCTTCAGGTTATTTGTTATATTTCACATAGATCCCACTGATATATCCCATCCCCATTTCTCTACAACCAGTGAGTTACACCTAAAGCCACATTCAGAGGTTCAAAGTAAATAAAAATTGTGAAATCTCCCGATTTGTTCGAAATGAAATAGCGAGATTGCAGCAAAAACAATTGGTGGCAAAACTGTCAGATACCTGACATTTTTTTTTATACTTATGGAAAAAAATTTCCATTGTGGGGCAATTTTATTTAACCACACAAGAGGGTGCTGTTTTTTATACAAAAACGCAGATTTAATTTTAATCAGGATGAATAGGAGATCGTAATATTTTCGCTAAATAAAATAGTAAATATATTTTTTTTAAATATCCCATCAAATCAGGAGACTTGGAAACGCTGCACATTCTACTGCTCTATTTACAGCCAGAGTTGGTTAAACCTACACAAAGCTAAACACCCCATAGGCTACCCCACTATGGGCCCACAATATAACCCAGCACTGTTAACAATGTTCTAGCGCCCCAACTCTAGACATGGTTCATTAGTGTTCCTGGGAAATGTTGTTTATCTGCTGTACAGAAATATATCTGCATCTTCCGGAAGGTTTAAGCCAAACAGTCAAAAGGATCTGTATTAACTCTGGCTTAAGGTCAATTTTAATAGCATCCGGCTGGCTTGTCATAGAGCTGCTGGGAAGCTGTTCAGACTTGTGCCATTCTAAAATGGTTTTTGTATGACTCATAACAGTGGTTTGGTAAATGGAAGTGTTTCTTTGATTACGGACTGGTTCCAACAGCAGTCATAATATACATGTCAGAGCAGCTTAGGCGCAAGGAGTTGAACAAAGGCACCGGAGGGAACTGGGGTTTCCTGACACAGGGGTAGGGATTGAGGATGAAAAAAATTTGAGTAAAATGTTAAGGATCATGACATCGTTTTTAGGATCAGTCATGTCACAATGTACTGGTCAGCATGCATAAAAATGCATACAGACAAACAAATGTTGACAATGTCACATTTTTGCTAACGTAAATACCTGGGCTGCATACCAAAAACTGGGCTAACTCTGATGTTTTGAACTGTTTAGCCATTTTGGCTAAACTGTTTAGTCAAATACAAATTGCTTTAGCCAACTTTGTTTACATCCATCTAGACAACAACAAATGCTCATGTATTCTGCATGCATTTCATCGAAAATGCTGGTGGTCAAATTGGCTCAAATGGGTAACTTTTGTTTAGCCAAATCCGATGTCATGTGGCCTATGGCCCAAATGACCACCGGTAGCGCTAGCCTAGCCAAAGTGAGAACAGTAAATCTTAATAAAAGTTGGCCAGCCAGCCTTCTCCCAATGTTCTGACTGGATAAGTAGCAACTGTAGCTAGATTTGTTTGACATTTTTTATTCAAGGAATCAAATTCTGGCTAATAATAATAAATAACTATAATTATTAAGTTTTACTAAAAGGAAAAGAAATGGTGAGAGAGTTGGTTACTTGGCAACCAAAGCATGGAAAGATAAGAAAAAATTTTGCTTATAAAAAAATTTGGGATAACAGTTTCAGAACTTCCAGCAATTTATGACGGACATCAATGGTGAAGTAACACAACTACTTCATGACATCCATCCTCCAGATGACTGGACGATGAGATGAATAATCATCATCATCCAGAGGACGGGGTCCCATGAAAGTTGTTCATGTTAATTCACCATTGGCGTCTGATGAATAATCAATACACTTGTACAACTCACCTGACAGCGAACACTTTCAGGTCGGACTCTGCCTGCAGTTTGATGGGAACCCTGAACGTCGACCCAGGATAGAAGCTCTTCTGGGGCACATACACCAGTATGTGGTGGTCTTCCTTCAGTTCCTGGTAGGTCACCTGACCGTGGGTCAGTGTAACCGTGGTGACAAACCTGCGAACCCTTGAACCGATCACCTCAGAGTCAGCAGGTAGCGAACACTGAACGCGTTTGTCAGCTTCGAACGCAGAGTAAAATACATCGACATTTTGTACTTTCCTGCTGCTATCCCACCATTCTGTGGGAAGTGGAACATCTGCGAGACACACGTTCTCGCTGCTTCCCAGAATGCATGCAGACGACAATTCTGATGATGAAGACGACTTCGCAACGTGCATCTGCATACACCACTGCGTGGCGCTGTTGTTGCCTATGTTCTGTGTATCGTGGATGTTGTTCGGAAACTGATGACTAACCGTCTCAAACGAGATCGGGCTGGCATGGAACAACACTTGTAAGATCGGCCGGTCATGCATCAAAGTCCTTGTGACGACATGCGCCGTCACGTCCAGGTTGCCAAGCAACATGTTGCCTAGCAACTGGCTTTGGTTGCCAAGGCTGGAGCGCAGCAAGGACGCAGAGACCTGCTGCTGTACTGTGAACGGACCGTAGCTGGCCTCGACTGAGACCGGCCTGGCAGGGTTGGTCACTACAAAGTGTTTCTCCTGCATGTTGAAGCTGAACACATCCTTACCACGGAACAGGGGCTTTAGGAAGTAGCCGGCATCACTGTGGTCAAACGACATGTCCAGTCTGATCGCCACACCTGGAATGACAGCATATAAGAACGTAAATGAAGGACGAGACTTCAGGTTAACATAATATCACAATAATAATTTATATAATATTAGATATATATAATTATATTATACATATAATTATATTATATATATATTATATATTTATTTATTTATATTTATTACTGATAAAAAATCAGTTCAAAGGCACATAAAATACAGGACTGATAAAAAAGTAACATAATAAAAAGTAAAAATCTTTGATAAAAAGTTATTATGTTATATTTTATACTTATTTATTGATATCTGGACTGAAAAAAAATCAGTTCAGGGGCGCATAACTGTAGGATTGTTAAAATAGGCCGCTAACTTGACTTGTTATTCCTGAGGCCAAATCGAGAGTTGTTTTACCAGTTGCCTGTACTGTTAAATTGCCAGGCCTGAAGTCATAAGCTGGTTCCTGGTGGTCTACGTTGTTACACCAGAGGTCATCAGTTGTTCTACCGGAGGTTGTAATCTGTTTACATGGAATAGGTATGATTTATTAGTTCCATCTATATACCTAGGTTATATGTGACTGGTGTTACTGATGTATTGGTTTCCCCAGCGTACCAATCCAGCTGTTTACAACTAGAACTGCTAATCGATTAAAAACTGCCTAACCCCTTATATTTTGGTGTGCTGCCGAACTTGGGTCTCCCAAGGATTTTAGCACAATAGAAGTGTTTTATATTGTACTGTATATTGGTTATTCAGATATATTTATAGAGCTATAAAAGAAAACAGTGTAGTTGGCCCTGATCAGTGGCATATTTAGGGGTGCAATGGTAAAGTAATGGGTGACTAAGCCTGACCCTCCTTTGGCATCCCCTTTGGTATATGCCATTGGCCCTGATCACAGTGATGTCCACCTATTGAACCATCCCTCAGTGGCAGCCAAGTACACTTGTTGAGGTAGAATCCCCCTAGACCATGTCTATGCCCTAGACAGACCAATGTAGGTCAGAGGAGTAACATGCCTGACCTAAAGTGAACAAGCACTTGGAATCCAACCCAGGGTAACTAAAGATTGGGGTGATATGGGTTGTAAAGTCAGTTGTTACCACACCCACCCTTGGGGTAATTCAATCAAGGGCAGGTTCAGTAATTAACAATTAATTTGTAGACTGATAAACTAATGTTATGTAGCACTCAGATTAGTAAATTAAATCTGGGAGTTAGACTACCAAGCTTAGCAAATTAAATTAGGCAGTTAACAAACCATTAAGTAGTGTGTCGCAGAGCATTGACTGTATGCTAGTTTTCTCAAGAAAAGCAGGATTATATCTTAACAGATTTTCTGAGGCATTCCACTTATGTGGTAAGCCTATTTCTTTGCCAACACCCCAGATGAATTGTGGGAAATATTGGGATCATGATTAATGTGTATAAACCAATTTCACATCTTCTACTCTCTAGTACACTGGACACAAAGTCGTTCCCTTCAATTCCAATTTTTCTTTCAATGGCACATATTCTGAAATTCACATAAAAATGTGCAACTAATACAAGTAAATATGCGCTAAATGTGTTTAAACTAAACAGTCACTGATTTGTTTAATCAAGATTGTAAAACTAAAATAGGCGGTGATGTTGAAAAATCTCTTTCAAACTTAACTCAATATATACTGGTAAAATCAGGGTTGAAAAAAATCATGATATAAAAAAAAATTTTTTAAATCGGATTTTTTTATTTAAATCAGATTTTTTTTATTTATTTGATTTTTTATTTGATTTATTTTAAATCTGGTATACACAATGTCATAAAACATTTCACTATCAGGCTATCTGGTTTCAATACAGCTACACAAGTGTGCGCACTTTGTGCTTTTGTATTAAAAAACACACAAAACTTTGTTGATCTCGATGCTTGTAAACAATTATTTGTGTTAAATTCATATAAATCAGCGATTAAAAAAACCGGAAGTAAAAAAATCATAAATCAATGATTTTTTTGGAGCGATTTAAATCATGATTTAAATCAATGATTTAAATCAAATGATTTAAATCAAACAACCCTGGGTAAAATTGCTATCAGTGGTGATTAATTATGGTATTTTATATAGTTGGACATCTAGTAGAATTCAGGCAGAAAGTGAGTGGCTGTTTAGACAAGGCACCTATTAAGAACAGACCTTAAGATTGTTTTGGTTAAAATCCGCATTTTTTACTTGAAATCATGTACAAAGTTATACATATCCCTATAAAATGTTCTGCCTAGCATGAGATGTACCGCATTCAACATATTAAGCATACAAACCCTAATTAGCGTACACTCCCTTTTTTAATCAGCAGGATCCACAATTATTGTAATTTGACTAGTGTGGAATTGAAAAGTGTTGCCGCCTGGTGTTAAACAGTTGGCACCACTTTTCAGTTGTTCTACATTAGTCACCAAATGACACCACTAGTGTTTAAACAGTTACCTTATTGTCTAGAGAAACAACTTTTGGTGTACGCTCATAAGAACAGATTCCTTGACATTTTTCCATGACGTGATTTTGTTCAAACGTACACTGTACGCCTACTAGGTCAAACACAGTATTTGTTCTTCGGCTGCTGTAAGGTGGTCATTTTATTCAATACCTTTATGACGAACACAAGAAAATATGTACTCTATCATGGTAGATTTTTCCATCAATTTGAAACAAATCCTTTTAAAAATGGGATATGGCCAGATACCTCAGAAATTCACAAAAAAAATCTGTACTGCATGCATCCGTACCATGTGGCAATGCATGTCTGTAAGAATGCTTCAGTGGTACAGTGTACCAGCATGACCTCACAGAAACCCTATAATCAGTGTGATGTCATCTAACTGACCTAAATTCGGATGTTGATTTATCACTAGGTTTAGCCCTGCATGACATAAGATATTTAATACAAGACCCTCACATCTGGATCTCATATGGAGTACAAATACTGCCAGATCACATAACTGTGACATAAACCTGGAAGTTGTGCCATAAAATCCTTCTGAATGCCTTGATCAAAAACAGAACTTGGAACATAAAACGGGGACTCAACAAACGTGATCACTTCAGAAGGTCTGGATGTTGTTGACTCTATCGGATGTCTCTTGAAATAAAGTGACAGAAACATTTCCCAGAACACAACCACATCAAAGTCAATCAAAGTCTTCCCACATCCTATATTATGCTGTAAAATAACCATGATGTCAAAGGACCATATTAACTGCAAGTAAATAATACCGCCATCTATCTACAAAAAATAGCAAGATGCGCAAAATCTGATTATACAGTACATTTATGGTCCATAATATTTTCTCAGCGTCATTTTGTTGTGCAACAGCGTCATTTTGTTGCGCGTCATTTTGTTGTGCAACACTGCAGTGAAATGTTACATGTGTGCTCTTTTTCACTACTGATCACTAGGAGTGTTCTCATCTTTTCCTCCCTAAATTTAGCAGTTGAGTCAGAAATTCCACCTGCATACCTGGCTATGAGTGAACTTGCCAAAACCATTCTGTTTTATGCACAGTTAAAAAAGATTTCTTTAACATGACATGTGATTTTCCGAGTTTCCAGATGCTAGCATCTTAAAATAGACATTTCTTGGCATGTTTGTTTTTTTAGTCACTTGCACTGAATGTTTTAGTTGACAGTCTGGGCCACTGACAGGGTCAGATTATGGAACACACAGAACACAGTCTGGGCCACTGACAGAGTCAGATTATGGAACACACTGAATATTGCTGGGCCACTGACCGAGTCAGATTGTGGAACACACTGAACAGTCTGGGCCACTGACTGAGTCAGATTATGGAACACACTGAACATGGATTGGGCCACTATGTGAGCCATATTATGGAACAGTCTGGCCACTGCCTGGGCCACTGTTTGGCCATCAGTCTGCATCAGAGTCTGGGCCACTGCCTGACCCAGTCCAGTCCAGATCACTCCTTGAGCCACTGCCCAGAGCACCCTGGACTATGTCTAAGCTGCTGAGGTAGTCTGGATTTCCCAGTGCTAGAGACAGATAATCCTGCTTGGTGTTATTTTTAGTGTACACTGCCAGTTATTGATTCACCCAGCAGCAGTAGACTGCCTGCCTCCTTGGCCCTCACATCCCACACAGAGCACTTTCTGCAGGGAAACTGATCTCGTTTAGAGGTAGGTACCACAGCGCTGTGGGCCACTCTGTGATATGATAATGTGTTTATATATGACAACCAGCGAGCAAAGCTGGAGGAACGTAACCGAGAGAGACAGCAGATGCTGCTCCAACTGACAGGATTACTGTCCAAACATAATCTCAAATGTCTGCAATGAACTCAGTGTGCTCAATCAGTGTTGTTCCGATGATCGAGTATGGTCGAAAGTCAGTTGGTTTCAGCAAACGAAACTGAACTACTGTTGATCAATTGCGAAAATCAAATCGATTCCCAACACAAAATGAGCTCAATATGCAAACTACATTTTAATAATCTGTGTGAATCGTACGTTTTTTGCTTATAATTCTAACTTATGATTTTAACTTCTAAATAAAAACTGCAAACATATCTAAGTGAGTTCAATTACGATTATGACTGTACAAATAAATTATTATTATACACATATACATAAAATGTGTCCTTTAAATGTACTTGACCTACTAAGTAAACAATTAGTCATACAGTTTGTGATTCTGCTTACATTTAATCTGTGTATACCCAACAATGACATATCAATGTACGAGTCAAACTAGTGTAATTATATACCCCAGACTTGACTCACATACTTCAGGCAGATGATCCAATTTAGCCACATGCTCTTGAAAGAATATTTTTTCCACTTGACTTTTAGTCATTCCAGAATCCTGACTTATGTTAATGATTTACATTATTTGCTATTTGGATCCCTGTGGCAAATAATATCAACCATTAACATCAGTTTTCACAACTGGTGGTTGCGAGGGATATAAATCCTTTCACTGGTCATGGTAGATATATATCTCACTAGTCATCACTACTGGGACTTGTAGCTACAGCACATGACTGTAAATTGGGGGCTATCCTGATAGTGATACTCCAAGCAAATTTTGCTTTAAAGATCATACTTTCAACACCTATTTTCTGCTGATCTTTTGTATATTATTGATTCCATGTGCTAAAAAAATAAACAACTAAAAACAAGATGATACTTAAATGAAAGTCACATTTGCTGATCAATATAATTTAATTACATTATTTATTTATAAAAGATCTATTTTAACCTTGATGAGATCGCACACATATATATATATACATGCACATGCATACGTACATACATACATGCTTCCTTAACTAGTTAGTAGTTAGTTTGTGCATAAGTATTTATCACAACCACATGTAAGACTGTAATATAATTCATAAGATTAACTACACAGTATGATGTAAAATAATTAAACTTTAACTTTTTAAAGTTGTATAGATTATGAGCATATTTTGTCAACTCACTAAATATAGACATGTGGAAATAAAAAATATTAGCATTTATTATTTACTTAATTTGAAAAAAAATTCCAACCACACTTTTGCATTATTATTTAAAATGTGATAAATATTTAATATACTAAAATGTTAAATGCAAAGTCTGTGTACACGCTGTAATAATATTGTATATGTAATATATCCATACTAACATGGATAACATTGGATTTATAATAACCCAACTGGTATAATACATACTTGTAGACACGTGACTACAATGAATATTATATGTACTACTAGAACTGGGGAGAAATAGGTTCTCAAGTAATGTGGCACCCCCCCTTGAGTGCACAAACAACTGGCCACTTCCCCCAGCTCATCTCTGAGTGGTCTACACAATGACAGTGACAGTACATAGAGAAGTGGACACTCAAAATTAGTTGTCAATTTAACACCCAAGATAAGTTATCAAGTCTCAGCTCAAAGATAACTGGACTAGACATATGTTCTGATCTTCTGGACACTACTAAATGTGTTGCATATGTTCTGGACACTACTAAATTAGTGATGCCGGGCTTTTCTCCAAATCTCAATCGCCCTTCCATCAGTATATTTTCCACATGAAAACATGGCCAAACACTAATTAATAATGCAACCACGAAAGTCCATATTAACAGTTTAACATAATTTCCAGGAAATTGGGCGAGTTTAAAGCTCACTTCAAGACAGGCGAAAATAATTTAATATATTGTCCAATGATTTTGTCAAAACAAAATAACACACTTGCACAAATAAATCAGTTGACACAAGAAATAACACACTTGCACAAACAAATCAGTTGATACAAGAAATAACACACTTGCACAAATAAATCAGTTGATACAAGAAATAACACACTTGCACAAACAAATCAGTTGATACAAGAAATAACACACTTGCACAAACAAGTCAACATAAGTGTATAATGTTATTGCAGAAGCAGTTCAATGGAATATGTTGAACCCAAGAATTTATTGTGGCTAACAGTAACAAGCAAGGGTGTTGTGCCCTCTAGACCTACCACAACATTGTCAAACCAGGTTCACAATGTTCAGTAGGTATTGAACGTTCAAGAGAGAGGTCAGTGAATAAAGACACTGTATTAGCAATGTACTTAACATGTCCGCTAAATCAATAATACCAAACGACAATTAGGTGACAGACACAGTCACTGGCTGTGTCTGCTTTATTAAAAGCCGGCTACCAGATGGACATTCTCTGTAGCAATCATCCTGTCCATCTGCCAGTGATGTGCAACCCAAAAATGACTGGTAGATAATACTAGCTGTACCCAAGAGAGGCTACTGCATGTAAAAGCCTCATAAAACCCATCTGTGATCCAGCAGATACTACCACTGGATGCTATATTACATCAGAGAGGATCCCTGGATGAGAAACTAGTCCCTCCTCCATAAAAGAACATGGCTTATGCTGGGTCTAGCTGCTGTTGAGGGACCATGTCAAAATAGATAATTTTACTGATGAATATTATGTTTATTGCCATAAAGCATGCTATCACATGTGGGGGGCAGTAGTTTGACAGTTACAGCCCTGGACTTGATCAAGAGAACTAGCATTCGAAACCACTGCCTCACAGTTCGAAGCGCAGTGTGGCAATTTTTTTCATTTTTCAGTTTATTCACGGACACATTTCAACTGTATAAATGAGTGCCATCCTGACTATAGGAATCACCGACTAAAGACAGTGGTGGATATACTGTATTTGACAGACAGGTCTGCTAAGAAGTGGAGTGTAAAGTGGTCCAGTGGACTGGATAATGTGGAACTGAAACCAAACATATTTTACATTGATCACTTACTATGCAGTGATAACTTATATTTTAGATCCACTCACATAATTTTGTGCAGGATAATAACTTGTTTTTGTTCAGATCGAAAAAAAAAGAGATAGAGCTCTATGAAAACTTGCTTTACATAAACAATGTTAGTAAATTAGTATTTTGTTACACATATTAGCTGTTATAATTACACTTGTATGTCTTAATTGTCTACCTGAACAATTTGCATTTATAAATAACAAGTTCTACTGTATTGATTAACTAATTAATTGCTCCAGTTAAGTGATATGACAGTGAGAAACAGACATCTGAAACGACTGTATACACACACTAATACTAACATGGAAGGCAGTGCATGCCCTTGGAACTGGAAGTGTTTATTATGCAGAGCTATGTAGTCTAGAAACAGATGTGAGCTCATCTCTGCACTTAATCTTCTCTCTGGCCAGCTATGCCCTTATCTGTGGCTATCTGACTGGCCACAGGAAGTCAAGCCAACTTTTGTACACAGGCACATACAATGTGTGTGCATTCTGTATACTTAGGGGATCATGCCTCAGTTAGACTTCCTGGTGTGTTACACACGAATGTAGGGCATAGTAAGTTTGGATATATGATGTTTTAAAAAATTCATACGATCTGACATAAGTGCATTTGTGCACGGACATTACCAGGTTTGCTGGCGGAAGCTGTTGAGAGTGAAATGGAGGATTTTTAGATGATTTTAATAGGTGGAAGGATATTTTTGATTTTTTTGGTGATTAGACACATGTGCGTCGTAATTCATGCCAAAATTGGTAAACATTGAGGAGTATAGCACATACAGGCAAATTACAAGTTAGAAATGTCTAATTTTGACAAAACTCTACCAGCATGTCAGTGAGATGATGACAGCGGCTGGTGAAAACTTTTAGAATTTTGGATGGTCACGTTTTCTTATAATTTGGCAAAACGTTAACATGGCCACCAATGGGAAATGTAACTGTAGGCTGAACCCTTAGTCATAGTGATAACTGATGCATTACTGGAATTGTTGTGCCTTGGTCCTCCTGCCTGGCACCCTGCTGACACTGTCTACCCAATTAATGTACCCTACTCATCAACACTGTCACACTTACATTTACAGAAAGTAAAACAAATTTATTAGCTCATAGTGTAATTATGCTACCCCAAAATACAGTCAATTTTATAATGAGTTTTGTGACAACAATGATCTGTGTTTATAACTTCATAAGGCTGAATCATGTGGGATTCAATCATTCGATCGTGTCCTCATGCGAAGTAGTTAGCATAATTGACTGATTGGTATCAAGGACACTTCAGCTGTAACTCATGTGGTTGAGAGATGGAGTCCACAGCAGGTTACAACACATTTAACTCCTGTGTGGGATCTTTGACTTCCCATGACATAGACACAGATAGATCATAGATGAGACTTATTGCCATGGTTTAGTGTTTCGTCTGAAAGATACATGCAGTTAAATTGCTTAAGTTTTCAAACGGCAGTAGGAAGACTGAAATCACAGTCCTGTGCTCCCACACCACACATGGGATAATATAATATTTACAACTTAGCACTTCACAAGAGGTCAAAGGAAAGGTCATGGATGAACTGCTTGTAGTGGAAACAGCTATGCCTATGCTATGCCGAATATAAATTATTTTTATTATCATAAGCCCATTTATAGGCCACTATTATTGCACTAAGTCTAAGGCAAGCCCAGTAAAACTAAGCCTAACATCATATTTCATTTTGCCTTTTTTTGGCATAACTGCCATTTCATACAAAAATACTTAGGCAAGGGCTATGCATAGTCCCAGATATTTATTCTTTGTGATAGCATTGGAAGGCAGTGTTAGATGAGCCATTTTTCATTCTTTTTGATGTCTAGGGCGCAGTCACATTCATAAGTCAAAATTGTTTTACTCACATAAACTATCATTTTATACCAAGATAATATATCTAGCATGCATAGATAATCTAGCTGATTCAAATAGGGTTGGTAAGCTGGCTCAACGAACACTTGGTGTGGGGTAAGTTGAGCCACAATGCAGTGTAAGTTGAGTAAATGCTTTATTTGCATAATTTACGTAGGCCTTGTAAACAAAATTGTTACAGCTCAGCCTGTCAGCCAACACATCTACACAATGGGCACAACACGTCTCTGACAAGTCTACATGCTTAATTAATAAATCAACACAATTAATATAGACTTACAGGTAAATCACAACCAGTGTAACGGCTATTATGTTGCCTTGTAGTTATTTAATGTCCCAATTTGCTCGGGATATATTAATTCCTTGATGTATTTTGGGGTAAAGAATACTCGTCTTCATTCTTTAACCGCTGCTCAACAAAACCTTCCTCGGGTCTTGGGTGGCTCAATTAGCCCAGTTTCAACAATTAAGTTTATTTAATTACCTTCTCATTAATGCTTGAAGTGATATAAATAATCTTCTTTGTGCATAGTTAAACCATTAAATTTTGTAAGTGTACAAACAATAAAGTGTGGTCACGTGTGTTGATAGTTTACACACCAGCAGACATAAATCACAAATTACACAATTCCTAAAAAGTTACAGTGTCACCCAGTGATAAAATCCACACAGACAGCTAGTCACATCCTTTATTTAATATGTGACGTGGATGATGCCATTTTTCATTAATCAATGATGGCAAGTGACTTTTGACATATTTATTAAACAGAACTTCCAGCATGATATTGTACTGTTCCCTGTTTCTTCCATATGTAACTTACTGTTGTGAAGTGTGGGGTTACACGTATAAAACTAATATTAACAGCATCTATATGTTACAAAAGAAGGCTGTAAGAATTGTGTGTAATGTCAGTTACCTACGTCAGTGAAATGTGCTATTTCTCGAACTGCATGTATTAAAGGTATTCGTTTTGATCGAACTAAAAACTGTTATGATAATGTAAATCTACAAAAAAATTTAATATGATATTGGGCTTGGCCTATGACACACGACAAAGTAAAAATATAAGGCAAGTGTTTGCTAGAACGACACAAAAAGCTAATTATATCTCAGTATATGGTGTGAAATTGTGGAATGCACTGCAAGAAAATATGAAGACCTTAAAAAATAATTATATCTTTAAAAAGTTGTATAAAAATAAAATGTTTAAGAAGTATTCATTACTGTTGCTATAAGTATGTATAATTGTTAAAGATTCAACGAATTAGATGATAGTAAAATGTGTATATTTGTCTTTTCCTTTTTTTCTTTTAGATTTTTTAATTGGTCTATCACATTATGCTAATTGTATTGCACTTCAGCTTTCTCCATTTCCACAAGAAATGTAAATTTATGTTGTTGTTGTAAACATGTGTACAAATATACCTATGATATGTGGAAATAAGCATTCATTCATGATTCTCCCGGAACGAAACCGAACACGCACTCAAACTCCCTTATCAAGACTCCCAACAAGGTTTTAATTTGCGCTAATAGAGCCGGTGTAAAGACACGTCTTACAATTATGTTTCCGTTTGGATAAACACTGTCATTCGTGCCAGAAAAAAAATATATATATATATATTGCTGCGACTAGCACCAAACGGCCGGACATGACCAGCAGCCAAGAACTGCCGTCTGCTGCCATCCGTCGTTGGACCTCTTCGATCGAGGAGTGTCGGTACTCACCAAGGCCGGCTAAAACCGCCAAAATGGCCCCAACGGGCCACCGTCTCCGCATGTCAACAGCACGACCTCCGCACCAAACGGTGCTACATCCAAGTAAACTCCACGTTCAATGTGTGGCGAAGACGGAATTTCAACGAAATATAGAAATTCCGCTGATCATCCCCTTTCCCGATACATCTCCGTGAATACTACTCCGATCAATGAAATCGTACTGCCGCGCAGTAATTTGCCAGCGCGAATTCATCCGCGTCATAGAACGGTGCTGTATTTAATCGTGGTAATTCACAATTTGACACGGTTTCTCAGCTATTACACGGCTGTATTAATAGTATGCATTACGTTTTCTCCATTAATCGTTTTCGTTTTATCAAATATTACATGGTGTAGCGCTATGTATTTTATTTACCGTATCGGGACTATTTTTATTAGTCAATAGGATACGTTCGCACAAGAACAACGTTGAGTCTTCAGACGGCTGGAGTCTATGTTATCATACATCCCTGGTCGTAAATCCGTGCTACTTACGAAAACATGCGCTATCGTTACTAACATGGGCACAATGCCTGTGTTAGCTGACTATTTATGAAACACCTATCATGCTTGTATCGACCGAAGCCTTCTTTGGAAACAATTCTGAGTACAGGTATTACCAAACTGACGCAATTGTTGTGAATTTTCACGTCTATTCATCGACATTGTCATTGGCAAATTCGTTGCATGAAAGTTTAGGATATGCATATGTTACCTGTGATAAATACCACTGCAGACATACGAACTAAAAATAAAATTATGGTGTAGTCAAGGAGAACCGCAGTCAAAATAGCGCGTTAATCGAGCGCCTAATTAGCAATTTATCTTCTGTGGTGTTGATTGGTCGGACGTAGATATATGTTGTCCTTGTTGTATTTTGAAAGGCACTACATTAGTCATTACCATGATCCATTACCATTATCATGATTGACAGATTGAGCATAAAAAGGGTAGGTATATGTTTTGTTGGAAAATTCTCCCCGTTTTCCACGTCTTTTTGATTTATCTTTTATGGATCTAACAGCTCAATCGAAGATCTTACAAAATATTCTGCTGAACAAAACAGCCGAGTTCCCAAATGACTCCGTATCGTATCAAGGTATAATGATAAATATACATATTTCCAACGTTTTATGATGTGGAAATAGCATGTGAGTCCACGTACGTTTCAGTCAGGTAAAGCAACGTAGGTGAGATCATTGAGATATACGATCCCACCGCAGGACCAAAATATACGAGCTTGTAAATAATGGAGAAATCTTTATAATCTCTAGTCAGAGGTTTTTTCAAATGTAGTAAGTGAATTAGGCATTAAAAAACCAACACATTATAAACAAGCGCGTGTGTGCGTGCGTTTTCATTAATGCACAACGTGAACATGCGCAGCGTGCGCTTTTTTTTTTTACTGTTTTTCTTGGTGTTATTCTTCATGTACTTGTTGTTCTTGTACGTATATTGTTCTTGTTCTTCCTCTTGTTCTTCTCAACGTCTCGATGATGCCATTTGGTAGGCGACCAAGAACTATAGGCATAGCTGCTAGCTGTTAGAAATAGTGTTCCTTCAATCTACGTGTAAGTGATCAGTATGCAAGTCCAAGTCAATTCTCAATTTACGTTTTTGCCATACCAAGGAACCAAGCCCCAATTGTCATCAAGACGCAAATCAAAGTCACGCACGTGTACACATACACGCACGCACGCACGCACGCATGCACGCACGCAACAACCTCAGAAGTCATTTGGGAAGTACACAATAATAGATAGTAAAATTTTGCAAACACTCGGTTTAGTCATGGAGTGATAAACATATTAAATTCTATACTATAATCGATCATATCACCTGTGTGTGTGTGTGTGTGTGTGTGTGTGTGTGTGTGTGTGTGTGTGGGTGTGGGTGTGTGCGTGTACGCGTGAGCGCGTGTGCGCGTGTGCGGGTGTGCGTGTGTGTGTATTATAATGGACTAATTTTAAGAGACAACCCTGCCGTCTTACGTAAAACGTAACCGAATACTGTAGTCCGATAAATCAGGCGCGGTCCGATCGCGTTCCGGAATGTCTAAACTCGTATATTGGCGATTTCGCGGTTCGTCGTCTTCTTCCGGTATCGAGACTGTTTTCTAAGTTGTCAGACACGTGAATTGAGCCCTCTCAAGAATCTCTGCTGCTTTGCAACACATAATGGGGGAATTTCTAGAGTTTCAAGAAGTTCTCCAGGAGATACGGGGAGCAATGGTGAGAAACATTGAGCGAATAACTAATTCTGCGTCATGTAAACAGCGGCAGCTCATGGCTTCGCCAGGCAGAAGCCCGCGGGAAAATGGAACAAGACATCATGACAGTGCGTTACCACCGCGTGACAGTTTCATGAACGTTCATTTCGTTACCATATATAGAGACCAATTTCTAAACGACCTCTCATTTTGTCAGCAAGCGCATGCTTTAGATCTGTTTTTTTTTTATGAATAAATTACGTCAAACAACATTTTTTCCCCATTTTTGTACTAAATTATCAGTAATATGCAGTATCATTCACGTAAAACTGCCACAGAAGTTAAAGTGCTCACGTAACAATTCAAGCCGTTGTTTTATAATACTGTTTACTGGCAGCTAAAATAGCCTAATACTAAGTTAGGTATATCAAGTTCCGCTAGACGGCGTCACTTTTTCGTTGTCGTCAAAAATAGCGTCGTTTTATGTGTCCCATATTTGGTACGAAGGCGTGACGCTCACATCACATGGTCACGGGAAAAGCCGAAATACTCGGTATGCAAATGACGTGGCCGAGTTTGTTTAACTTCATATCGACCAATGAATGTCTTCTTTACATTATGGGCGCGGGAATTTTTTCATTCCGACACTTTTGTGACTGCACGAAGGTAAGTAAATTTTGTTTTGCTTAAACTTGTTAAAAAGTACATATAATATAAAGAAGAATTTTATAGGAATAAAAAAGAACAGTACAATAATTACTTAGCTTTAAAATGATGTGCATATTATTGCAGTGGACAACTGCCGTTTTTCAGAAAAACGTGGGCAACATGACCCAGTGCGCGCTAATTTGTCATGTTTTGTCGTTCAGAAGCTGCGGTCGGTGGCTTCGCGTGAACGTATATTGTAAAGACCTTTCGACGCATCGTAATCCGTTGACATCCGTATTTCTGCAATTAAATAATTGCATGTTTTGTTGATAAAGGTTATTATAAATGTATTATTGTTGTGTATGCGTCAATATTTTTATGTTAAAAATTACGAAAGGTAAATTACTGCAAGATGATTTGACATCGTCATGGCGTCATCTGCAATACTGGAATATGAAATCTTTTCAAAGAATCCGAGCAATCCACATTTCAACAATTAATTGCTGGCACATTTTGTTTATAGCATTTGTTATATATGTATTTCTGTAGTTTGTGTAGCAGTATTTACTATTTGTCAGAAATTATGTTTTATTGTTTTTTTTTGTTGCGTTTTACTGCATACCTTTCTTACTGATTATATAATTTGTAAAGTGTAATAACTGGTGTGAGTTGTGTAGTGTTTCTAAGGTATGCATTTATAATGAATACTTTATGATGAATAACAAAATTGTTGTGTATTTGTATATACCTATATGTTCGGTCGCCTTCCAGTGATTACTGTTAAAAACCAAGTAATCATTTTTTAAAGCTGCAGATACTTTTCACTTTAATATTTGATTATGCATATTTTATACTTAATATCTGCCACTATTTGTGTTTTGTTAATTTTTATTTGCAGTGATCATTTATGCCAACTTGAATATCTTCTTAATTATCGTTATTTTATTTTACACATTATTTGACATCTTGGATTTTAGAAGATCCAGTTTTTATTTGTGCAAAATTTACTGTTATAAAATGTACTTTTGATATTTTATCATCTGATTATATCAGATATATAATATTATAATTATTAATTTAATTATTCAAAAGTTACAGGTAAAGGTATTCAACAGCAACTTGTGTGTACAGACTTCAGCTAGTTTGTGATTTATATGGATTACAATCGGCTGTTATGATACAAATGAATCGAATGATGAACACCTTGGAGATAACACTGCATGCACTATTGCAACATCATATAAGACTTTATCTCAGGACAACTGTTCCTTTCTTCAATGATGATTTGAGATAGATTCATCGTCCATCGATGAGCGACATCAAAGTGATCAATTCTGGTTTTGACAAATGTGCTGTCGTCTACGATAACCATTATACTCTTACACATGGAAATTATTGCCATGCACTCATCTAACTTGATAAATAAAATCATGTGCTTCATGCTGAGACAGTGTGCTTGTGGAACATTGACACACTATTGCATTTGCCTGCAAGAAATAAAAAATATGACGAACATAGATAGCAGACCTGCCTACCATTCCGGATTGTCCGGAATGTTTACGGAAATACACCTCAAATTACGGTATTATGGCGAGGGATAAAAATATTACGGAATTTTAATTGGTCACGACGATCACTAATAATTTCTGTTTTACCCGAATTTAGCTTCCATTGTATACAACAGGTGGCAGCATATATACTGCAGTGTGTTGTGACATGATTTTTCATTCGCTGTTGCTGTTCGTAATTTAACCAATTGAAAGCAACATTACAATAAATTCGCATTCCGTGCTCAAACAGAAAGACGCGAACGCGACACGAACGGAAGGAGATAGAGACAAAAATGGCAGATATTGAATCGGTACCACCAGCCAAGAAAAAATGTGCTTCAAAAGTTTAAGAAAGAATACACACAGACATGGCCTCTACAGCAATCAAACTCAAAGAAGGGGGTCAGCTTTGTGCATTGCCAGATTTGAGAAAAATCGAATTTTCGATACCGCATGGACCATGGTGGCCGTGACGATTGCAGGTACTGACTACTCTAGTCACTAGTGTGTTGTAGTGACTGTCCAACTAAGTCTAAGACTAACTCACTATGTCAGTGTTTTTAGTATCGAGTTGATACGAAACTTTGCTGGGGTAGGCTAATATATACTACTACTAGAGTAGATTAGACGATGACTAGACAACTAACATTAGTGTATCGTAATGACATGGTCTTGGCTTATAAATTACGGTTACGGATGCGAAATTAGTAACGACTAACGTTAGCCTATTTTGTCATCAAAGTGGTTCCATGCTAGTTATCACAGGTCTCTCTCTAAGAAGACCAGGCCTGAAGTAGGCTGACAGCACTCTAATCAGACGGGTCTTGTGTTGACAAAACTAGATGCCACAGAGTGCAATGTAAAGTTCTTTGTTACAAATTTTGCCTGTCGATTCTGAACTTATTTCAAAGGTAATTTAATATTAAAAAACACAAAATTATTGAGGTTCTTTCAGTTGCTTAAACTTCGACTTTAAAAGATAGTACAGCACAGTACAGCAGTTGTAGACAGTGTAAATTGGTTATAGATGCATTTACATTAAACACATTTACACTTCTGCACATTACCACCAATGCTGGTTATGAGTATCTGCATTACTGATCTGTTAACTGAATGCTTCCGAACACCTGTTGTGGTTTATTAATGATAATTCTGTTTTGGGGCAACCATCGCCATAAGAACAACCCAGTATTAAAGTATTACTGACAGTGGTGCCATTTTCCTGACAATACTTGACACGGTTTTGAACTATTACTGACAACAGGCCTATATTCCTGAAAATTAGTATGAAGACATAGCAGGATTACTGACCGGACATTTTTGGTGTAGGCAGGTCTGTAGATAGGCATTGACATTGTCTGAAGAAAGGTATGTGCATATAGAAATAAATGGTTGCTTTTGAATAACATGATATAACCTTTTCATAATTAATACATGGTAAAATATGTACAATTAACTATAATATAATCTAAACACATACAATTATTTTGACGCCCCTAGCCCTGTATGGGTGGACCAACTTATTACCATGCTATTACTCCCTGTAAATAGGTCAAGTGTGAAATGCAGGTAAACTAATTAGGTAATGTAAAATTACATGGTCACATAGTATTCAAGTTGATAAATTTACATTTTCCATCCATTAAAAGTCAAATAGGCCAATTACCTATTAAATAACAGCTAAATTTGCCCATTAATCTACGTAAATAGGTCAAATGTAAAAAGTAGGTCAATTAATTAGGTCATAAAAAATATGGATTTACCAAGTCACATGACATTGAAGTAGATACATTGACAATTTCCATCCCATAAAGGTTTAATAAACCCATTTACTAATTAATTACAACCAAATAATCCCATTACTCCATGTAAATAGGTCAAAGGTTAAATGTAGGTCAACTAATTAGGTCATGTCAAGGTCATATATTATTGACATTAGTTTCCCCTGGGTCATATACCTTTTTATTTCATATCAATATGTTCAATACATTAAAAACTATTGCTATCATATAAATGAAATACAGTCCTCAGCGTTCCGGGTCACAAGAAATGGAACCAAATTGTATATCACATCAATGCTAATTTTCAGAGATCAAAAAGTGGAATAACTTCGGAAATAATGTAGATATCAACAAAATTCCAAAAGTGTTATAAACTTTATAGGACACTCTATCCTGTGGAACCATTTAAATGATCATCTGGTCGATTAGAATTTTTTTTTTGATATATCGGGTAACCATAAATAATATAATGGACGATGTTACGTAGGTTGTAGCCAAGCATTGCAATCAGGTGTATCACTCATAATTCAACTCCAAGTACAATAGTAGGTAGGGCCTAGTAACAGCAAGAAACTGGTTTCCCCACAATTACCTTGCAAATTGATCCATAATCAGTCACAGCTATAACAAGTCCTAATCAGTCATGTTTCCTTGAACTTATCCCTAACTCCTAATCAGTTATGGTTATTACAAGTCCTCAGCAACAACTGATCCCTAATCAGGTATGCACGTCATTGTACATGCTCAGAGGCCCTAACCCTTCAAAAATGGTTATCAATAAAGAATAAAAAATGGGTATGATTTCAATATAATTAAAAATAATTCTGGAAAAAATGGTTTGTCGAGATTCGGAACCTTTTCATACAATATCAGACGTGGTAGGCACCTTATCCATTAGGCCAAAGAGCCCGCTGGTGAAAAACTTGTGTTTAGCGTGATAATTGGTGCATGCACACATGGGTCATCATGGTTTGGTGGTAGAACGTCAGACTTTCAGTCAAGGAAACTGGTTTTAAACCACCTGCTGTCGTTTCGAAACTTGGCCAATTTCGTTCACCCCACTTTGCTGGTCTTTTGGAAGAGATGCTAAAAGTCGTTGGTCCCTTCTGCCTGGTGTCTGTCATTGCGAGTAAAAGATCCCATGCAGGGAAATGAAAAAAGCATGTCGATTCATAATATATAGAGATAGAAAATAATCCCCTCCTATGGTAGCCCTAGACAAGGCTTGGAGATAAATGTCACAATATATACTGCTTGAATCTTTATCGGCGATAAAAACAGTTCCAGTGCTAAGCTACGGAACCACGTTATAATATAACTTTTCTGTCAAACTTGTTGTTTATAGAATCCTGGACGACTTAAACTGCAGGACAGCAGTGTTATCTTCAAAAACCTCAAGACAGGAATAGTTGAGCAGTTCCCGTCGAGCGAGATCATCTCTGCCAACTGGATGCTGCGTGCCCGTGGTTATTGTCTGCGACTCATCCTCTCCAATGATATCGTCCACAGATTTGATGGGTTCCGCGAATCGGTACGTGTTACCTTACCTTTGGATACCTTAGGTTTAGTATAGATCAGCAGTACAATACACCATGTATGTCATTTTCATAAACATAACTACAATGTATTTATCTCACTTCAACTTATTCAGTCAGAAGAAAACAACCGATAGACGTGGAAGTGAGATAAATAGTTGTGTTTTAAGAAAATTTAATTAATTGGATTATCTCTCAACTTGATGCTCATTTTCAACAGTACAATACACTTTTTGGACATGGCACAGAAAGCGTAGAAAGAGTGTTGATCTGTTAGGGTGTCCTTGTTGATCTGTTAGGGTGTCCTTGTTGATCTGTTAGGGTGTCCTTGTTGATCTGTTAGGGTGTCCTTGTTGATCTGTTAGGGTGTCCTTGTTGATCTGTTAGGGTGTCCTTGTTGATCAGTTAGGGTGTCCTTGTTGATCAGTTAGGGTGTCCTTGCCTTGGTTGCATATACAAATTAAAGTATTTCTAATTCTATTGAGCAGTGAACATGAACACAGACATAACTACGGCTTGAATAACATCAGACTTGTAGATGTTTGATGGTGTTTATATTCTGTAAATATTGCAAACATATCATGAGCCTGAATGAATTATATGTGTTGAATATAATAACAGGATTTGGGAGGACAGTACTGTGACTAAGAAGTGCATAATTTATGACCCAGATTGGTAGAAAAATTCCACATGTAAAATATATTTACAGGACTACGAGAGATTGGCACCATTTGTGAAGAAATGTTACGATATTCCACTAGAGAAGAAAGACCTTTCACTGAAAGGATGGAATTGGGGATCTGTCAACTTTGAAGGTGACTATGTCTACTGCACATACTTAGTTCACGTTCTCGTATATGAGTACTTCCTCACTGTGCGCACTAGTGGAAGACTTATTAGAGAAAGCATGCTCGTACTGGCAAGAAAGGTTACACTGATGAATCTGCTACCGTTGATAGGCCATTTTCAAAACTGAAGAAACTTGCGGAAGAACCCCATATTCTAAATATCTAACAGTTATTTAGTCGATGCAATACAAATAAATAATTGTTAGAAAGGTTGTTTTGGTAAAAAAACTTATCTTTTTTTTATTATTACATTACCGAAAAGGAGACACTGATTGTTGAAATGGTTATGCACATATCCAATGAATGACTGTTTTATATGATGTGAAGGTCATATAACTACCCAAGCAAAACCATAACGACAACTGTGATTGGATAATCGGTTGTAGCAGAATCATGAGCATACCCTTTCTTGCCAACATGGGTATACGCAAATATGAAACTTATAATTATTTGGGCATTTTGCGGCAGATAAACATGTGTAGATCGACAGGTTCTAAGTATTAATTGCAGGCAACTCACTAGACTTTGAGGTGAACAACAAGACAATGTTTGAGATCCCCTTGGGCAACGTGTCCCACAGCACGAAGGGCAAGAACGAGGTGACGCTGGAGTTTCACCAGAACGACGATGCGGCCGTGTCTCTCATGGAACTACGATTCCACATCCCCGGGGACAAGGACATCGAGGTGGACAGTGTCGAGGTAAACAACAGTCAGAGTGACATGTCACATGGTAACAGGGTTTCTGTTGAGGGTCATCGGAAAGTGATCAGACCCACAACAGTGAGATTAAACTATTTTCGGATTTGAAAGTAAGATTTATAATTGCATGTATTAGTTTCGCAAGCACCAACAGCATACGTTTTTAAACATGAGAAATCAATTTAGTGTTTGATCACGTTACAAAATACGTTACTCAAATAAATCACAGCTCTTCATTATCAAAATCTCAATATAACATAGGCATGCAGAGGTATGATACGATGGGCAAGTTTTGTCGAACCATGTATCTGTAATTCTTTTAATCCCATTGCAAGCATGCTTTTGTCAGTGCAGCCGTATGACCAGTTTCTGCAAAATATTACTGCACCCACCCGTGATGGTGTTGACAATAGATTGTTTGGGGTTAATGATCAGTAAGAATTGTCTACGGGAGTGGTTGTGTATTCACAAATACAAAATGGATGGTCATATGAAGCGTACTGTGTTCTGTGCAGGAATTTTATAAGAATGTCGTAGAGAAGGCCGACATTATCCAGGCGACTGGAACAGCTATAGCCATCTTCACAGAAGTACAATGCCTCACACCAAGGTAATCATATTACACAATTATACAGATGATGCGCTTTACAATAAAATAATAAATAAATATGCACCTATGCACTTCCACAGTACAGGGCAACAGAATGAAGACAAGTACAATGGAACTACCAAAAAGATACACAAGGTCTCTTTCACATGACAGAAACATTTCCTATTGACATACACAGACACTTTAAGAACATTGCCTAACCTTTTGTTTTGTATTTTATGCATTCAGGGGTCGGTACGACATCAAGATCTATCCGTCATTCCTGCAGCTTCATGGCAAGACGTTTGACTACAAGATTCCATTCACCACCGTGCTGCGACTGTTCCTACTTCCCCACAGAGACAGACAGATGTACTTTGTCGTGAGTCTGCATATACTACTACTGTATTATTTACTAGCTGAGTTACCCGGCAAAGCACAGGGAGAAAAGGCAGCCATAGGTATTTTCCACTGATCTACATTATTATATTGTTCAGTGGTCTTTTCTAGTCATAGCTATGGACAGCTACAATGTTATTATAATATAGCAAGTCTTTTCTACTTAAAGCAGTGTCTGTGGATAGCTACATTATGATGTAGCTAGCATTTGTATGGTATGCTATATATAGATGCTTTCTATCCATAAACACTTGTATGGGGGTACAGGCAAACTGTAATGCTTTGAAAAGTATTCAGAATTGCCGCGTACGTCCAGCGACACATGTGTAGGCATAATTATCTTTTGTGGTGACGTAGAAAGCCAAATAATTCCACGGTTGCAACTTCCGCTACAGCCTTTTTGAAATTTTGTTGATGATATTGTTCTGAAAAAGGCTGACTAGTTGAATGAGGCTTCATAAGACAGATTCTGGTGATCTCAACATGTATTCAGACTGGTTGCTTGGTGCTGTAGAGCAGTGACAGTGTAGACGAATAGGAACAAGTCCATAGGTTAAATGGGTAACCATCATGCATATTCTTGCTTTGATGTGTATCCATGCTACCGGTAACAGATAACTCCTTGCACTGCCCAGTCAAGTTTTGGTAGAGCAATGCCCGAGGCAGTGACAACTTCATGCCCAACTGCCTGTTTCACGAAACATTCATACCATATGAAGGAACATGTGTTGAGTCCTAACAAGAAGAGTCATATGATGCATAATATAAGGATATAGCTCACTTATAGCCAAAGTTATGCTGCAATTAACATACATAGGGAAGAAACATTGAAACTGAGAAAAATGCATTTGAAGTTCACGTACATGTTTATGTCAAAAAATACATTAGTTACCAACAGCATATTTCTTTGAAATTTTGCACAGCCTATGCTTAAGGTATTATCTTAAGATACTGAAGATATGAAATAATTCTATAACATATTAAACACATTATGAGCAACAGAATTTACCTTGTATGTTGCTGTAATTGTATTTGTTTACACATATTATAACAGAACCACTGCGGGCACAAACAGTCTGGTTTGTTAGGTTAGTGGCTTTGTTAGTTAACTTACAGTGTACTGGAAAAGCTTAACTTATTGATCAAACTAGAAAGGTTTGCTACTTAAGCCCCCCCATAACAAAACAAAAACACTCAGCTGGTAGTACTCAACATATCATTCATATTTAAACATTGTTACATTTAAACACTATTAGATAATATTTATAAATACTGCAATCTACAAGTCCAGCTCTGTTTTCTTTCACAGCACTCTCCTTTACCAGCATTTCCAAACATAACTCCAGAGTTAGCTGCACCAACTCTGTGGAAAAAATAATTAGTTTATTATATTTTATACAAACATCACAATATTACTAATTGTAACCATTGACAACATCAGTTTAAGAAGTCATTTTAAACATGTTACATCAACGCTGTACATTGTGTACAGCTTGTTGTACAGTGCCTAATATACAATGGAACCTCACCATTAAGGTCACCCTTGGGACTGGGTCGAAGTGACCCGAATAACAAACAACCGAATTAGCGGGAGGTAATGTCCTGTACTTTGCTGTTATGAAAATAAATATCACTGAAACAACATATTGAAAAAAATTACTAAAGGGATGCACCTAACTGGCAGAACAATAGGTGAGACACGTTAGTGCAGTATTTTAAAGTCCTTTCGTACTGACATATAACGTCTACTGGTTAAGAACGTGTATTTCCCACATTAGCTGATCTTTAAAAACATTTAGTTAGTGGATTGACATTTGTGTCAGTTGCAATAGATACACCTTTATAATATATAATTGTGACTATTGGTCAGTGTGAAGTAGTCACAGAGTGTAGTGTGGTATACAATAATCCGGACATTCAACAATGTGTTGTGAAATACCTTAAATGTTGGAACTTCTTGATTCCTGACAACCAACAAAGCCGAGTTCAAACAGGCGCTTCCGTCATGTATTCTCTGTTGCTGTATTTGCAGGAACATATGAACAAGAAATGTTGGAGCACAATGATCGAGTTATTAATTAGTACTGTTAGTAAAATGTTTACAAACATTCCAAAAATAAAGTGTAACTATAAATTAATGACCCCCATTATTCAACTAAAAATTCTTTATTTCACACTCGTATACATATTCATATATAGGTCCCTATAGGTCAAAAACAAATTACATTTCATTTGCTTAATTATTGGATTTTTTACTTATTAAAATTATCACTCAGTCATTGTCCAGTGACCGTCATAGTGGCTCTGCCTCAGTGAAAGCTAATGCACAGTAACACCCACAGTGGCGTTAGTGCCATAACATTTTTTAAATAAATACTTAATGTGATATTGACACAGCTACACATAATTAAATGTTATATAAGTTCTAAACAATGCAGCATAACACACGTATATAAAACCTTAACTTCGTAACTTTATGAAGTTTATCAACTTCATCGTCATCGGCCATCAGCATCACTGTTGTAGAATGAGGTGACATCGGATCTGTGACATCACCACATCAAAATCAGTCGTTCCTCTTTGTGTCTCCGTTCAAAATACTGTCCAAAGTCACGCTCATCGTCGAACATGATTCCTCAAACATTTTAACTGAAATTATCGCGGTCAATACCTGATTAATTGGGAATGAAAACACTCATCGTTGTTGACAAATGAACGAGTTCAAGAACGTCCCTTCTGCGCATGCGCTTGCTGGTCGAACAAATGAGGGCATCTGTTATAGTGGTAGCAACGGGATGGTTTTGTTTATGCGTGGGGCCTTTCAAGAGCTGTTATTGGTTAATTTTGAAGTATGGAGGAATTCTCATACCATATATGGAAAACAGATATGATGGGCATTCCAGGGGTACCAAATATGTCAACCTTTTGTTGAGGAATTTCCCCGAAAATGCACCTGGAACGTGCAATTTATCGCTTTTGTTATACGAAATTCATGTGTGAAATACTACATACTTTTATAAAGATGTTCTAAAAGGCATTAAATATTAATATAATAGAAAAAACTTTGCTAATTGATAGAAAAGACATTAAAATGTCAGTTGGTGACAAAAAGTATATATCCTTAAAAAAATCAGTGTTCAAGATATATACGGCGATTTCTCGAATACAAATTTATGTACATCCGACTCATTTCGTAAGGATTTGTCACATGGATGTTTGACGTAGATCATGTAACTCAGAACAATCCCAGAAGACATGTTTTTTAGTTTAATTGCCCTTAATTTAATTGTATTTATTATTTTCACTAACAATTGTGCATAACTACTGTTCTGAGTTATGTAATCTACATCAAATCTTTGTAATATCCCCAGGACATTTGGAAATTGTTTAAACGTACAAACCGTCACTATGGGCCCCCGGGCAACCCTACAAAATTTCATCCCCACACCTGACGGAGATATGAGGAAACAAACAGACAGTCACAAACTACTTTATATTAAAGACAAATGCGAAAGAATGGGATTTACTTAAGATGTAACACAACTCGGTGAGTGTGCCAATGTCTACGATTCATTCGTATTCTTGTGTGACTTAATTTTCTTGTCTCACATTTATGACATTCCATTCACACATGCCGTCTGCTTTTCTTGTGATTAGGTGAGTTTAGACCCTCCAATCAAACAAGGTCAGACTCGATATCACTTCGTCATCATGCTCTTCAACAAGGAGGATGAAATGACACTGGAACTTGGGCTGAAGGAGTAAGTAGCAACATCCCCCTCCCCCCATCTCCATGGTTACCACTGGGGAAGAACATCTCCATGGTTACTGCTGAGGCAGACTACCTTAGTAGTTTATTCAGCATGTTGTACATTGTTAATAGTACTTAATTGTAGCCTCTCTGATGTTACTGTGGGTTTAAGTATTAATTTTCAATGTACGCTATGTACAGTACAATATGAAACACTTCTATTATGCTCCTCAGGAGCTCAGCAACGCACAAACAAATGACAGTAATTTGCCAAAAAGACTAGTTCACATTTGATTTTTGGGTTTCATGAAAAAGGTGTAAAGGTACGTTCCTAAATAGTGCTGTATAAATCATCGGGATGGCCCAAAGCACATCACATTTTACCCCTGCCAGATCTGTTTATTCTGATACCACCTCGTCCAGATACTTCCAGGCCTGGGGTAATAATAATATGTAACAGTAATAGTAACGATTACAGTTGTTCAAGTAGTAGTAATAGATGGAACAGAACGCAATGTAATAGTAGTAGAAATAGAAAGCAAAGTAATAGTAATTGAGCTATTACTTTGTTGCCATTACAATTGAACATTTCAATCACACCAAAATTTAATTTCATTGAAATTAATCAGACAAAACAATTATGTATTTTGACATAACATAACTTGTTAACATTTCCCATTTGGAACCTTTTTGTGATAAAAGAGATGTTTGAAGTTGTTGTTTGGTTGTCAGTGTATTCAGTCTGTTCATTCTGCCATGTCAGTCACGATGTCAATCAGTCACCTGGCTTCCAGCAGCAGTCAATGATGATTTAAGTTTTATGGGCATTCCATGCAGAAGCAGTAGAGGGGTTACTGCAGCAGACAGAGGCAGTAGAGGGGTTACTGCAGCAGATAGAGGCAGTAGAGGGGTTACTGCAGCAGACAGAGGCAGTAGAGGGGTTACTGCAGCAGACAGAGGCAGTTGAGGGGTTACTGCAGCAGACAGGCAGTAGAGGGGTTACTGCCACAGACAGATGCAGTAGAGGGGTTACTGCAGCAGACAGAGGCAGTAGAGGGGTTACTGCAGCAGACAGAGGCAGTAGAGGGGTTACTGCAGCAGACAGGCAGTAGAGGGGTTACTGCAGCAGATAGAGGCAGTAGAGGGGTTACTGCAGCAGATAGAGGCAGTAGAGGGGTTACTGCAGCAGACAGAGGCAGTAGAGGGGTTACTGCAGCAGACAGAGGCAGTAGAGGGGTTACTGCAGCAGACAGAGGCAGTAGAGGGGTTACTGCAGCAGACAGAGGCAGTAGAGGGGTTACTGTAGCAGACAGAGGCAGTAGAGGGGTTACTGCAGCAGACAGAGACAGTAGAGGGTTACTGCAGCAGACAGAGGCAGTAGAGGGTTACTGCAGCAGACATAGGCAGTAGAGGGGTTACTGCAGCAGACAGAGCAGTAGAGGGGTTACTGCAGCAGACAGAGGCAGTAGAGGGGTTACTGCAGCAGACAGAGGCAGTAGCAGTAGAGGGTTACTGCAGCAGACAGAGGCAGTAGAGGGGGTACTGCAGCAGACAGAGGCAGTAGAGGGGTTACTGCAGCAGA
The DNA here is from genome assembly GCA_033239005.1 of Lamellibrachia satsuma. NCBI lineage: Eukaryota > Metazoa > Annelida > Polychaeta > Sabellida > Siboglinidae > Lamellibrachia > Lamellibrachia satsuma. The sequence continues at coordinate 232,957 of BSQZ01000038.1, read as the reverse complement.
CAGAGGCAGTAGAGGGTTACTGCAGCAGAGAGGCAGAGGGGTAGTAGTAGAGGGGTTACTGCAGCAGACAGAGGCAGTAGAGAGGTTACTGCAGCAGACAGAGGCAGTAGAAGGGTTACTGCAGCAGATAGAGGCAGTAGAGGGGTTACTGCAGCAGACAGAGGCAGTAGAGGGGTTACTGCAGCAGATAGAGGCAGTAGAGTGGTTACTGCAGCAGATGGAAGCAGTAGAGGGGTTACTGCAGCAGACAAATGCAGTAGAGGGGTTACTGCAGCAGACAGAGGCAGTAGAGGGGTTACTGCAGCAGACAGAGGCAGTAGAGGGGTTACTGCAGCAGACAGAGGCAGTAGAGGGGTTACTGCAGCAGACAGAGGCAGTAGAGGGGTTACTGCAGCAGACGGGTAGTAGAGGTGTTACTGCAGCAGACAGGCAGTAGAGGGGTTACTGCAGCAGACAGAGGCAGTAGAGGGGTTACTGCAGCAGACAGAGGCAGTAGAGAGGTTACTGCAGCAGACAGGCAGTAGAGGGGTTACTGCAGCAGATAGAGGCAGTAGAGGGGTTACTGCAGCAAACAGAGGCATTATAGGGGTTACTGCAGCAAACAGAGGCAGTAGAGGGGTTACTGCAGTAGACACAGGCAGTAGAGGGGTTACTGCCAAAGACAGAGGCAGTAGAGGGGTTACTGCAGCAGACAGATGCAGTAGAGGGGTTACTGCAGCAGACAGCGTTCAAAGTTATTTAGATGCCGGATCAGCTGAGCTTTGAACTCTGATGCTATCATTGTGATTTTTGTTTAATATCAGTAAATATTGTTGTTGGTGCGATGTATTCTCTGCTGAAACAATATTTCTGTCCAACTTTAATTTGAGGTACAATCGATCCCGCAACGCATTGCGTTTATGCATATCTGTCGTCTAGCAAAAAAAAACCTGATTTTCCGGGTAGCGACTATTGACATGTTGATCGTAGTTTCTGTTAAACGTGTCATGTGAGGCTGCATGCTAAGTGTGATCCTGCATTACAGAGACGAGATAGAGGAGAGGTACGCAGGCAAGTTAACAAAGGAGATGCAAGGCCTGGAGTACGAGATCGTCAGTCGCGTCATGAAGACTCTGGTGAATAGGAAGATCACAGTGCCGGGCTCATTTATAAGGTGAGTGGTGCTTTGCTCATTTGTGAGAACTGTGCCTCAGCTTTTTATAAGGTGAGGTGTGGATGCTTCATTTGTGGGGTGTGCAGCGGTACCTCACTTGTTCGGTATGAATCATGCTCATCTGTCAGGGGAAAGGTGCATTTTGTCTGGTGAGTGGTTCTTTGCTCATTTGTGAAGGGAGTTGGTGTTTTACACATTTGTGATGTCAGGGGTATCTCGCTCATTTGTGAAGGGAGTGGTGCTGTGAATATTAGTGAAGTCAGTGGTACATTACTCGTCTGAGTTGAGTGATGTTTTGTTCATTTGTGAGGAGGTTCCACTCATTTTGACAAGTGAGTGGTGCATTGCTCATTGGTGAGATGAGTGGTACTTCATTTATTTGTCAGTTGCAGTGGTAGTGTTGGCTGTGTTGCAGGTGCGAAATAGATCGTAGGTGATTGGATTGTAGTAGTACTAGTGGGTTGTTGGTCATTTGTTTGTGTAACAGTTACAGTTTAATTAACTTGATCATTTATATATTTATGCATTGTTGAAATCTATGTAGGGGTGAGTACTTAGATGTACATACTTAGATATGCCACTATGTAATAATATGTATGTTGTAATTAATTGAAATATTTAGATATGCCAATATGTATTAATAGTTATGTTGTAATTAATTGTGAATTTTGTGTATAAGTTTCTTCAGCAAAAGCAAATGTGTTATTGCTTTTTATGTGTAAATATCTATGTGTACCATGATTACTAAACAAACACCAGTATGCAATCGTGTAAATGTACATACGTATGATGGGTCACTTGTTTGACAAGCAATGCCTTTTCAAGTGACCCAACCTTATTTTTTATCCGATTATATTAGGTATCGGAGGATTTTTGACAGTGAAGTTTATTGCAATGAATAGAAAATTTTAAAAGATGAAAAATAAAAAAATGTATGTTCTATCTTAAAAATTAAGGAAATTCCTGCCATTTTTGTCTGTGTAAAATGTTGCGATTTGGTAACCTTTATGACAGACGATGTTTGGCAGTGTGTCACACATCCATCCAGTCACTCAACATGGCCTACTATACATAGAGACTGTACCCAATTTATTTAGAACTGTTACACACCATAGGGCTTTAGCATTCCTTCAAAAATGGCAACATATGCAATTAGTACTTTCTTTACAAAGTACTAAATTTACACCATTTTATCCCCATATTTAGTGGGAATGAGTACAATTAATTTATTAGCCTTTGTGAGAATGAATACTTCCTGATATCCAATCTACACTGATCCTTCCCTAATGTTACCTTGTGTGCTCTAGTTCTACTATCTTTTTTACGTGGTAAAAAATATTTCTATCAATATTTTCATACCTAGTTAATATCTTAAAAACTTCAATTTGATCTCCTCTTCACCTCTTTGTTGTTTGTAGTAACACAAGCAACAGGTCTATTGGATGTTCGTACAAGGCGGCTACAGGCTTCCTGTATCCACTCGAGCGTGGCTTTATCTTTGTACACAAGCCTCCCCTCCACATCCGATTCGACGAGATCTCCAACGTCAACTTTGCCCGCAGCGTCGGAAACACGCGATCCTTCGACTTCGATGTGGAGACCAAGACTGGGACCATATACACATTCGTTGGCATTGAAAAGTAAGTCATCACGTGTCAGTTCCTTCATGTTTGTTGTTGAAAGTGAATAATAATAATAAAATGATGTTTATTTTTGACCAAAAATCCATATACATATACAAAATATTCAGGTAAAATTTACATAAATATACACACATGTTCTGCATTAAAAGGTACATGTAGATGGACTTAGAAATATATATAAAAGTACGTTTAAAAAAAATTATAAAAAAAGATAAATGTACACACGTTATGCATTAAAAGTGTACAGTTGACTAAAATGCTTCAAATGTTTAGTTACTATGAGATAATTTTTTAGTAATGACGATATTAAATGCTTCATTGAGATTATTGTATGATCAGTTGTTGCCTGTTTGTAGAATGGATAAAATGTTATTGTAGTAACTACATTAACTGTGTTTCTGAGACAGACTCTCAATTTTGTCTTGAAAGTTTATTTGAGAATTAACAGTGTTTCCAAGACAAACTCTGCTTTGTCTGGATGAATGTTGATTTGAGAATTAACAGTGTTTCTGAGACACTCAGCTTTGTCTGGATGAATGTTTATTTGAGAATGAACAGTATTTCAGAAACAAACTCAAAACTTTTTGTTTTTTGCTCTCATTGATTAATGTATCGTTCGTTTTTTAGGGAAGAATACGGAAAATTGTACGACTTTGTTGTATCACAAAAGAAACTACGAGTGAAGAACGTTGGTGGCAAACTGGTAATTATCTTGGTAATCTTTAGTATAGTATTACACAGAAGTTTCAAGTGATCAGACACCAAAACAGTGAGATCTCAATATATTTGGGTGTGGAAATGATGAGATTTATAATTACATGTGTTAATTCATTTTACTTTAGCCATTGGTTGTTTGTTATTAACAAGAAAAATCAAGCACTTGTGAATGAGAGGAAGACATTTTTAAATTGTTTTTTTTTACAGTTTGATTACATTACAATATTATTAAAATAGTGAATTACTATATGACACAAGAATTTAGTGTTTTGTGTTATTTTTCAACAGAAGAATGGAGAAATTGTGAGATTTTGAGGTGAAGGTATGAGAAATGTTTAAGCAAAATATATGGCAAAATGGCCCAAGTTGGGTATAACAAACATTACTGCAAATTAAAAACAAAAGGTAAACTTTGTTACCGTAATTGAGAATTTATTGCTACAATGATAGCAGCAGTTACCAAAAATCAACCATTTAAAATTATGTATTTGTAAACAAATTGGTCCAGATTTGTGAAGAAAAGTTGTTTTGGTAATCGGCATGTGTGATTTAGTAGTGTAGAGTTTTGTGAAAAATGAATGACCCTGTTTTCTTGTGCAGAGCGAGAACGCGGCTACATGGAAGGCATGTTTTGTAACGACAATTCTCACTCACTCAAATTTATTCGAATACGCCAAACTGATTCTCCATATTCAATCCCTAGGCTGGATACATCAATTTATTACGCGGACAGTAGTTAATCCAGCCAAATTTGGGCATCAACAATATCGAGTTTTGTAAGCTAGATTCTTATTAGCTCTCATTGCATTTGCTCATGAATAAAAGTTGTACAGAAAGAAGAAACATTCAGCTTTCTTTTGGTGCCACCGTGTAAGCTACTTGTGACGGAAATGAACATTTTTACTACAACATCACCTCTAGGGTTGAGACAACAATGCAAAATAAATTGTAAAAAATTAATGACCCTGTTTTTTCCCGGCCGCAGAGCAAGGGTGGCTACATGGAAGGGATGTCAGGAAGTGATGAGGAAGGGGAACATGACGCCTATATGGAGAGGATGAAGGCTGAAGGGAAACAGAGGGATGATGATGACGACGATGGGGGCGATGATGACGATGACAGCACAGGTGAGGTGGCAGCTGTGTCTCATGGAGGGGGCAGCTGTGTCGCATGGAGGGGGCAGCTGTGTCGCATGGAGGTGGCAGCTGTGTCTCATGGAGGGGGCAGCTGTGTCTCATGGAGGGGGCAGCTGTGTCTTATGGAGGGAGAAGCTGTGTCTCATGGAGGGGGCAGCTGTGTCTCATGGAGGGGGCAGCTGTGTCTCATGGAGGGAGAAGCTGTGTCTCATGGAGGGGGCAGCTGTGTCTCATGGAGGGAGAAGCTGTGTCTCATGGAGGGGGCAGCTGTGTCTCATGGAGGGGGCAGCTGTGTCTCATGGAGGGGGCAGCTGTGTCTCATGGAGGGGGAAGCTGTGTCGCATGGAGGGGGCAGCTGTGTCTCATGGAGGGGGCAGCTGTGTCTCATGGAGGGGGCAGCTGTGTCTCATGGAGGGAGAAGCTGTGTCTTATGGAGGGGGCAGCTGTGTCTTATGGAGGGAGAGCTGTGTCTCATGGAGGGAGAAGCTGTGTCTCATGGAGGGGGCAGCTGTGTCTCATGGAGGGGGCAGCTGTGTCTCATGGAGGGGCAGCTGTGTCTCATGGAGGGGGCAGCTGTGTCTCATGGAGGGAGAAGCTGTGTCTCATGGAGGGGGCAGCTGTGTCTCATGGAAGGGGCAGTTGTGTCTCATGGAGGGGGAAGCTGTGTCTCATGGAGGGGGCAGCTGTGTCTCGTGGAGGGGGCAGCAGAAGCTGTGTCGCATGGAGGGGGCAGTCGTGGAGGGGGCAGCTGTGTCTCGTGGAGGGAGAAGCTGTGTCTCGTGGAGGGGGCAGCTGTGTCTCGTGGAGGGGGCAGCTGTGTCTCATGGAGGGAGAAGCTGTGTCTCATGGAGGGGGCAGCTGTGTCTCATGGAGGGAGAAGCTGTGTCTCATGGAGGGGGCAGCTGTGTCTCATGGAGGGGGCAGCTGTGTCTCATGGAGGGGGCAGCTGTGTCTCATGGAGGGGGCAGTTGTGTCTCATGGAGGGGGAAGCTGTGTCTCATGGAGGGAGAAGCTGTGTCTCGTGGAGGGGGCAGCTGTGTCTCGTGGAGGGAGAAGCTGTGTCGCATGGAGGGGGCAGCTGTGTCTCATGGTGGGGGCAGCTGTGTCTCGTGGAGGGGGCAGCTGTGTCTCGTGGAGGGGGCAGCTGTGTCTCATGGAGGGAGAAGCTGTGTCTCATGGAGGGGGCAGCTGTGTCTCATGGAGGGGGCAGCTGTGTCTCATGGAGGGAGAAGCTGTGTCTCATGGAGGGGGCAGCTGTGTCTCATGGAGGGGGCAGATGTGTCCCACGGAGGGTTCGCCACTAAAACTGGATGCCATAATAGGCTGCATGAAAAAAGCAATAATATACATGTCTTTGTCCCCATCTTCCATACACTAAGTTATTCTAAACTTCTAAAGTATATTCTAGACTGAAAAACTAATGCATTAAAGATCACGTGGACATGAAAAACCAGTCCTCTAATCATAATGTCACACTGCTGAATATATGTATGTTGAAAACCAAACTTGTTTCCTATATTTGAGTGAGTTTGTTAGAAAGTGTAGACGAATGACCTATCTCTCAATGTCTGTCGAAAAGCATGTAACAACGTATTTAGTATACTGCCTGTCAGTCACAGCATATAAGGGGGCTACTTGTTGACTTGACAGGATGTGGTCCCACTTGCCTGTATCGTTGTAGGCACAGAAGGTAGACAGTGACAATAATTACAGCACTGTATTTGAATTCCAACTGATTTGGGTAAATTTTTAGGAGAGAGAGAGCAGAGCTCCTAGATGTGGGGTCCAGCAGTGAATCTAGGGGCCTGCAGATCCCCGGAGCCCCGCTAAATTTGAATCCTGGTTTTATGCAGTACTCTCTTTGTCACACTTTGTACCACACAATATACTCTGTCACATGTGGTGGCAAACAATAAGATCACGTGACATTGTCGCACATGATTTCAGTATGACGTAGGGAAGAATCTGATAACTCTTGTATGTTTTAGATGACGACTTTGCACCTGGAGAGAGTGGCAGTGACGTTGCAGAGGAGTAAGTTATTTTCATGAAGTCATTATTAGAGTCATTGTTTCATATAATAATCAGTGATGTAGTTCAGTCGTTGAACAAATATGTTTTAAATATTAATATTGTAAAAACTCATTTTTGGAATATTAAAAAAAATATTTATTACTATTAGTAACCTGTGTTTTCCTATTCGTGTAAATGTTCATCAAGTTAATATATATATATATATATATATATGAATTACGATTTTCTTCAAACATAACTATTTAGATTACTTTTCGAATGCCATCGGCAGCTTTCATCGGGAATTCTGGGATGGCTAGGTCTTCCCCTGCTCACCAGTTGTCTTGGCAAGCGGGTCGTCCCATATGTGACTCAATCTATGTCCCCCCCTCGTCTCGATTCATGACTACATATTGTCTTTTGGATTCATATGGCCTTTTTGATCCATCTTGCATTTCTGTTACGCTCTCTGTCAGTCACTGTTGCCCCCTCGGAGTCAATGATGCAGTTGTTCTGTCTGCGTGGTCTGTTATTGCAGATTTACGCTCTATCAAAGCTGACTCTCTCTTCTCTTCCCTCATAAATCGTCTGGTTTTATGTTTTCAACCTCCTTGTGTTCTTCAAGTCTTGTTGCGTAAGTAATCTAAATAATTGTGGTTGAAGAAAATCGTAATTCATATATGTTTTCCTAGTTTAAGTATTTAGTTTCATCATGAAATTCCTGCTGCAAACAGGTATTTTGAATAAACATTGACACTAATCATGAAAAATCATGGTTGAAGCCACCACATTATGTGTGAGAACAGAGATGTTCCTAAAAATTTTACAAAACAGCTGTCTCCTGAACTGTCACTCATCTGTGGACCTCATGGTTGGCTTCAATTACAGTTGTCAATTACACAGCATCATAAAAACTCAATTAAATTACACTTAAAAAATAGTTGTTTCTAAAAAATAAATTACAATGCTATATAAAAGTCAACTGCAGTAGTTGATTGGTTGAGTACAACAACAGTGCTTTATAAATGCAGATTACATTACATTTTTAGACGGATTTAGGTGAATTCGTGCGTTCTTCCTGTCAGTTTGGATTTAATTACAATGATCAGTTACAATTACACAGCTTCATAAAAAAGTCGACTACAATTAGTTTTCTAAGAAAAAATACAATTACACTGTGATTGTAATTAATTACACAATAGGGAACACAAGTCTTGTCAGCCGCCATGTTGGTTTATGCAAATTTGCCCATAAATGCTCCCCCTTCCAGCCCCCAGCGACATGCTGCTCGCTATCACATTTCAAGCGTAAACACATTTGGAATTAAAACAGAAGAAACAATAACACATTTACTTCTATAATTAGTTAAAACAACTAGCATTAAAATGTGGTAATACTAATACCAGTGGTTTATCTTATAACGACATAGATACATTTAACGTGTGCACAGCTATGGGAGCCGATGCATTATCTCGTCAACTATCGCCTCAAAATGAGATTCACTTGTGTCCCCTATTATAATTCAATGTTACCTTGTCTGTGGTGGTGTTGCAGGTATGACAGCAATGTGACAGACAGTGACAGTGGAGAGAGTGGTGACGGAGACAAGGAGAGAAGCCCTAAGCCTATCAAGAAGAAACCACGGGTAAGTGGCAGTGTCATTCAGTTTCATTCAGTGTCATTCAGCATCTCCTGAGTGTCATTCAGCATCTCCTGCTTGCTAATTGCCATCAATGTGACAACCCCTTAAAAGCACAGTCGTTGTTTTTATCGTAGTCATGTTATGTAGTATAAACTATATTTATTCTAGCATCTTCACCTCTCAAAGGTGTTTTAATGAATCACAATTTTGTATGATAATTTGACCATTATCTGTCCATGGCTGAGGACACTGCCAGTTAAAAAAGAGGGGTGATAATCAGATATATATTTTTTTAACGTAGGCCTAGCGAATGAACATTACAAGTTTGGTCCCTCCAAATAATGTAAACATTGTTATATAAGTATTACTAATCCTTGCTACTAACCTTTGAGGGATTTCCCATCCCTCTATGCAACTAAAGTGATTCCCATCGTTCTGCCCACCTGTCATATCACAGAAGGAGAAAGTGAAACGGGAAAAACCGGAGAAGGAAAAGGGAGCTACCCGTCGGAAGAGAGGGAGCAAGAAGGAGAAGGATCCCAACCAGCCCAAACGTGCCCAGTCCGCCTACTTCCTTTGGTTGAATGACCATCGCGGGCAGATTAAGGAAGAGAACCCGGGTATTTCTATCACGGAAATCTCCAAGAAGGCAGGGGAAATGTGGAGGCAGATCGACTCCGACGATAAAGCGGTAAAACCACTACATATTGTTCCTTCCTAGGTCCTAGACCTACCACTTTTGTATGGTTGAAACCCATATTTTTCTATTGAAATTCTGTATAAAGCTGTACAAGTGTATTAGCATTCCTCCTGTTGTAATTTTACCATCATCAGGCTACAAAATGTACCAACATCCAAGCAAATCAGTTAGGTTTTGCTGGAATCGAGTGTCGCTATCTATCAGGCTACAAAATATACCTTCATCAAACGAAATCCTCTATGTTTTGCCAGAAATCTGCATAGAATTAAAAATATTTGTGCTTCGACCACCATAAGTTTGCCATTCAATTTTAAATTTGTCTGATGAACGTAAGTACTTTATCATGATTTTTCTATTTTAAACAAATTCGTATAAAAACCATATATGGCCAAAAGCATATGGGAGATTTGTACGATGTTGCTTGTGGTAGTTCTAATAACAAGGGGAAGTGATGTCTGCATTTCATGAGTTTTAAAAGGGATAACATTAAAGCTTCCTCTACAGCCAGCTCATCGTGAATCAGGTTCATTGAAGTTCATATTTGTAGTGTTTTTTAAATCATCGAAACAAATGACTTTGATTGTTTGATCGGGTAACTTTTGAAAGTGTGAATGGCATATTATGTTATAGAGATCGGCTGTATATAAATTAACTAATTTAATAGTTTCATTTTAATGGTTTGTCCATTTGTCATGAGCCCATGTGTGCAACTCGTGTTTCTTGTTGTTGTGTAGAAATATGACAAGTTGGCAGCGAAGGAGAAGGTGAAGTATGAAGAGGCGATGGCCGCGTGGCGGGAACAGAAACGGGATGAGCCTCCCTCCTCCCCCAGGTTTGTCTGCCAACCATCAGACATCAGTTCCCTCTCAGCCCAAACCATTATCCTTCACAAAAACCATCATCTTTCATGCAACTTCTCACACTGATGTTGTATTAGTCATACCATCATCCGCCAAACAAACCATCATCCTTCAACCAAACCTTCATCCTTCAAACAAACTATCATGCAAACCGTCTTCCCTCAAGCAACCATCTTCCTTCATCCTGTATTGGTTAAACCAGCATCCATCACACTTCAAAACAAACCATAATTTTTCAAACAAACTCATCTCTCACACAAACCACCATCTGTTACACAAACCATCATCCTTCAACCAAACCATCCCTCACACAAACCACCATCAGTCACATGAACCATCAAACAATAATCTCAAACAAACCATAATCTCTTACACAAACTATCATACCACATTGACATGACACTTGTCTTGAAATGCCATTGTTCGCCTCAAATAGAAAATGTTCGTTGGCTCACTGTATCAGAGCTATCCACTGAAGTGTTGGTCAAGTCATTTGGTCAGTACCAACATGTAGACAGATTGACAAAGCCATCACACATTGTACCTTTAAAGGTAAAGTACAATGATTTTTGTTGAATAACAGAACTAGCAAAAATACCCATCCTCTGGACGGGATAACTTGGTAGTTCGTAAGTGACTGTCACGATAGCAATATTAAAAAACATTATCACAGAAATATACATCCATGCCTTGGTACTTGGTGCTGCCAGTCAACATCTCTCGAAATTGTGACGTAATACCAGCAGTTATAATAACGAACGAATATGAACCCCTGACAGTTTGGTGCTTGGTCTATCTAATTCTTTATGACATGACGTATAACAAAACTATGAAGATTGTTCTACTGTCCCTTAAACTAATAGAAAGAAATTGGTCTATCTAATTCTTACTTTATGACATCATCGTTGATCTGTTTCAGAACCGTGTCACCGAAGAAGCGACGCAAGCAGGCGAAGGCCCAAGAGACAAAAAGTCCATCCAAGGTCGGTGGCACGGGGGAGAACTACAAGAGCAAGGAGTTTATCTCGAGCTCCGACAGCGACTCAGAAAAGGACAGTGATGAAGAGCCGTTAAAGAAAAGCAAAAGTCAGAGCAAAGAGGAGAGTGACGCGAGTAGTGACACTGGTGGCAGTGCCTCTGACAATGACGCATCATCACTGGCAGATTCTGATTGAAACAGTGACACATCTGTTACATGACACGAGTAGTGACACTGGTAACAGTGCCTCTGACAATGATGCATCATCACTGGCAGATTCTGATTGAAACAGTGACACATCTGTTACAATGAGAGTGACATGAGTAGTGACGCTGGTGACAATACCTCTGACAATAACGCGTCATTGCTGGCAGATTCTGATTGAAACGGTGACACATCTGTGACAATGAGAGTGACACAAGTAATGATGCTGGTAACAATGCTTCAGATGATGATGCGTCATCGCTGGCAGATTTACGGTATTGAAACAGTAACATCTATTACAATGAGAATGGCACGAGTAGTAACACTGGTGACAGTACCTCTGACAGTGACACGTCATCAGCGGAAGATTCTTGTTGAAACAGTAGCACATATATTACAATGATAGTGACATGAGTAGTGACGCTGGTGACAATGCCTCAGATGATGATACATCATCACTAGCGGATTTTGATTTAAACACTAACACATGTTGCAAAGACGTAATTGAGAAAAATAGCAAAAGTCAGAGCAATGGAGAGAGTGAGTAACTGGTAACAATGCCTCCGAGTATTTTAGTTGGAAACAGCAGACTCGAGTAAGGAACAACTGGTCTACTACTTTGGTAGTATATTGTTTCTATAATGACGGATGATGACAATTAAAAGTTACATATATGTTTTTCATTGTGACATTTTTGTCTACATTTGTGGGTAATTTTAATTTGTTTTACCTTCCTACGACATTCAGGTTTTTCAGATATAGTATGTTAGCATCTTATCCTATGGTTCTAAGATTGATCTTTGTGGTCACCCTACTCACATTTGAAATCTCCCCATCTACTACTAACCTGTGTAGTCCATTGGTATGGCACATTATTGAAAGCTATCTAAAAATTTAGGTAGGTAGCATATACACCGACCCGTTTATGTACCCATTTAGTTAAACCATGATTTACATCGTTCTTTGGAACCAATGTTGAGATGGTTCGATATAATATATTTAGAATTAAATAATAACTGCCATCTGGTGAACGGAAACGTACCAGTGTTTTATATAATTTCCGCTACAGATGACAGCACCTTTCTAAGTGTGTGCTGTCGTCTGCTAGGACAATAACACTTACACTGTACAGAAACAAGATGTTCTTGTGGCTGTTTAGTAGCATATGACTGTAGGATCGGGAGACCACGCCACTTGTTGAACCCTCTCAATAACCAGTAGTATAAGATCAGAACATATAAATTGCAAAGTTCTAATATAAACAGATCGTAAATTGCAACACTGCCACTGTGCACCAAAAGAAGACAAACTAAACTGATGTATCAACATGTAAATTGGTCTCATGTGGTCGTTATTCAAAACGAGGACAAACAAACTTTATTCAAATTGCCATTCGCCACGCATCCCCTTTGTTGCAATTTGGACAATCTTCTCACCTCTACCCCTTCAAACGATGTTCATGTTTGGGGGGGGTAATGTTTAGTCACTGGTCACAGATATATCGGTTTAATGGGTATTATTATATCAAAGCATATGGTTCATGAATTATTAACTGCAGTTAAGAAAGGACTCCAAGCAAAAACTTATTTATGAGTAACCTGTAACTGTATGTTTGGAGTTCCCATTTGTTTGTAGGGGTAGGCATTCGTTTATCTTCAAGTATAACTAATATATATATACAAATTATATATATATATATATATATATATATATATATATATATATATATATATATATATATATATATATATATATATATAAAGCCATGAGACATACTTATCTGGGTCTGAGGGAGTAGAGATAAAGGAAATGATAAATAATGTATGTTTGGAGTTCCCATTTGTTTGTAGGGGTAGGCATTCGTTTATCTTCAAGTATAACTAATATATATATATATACAAATTATATATATATATATATATATATATATATATATATATATATATATATATATATATATATATATATATAAGCCATGAGACATACTTATCTGGGTCTGAGGGAGTAGAGATAAAGGAAATGATAAATAAAGAAATGTAGTCAGTGTGTTGTAACAAATCCTCCTTTTGGCTGCTTTGTTTTATTTGAAGTGAGTGTTATTGTAGATTAAATAAAGAGGTTTTTTTATACTTTTCCTAAAAATTAGCCCTCGTAGGATTAATAACAAGCATTACTTTTTTTCGGTGCTTCCTGTTGTTCTTGTAAACGATTGCTTCGATGTCCGTGCGTACACGAAGTAGCAACAACGCACTGCATCGAGCCTGGTGCGTGATACACCGCGTTACGTTTTTCACCAGTTCAAGTGTAGAAGAACCGACGTACTCAAAACATGCACCGTTCGATTCACTTTATATGCAACGATGAATGCAGAACTTGACTTTGTGTAATAGGCAACCAGCATCCGTCATTGTTTTTGAACTCCATTTGTTCGAAATTGTTGTAAAGTAATAAAAGATGGCTTCATACATTTCACAAAACTCCTCCAGTCACGTGTAGTGTGTCGTTCGGCCCACCTTGTTTCATACAGGTATACATTTCACCTTTCCAACGCACACTTCTTCAAACCTTCATGCATCCTCCTGATGTTGATCTGTTCTGTAGATTGCTATAGTTGTCGTTGTCTCTTGGACGAGTATTTGAAGAATATAGCAAGGACCTGTCGGGTAGACATCATGTTTTATACTTCAGGACCCTTGCATGCCATAGATAACGTCAAATTCAGGCTGTGGTTGTACACAGTGGTAATAATGTGGTATCAGCTTAATTAAAGTTAATTATCAAAGAAGAGGACAGTTCTTATCGTCGTCGTTCTTATCGTCGTCGGTGACGTCGCGCGTAAACTCCGCGTATAGATTCATACACAATTATCTACGGACAGATCACGTGATGTTTTGCCATGTCTCCAGTCAAAGACTGATCGTGGCATGGGTTTGGTTGGCGCGTGTTACGAACGCTAGTCCCGCGCCTTTTTGGCTTTAGCTGCAACATAATTTATCTTGTCACTTTTCACAGGTAATGCTTCAAACTCGAATTATTAAATTCTTGGAATATCCTAATATTTGTAACAAGCACTGCACGTTTTAAATTCACGTTTCTTCGTCAGTGAGCACATTTTAAAATCAAACTGTTTCAGAACAAAATAGTTGTCAATTTATAAATGTGTGTATAAAGTGCAGTCCCCGGTGGAAATTCGAAAGACTAGAAGTGGTGCCACCAGGTGTTATGTTGGGAAACTGGACACCATTTTTTCACGATTTAGATCCGCCCATGATCTCACGCATGTTTCTCGACACAACCTGGCAGCTCTGCTTACCTGATACCGCACTATGCAAGAACGTACTTTTACTTGTTTCGTATAAGAGAAAATCTTTCTATTTAAAGAGTATATACTCGCGTAAGGCTAACAAATGATAGATAGTAGGTAGATAGACATACAGCAGAACAGGTGGGCTAGGGAGAAAAAAGGAAAAAAAGAATGTTTGTGTTATTTAATTTTTAAATTGACAGTTCTGGTCAGTTCAGTCCAGGGGCGTCCACATAAATTCTGGGGATGGGGGTCATTTTATAACATCCAATTTTAACCAGAAATCTTTACATGTAAATTGTAATGTTTCTTGCTGGTGACAGGTCTGAAAAACATTGACTTTTCTTGAATTATAATTTTGCTTTATGCACACCTATTACATGGTCATACTAAATAATTAACGTTAACATTAATAAGCAGTTAACATATTATGTACTACATTCGTACAAATCACACAACAGTTATTGTAGATACAAAGTTTATATACCTTATCGAAATACAAAATCCTGGCATTGCATTGCTTCAAAATTAAAATAGTTGAGGTGAACCAAATATGGTCTGCATAAACATTGTTTACAAAATTGTTAATATATAAGACCCGGAAGCACGTCGAAACACCCACAACTCATAGGATACAGTTGTCTCGTGAGCAGCATCGTCCTTATCATTGCTACTTCAGAATAATCCCAAAATATACATCACATGTCATCATTGTATACTGTAACATTATCTACTCTTACTCTATAGTTAAATGTATCTCGCTGCAGCTTATATTTATGATAACTAGCTGTGATAACCATGAAGCAATAAAACAAGCGCAGCAGTTATCACCCGACGCTCAATCGACACACGATAAATAATTTCAGGTACAGAAGCCACAGTGACGCCCTCTGGAGAGTGGCTCACCACTCAATTCGTCCACTGTTTCTCCGACAGGTAGAAAGTATGTGGGACGAGCAGCAAGCACATAAATAACTACCTTTGTTTTTGTTTTTAAATTCATCGCCAATCGGTAGATCAGAAGCCAAGGGTCTATGGAGGCGAAGGAACACAGAAAGAGGCGTGGGAACCTCGGCACCTTCGAGAAGATACTGCCCCCAAAGTTATAGTATTAATGCGTGCGTGCGTGCGTGCGTGCGTGCGTGCGTGCGTGCGTGTGTGTGTGCACAGGGACGCCGTTATTAGTTAACACAGTTATACATACCAGAGAGATTTCTCCTCGAGTTAGTTGCAACTATCTCAGGCATTTTTCCAGAATTCTCCAGAAACAATAAGCCAGTCATTTCCATAAGGGTTTTGTAAGTTATCTGTTAAGGTATATTTCCGTTACTACGTTTCTTAACAACAATATATCAGTTAGTTTCAGCTATAAGTTTTTCGCTCTACGCATTATAGGCACTGACGTCAGCTGAATTTGCAGGTCACATGTTCTCTGATCGATTTTTAGAGGTTATTTCAAAGAAGATATGCTAAAGTTATACATGCGATGTAATCTAGATATCTAAGAACAGTTATAACTTCACAGAGAAAACACTAGTGATTTTACTGTAGTTTATGCGTTTAAGAACGAGTCAACACCTCTGCTGGTTGAATATCACTCACGCATGACATGGTGGAAGCCAATAAATACACTAGAGGAGTTTGTGGGAAGGGTCTCAAACTCAATCCCACCTGTTTCGGGAGGCCAACTCACGTCAATCCCACCTCCTACATGTGTTTGACCTCACAGCTCCCACCAATTTTTAGGATCAACGTCCCACTTCCTGCCATACCCCCTCGCAGTAGGGCATAATTAGCAAGTCCACTTATAGCTGAAACTGAATTACGGCTACGCATGGGATAACATCAACTTATAGGCTACATGTTAAGTAACATCAACGTATAGGCTACATGTTAAGTAACATCAACTTATAGGCTACATGTTAAGTAGCATCAACTTATAGGCTACGTGTTCAGTATTGAGATACGTTGAGAGCGAAACACATATCGCTGAAACTGTCTATAGTGGTCAACATTTTCCGAAATGTGGATTTCCTAATTATGATAGTGGCCATATTGTTCGTGATTATTCAAAGCGTCCAATTACATTTTGAGAGGTTCTGTGTCTTGGTGTCATTACTGCATAAGCAACTGAACGAATCGCTCTATGGCAAACATGGCGAAAAGGAGAGTTTTCTTTAGCTATGCTCGCGATGTTCACAACTGTGTAGTGTGATCGTCACGTTCATTGTATGCCACGTTCTGCGCGCCGCTCCCCTCCGCTTTCGTGTTGACGACTTTCCTGTCGTCTTCATCGCGGTTGAATCCGTACAAGACGTCGGCACTCAGCGGCAACAGGCCGTAGTAGAACAAGGCGTGGGCAACGTACGACGCGATGACGATGGACACTAAAGAAATGAGCATCGACAAAGTCTTGAAGGGGAACAGCTGATAGCCGGACGCGGCGTCATACCACGGGTACTTGATCAACGGGGGAAGACCCAGCAGTGGCTCTCCGCCCGTCAGCCGGAAGAACATCCCGGCAGTGAACCCACAGAGGGAGCCGTATGAGTTGGACGAGGGGATGTAGATGACACAGAAGAGTTGCGGGAAGAGAATGACGTAGACGAGGTCGGCGCACAGGTACCATAGGCCGTAGATGGAGTGGACGATGATCGCCAGGGCAGTCGCAGCGCCACCTACCAGCACGATCGAGACACGCAGCACCCACAGAATCTCCGTTTCGGACGCCTGCAAGATGGCGACAACTCGTCAGGTGGTCATGTGAGTGAACAATTATTTCTGCGATCGTATACCATTTTGTGTTATACATTGTATGTATATATCTACCAAGTTTGTGCGTGTGTGTGCGTGCGTGCGTATTTGCATGTTTCACACACATACGCAGGCAAGCACGAACGAACGAACGAACGCACAAAAACAATCACACCACACGAACGAACGAATGCACGCACATGCACACACATTTAAGTCACGTTATAAACACACGACTTTATTGCAATTGTAAAGACCTCTTGCTTCCACAGCCAGGCACTCACCACGTTACTACCCCCGCAGTAGCAGCAGGTGCACGCGTTCCTCAGAGGCTCGTATATGTTGCGAGCAAACATGGAGCTGGCCGACAGCATGGACGAATCCGCCGATGACATGACGGCGGCTGACACTGCCCCGAGACCGATGATGGCTACCGGAAGTGGCGTCAGATACTGCATGACGAGCGGAAGCACAAGCTTGTAGTCGCCGGTCGGAATCGGCACGTCGCCGTGGTAGCGGTAATCAGTGGCGTTCCAGTCTGAGTTTAACAAATAATAATATTTATTATAATAATTATATTAATCATTGTTGTTAACATTAATCTATAAATTAAATATGCTAGTGAATTAATATACAGCCTGTATATCATATATATATATATATATATATATATATATATATATATATATATATATATGCAAACGTTATAAATAAATTGATAAATTATCAATGGCATGCTGGCGACGTATTGCCCTCCGGGAACGTAACCTCTCTGGGGAGCAGAGAAGTACCGCCGAGTAGCTGAGCCATGCACGTCGTTTCTCTCACCTGTCGACTTTGCAATGGCTCCTATTAGAACAGCCGGCACGGACATGACAATACAACCAAAAGCCGCAGCATACGACAACATTTGGGCCCGAGTCGCAGACTTGGCCGACAGAACACGCTGAAAGTACACCTGCAAAACGAACGACCGTTAATACATCGTCTAGGCTGAATATCGTTTCAGCGATCGTCTACATCGTTGTAAGCCAACGACGTTTCTTTTGTTGGTAAGGATGTTTAAGCGTCAATATTCAATCATTGCTGAAGAAACTTGGTCAACTGACATGCGCCATTACGGATAACAAGCAAACATATATATATATATATATATATATATATATATATATATATATATATATATATATATATATATATATATATGGTCTTTTACAAATTATATATTGCTTAAACACACAATATACAAGTAGAATGTAATGCTCATTAAATTTGTATTGCTTTTGCTTCCAGTTAACACGTCACGCAGATACGTCATAAAGATGTCGAGGGTTGTCCACAAGAAAACGTTACTATGACGTCATATTAAAAGGTTTCCACCACAATCTGATTATAACATAATTTGACGTCACAATGATATATCACTGTTAGCTGGGAGCATATTCATTGTCTTACGTTATTGTCTTATGCACACTCATTGCCAGTGGCGCCACTCATCATATCACCACTGCAACAATTTGATAAATTAAAATAAAAAATTTGATATACATGAAAAATTGACCGTTGCGGGGTGATATACACAAATGGTAAGCAGGACAACGGAATTGTTTGTTATGACCTGTTATGTCGTAACATCTGTACACTTTGGAGACGTAAAATAGTTTCATACAAAAACGGTCGTTATCGTGTTTAGTACAACATTGTTAGTGCACAATTCTATCTGCAATTGCATGCCATTGAAATTGGGAAGTTTCTTGATAAAGATTAGGAATTTACCAAATAAAAGAATGATGTGCAGAATCTGCAAATAAAATGTAAGTTGTGGCAATGGTGATATGATAAATGTTCACGCATGCGCGGAGGCTGGGTGAAAGAACTGTATCTCAATGCATGTATAATACATAATAATGCAATATCGCCTGCTCAAAAGGCAGCTGATAGACGTTCCGCACCTGCCAAGGGATACCGCCAAAAATCAACAGTAAACCAGAGTCTATGTAGTTTCCAATCCAGTAATCCTGCGGCCACGCACCAAGCCACGTGACGTTTGAATTACGTGACGTTTCCACAATTGACGTCACAGCTGAGTGGGTCCAGGCGAATGGTATGCACAACCACTGCAACGTAAATCATCACGTAATGTTGGCATGCGTCATACAATACAATATAAAATACTTATACTGCGATAAAATATTCAGGAGACCCAACCTCGGCAACACAGTAGAAGGAACTGCGGAAATAAATTTATTAATACTAATTGTAATAATAATAATAAAATCATGCGTTAAGCGTAACATAGTAGACCCCTCTATTATATATTATAACATAACATTAGAAACAGTGTTGCTCACGGTGTATTTACAAAATACATTCATTTGAATTCAGTTCAAAATAAACTAGCCTTTTTCCTAAACGTTACATTTCATTGCTAAACACGCCACTAGGTGGCCACGTGTAATACACGATACTCACTCTTAAACCAAGACAAAGCTTCTGAGAGTATACAATGCGGGATCGTCACTTATCTGGCAACGTGTCATAACGTAGAATGCGTTAGTCACTTACGAGACCGCCAAAGATACAAATAAGTTGAAAGACGTCGGTGAAGGCGACCGAATAGAGACCGCCAGCCATGGTGTAGAGGATGGCGACTCCGGCCGAGACGATGATAGCCCACTTGTCGTCCAACCCCACGATCACCGTCAGGGTGGCACCTGTGGAAGGAGAGGGAACACAGTAGGCTTGTATCAATTCTTATTTCCTTCTTCTTCCAATATTCTGCCTAGTCTCAACATGCTGAGGATACAGACAGATCGATAGGCTAATACAAAAATAGTAACTTCTGTACTGTTCAACTTTTTTGCATCTAAATTCGTGTATAATGAAGTGTCTGAATGTTACTCTTAAATATATCTAGACTGTTCACACTAACAATGTGTTAATGAAGGCAGTTCCAGAGTCGAATAGTACTGGCCTCATTTAACAATGACTTCAATAAGTACTCTTTTCCCCACACAACGTTAAGCGACTGTAAGAAATTACCATTAATCACTGCTAGCATATCAAGTATCAAAAACTGCTAACAAGAAACGTTCAAACATCTACGCATCCAGAAAGACCAACATAATTGCTACTAACTGCGTCAAACCTACGCGCCGAATAGCTTCTTGTTTGGCTCTTCAAGAGCGTTGAGAATATTGCATCAGAACACAACGTTTCGAAGCATGGATGTTACACAAATTGCATAGAAAGAGAATATGTGCTTCTGAGATTAAGTGCGATCGCAAGATACTGTGTATTCTCTTGATAGTGCACCGTACCAAGCGAACTATATATTATAGGGCAGGCGTATCAAGCGCCAAAAACAGGACTACATTAAAAAACTTTCCGTTCAAATCGGGTGAGTTGCATTGCGGTGTTCTTCAGTAACTGAGACAGACCTAGGGCGGACAATATGGCTGCCGACCAGAAGACTTCGCCAAGCAATGCTGGGATGTAGAGCAGTGCTGCCATCACGCGGCCGTAGCGCTGCTCAAATGGATCGAGCATCGTGACGTAGCCAGCCTCACGCATCTTCTTCGCGAATATTAGTCCGCCTGCAACAAATCAAATCATCAAACACACCTGGATCAAAACACTTGGATAAACAAATGCACTTGAATCATCAAACGCACTTGGATAAGCAAACGCACTTGTATCATCAAACGCACTCCGATCTTCAAATCTAATGTGCTTGAATCGTCAACACACTTGGATCATCAAACGCACTTAAATCATCAAATGTACCTGGATCCGTAAACGTACTAGAATCATCAAACGCACTTCGATAAACAAACCTACTGCGGCACTTGGACCATGCAAATATTTGTTAATATATTTTTGACATAATATTCTTTTTTCAGAAATACATAGATCTTTGTGTTATGATACAATATGTGATCACAGAGGCGGACACAGATCAGAAACACCGACGCCCGCTATAATATATAAACATCAGAGCGCGAGGTACCGTTTCAGGAACTTACTGTTAGCTTCATTCTACGTTGTGACAGGTGGTACTGCTTATGATTATGATGATATATTTGCGATTTTTTTAAATATAAATGATGCTTCTGTGTAAGGGGCCATCCATAAAGTACGTCATACTCAGGGGGTGGGGTGTCCGGGTATGCGTTACGGAACGTTATACGGGGGTGGAGAGTCTTGACGATCGTTACGTTCGTTATTTAAAAAGTATTTTTGGTCGTCTAGCTATCGATATCAGACTGATAGCTTTGGTTGTTATGCCAGTTTTGGGGTATATTTCAAATGAATTTTAATGAAAAAGAAATGCGGCCATTATTATGCAGCAGTGACGTCTGTGCAAACTTGGTGAAAATATATATGCATGCATAATAGCTCTTTCTCAATACGTACGCACTTTTAGGGGTGTGTGTTAATGCCCTGCACAAGAAAGAAAGTAAAATGTTAAAAAGTAACGGAAAGAAAGTAACAATGTTGACTAGTAAAGAAAGAAACAGGAAATCAAATAACAGAAACAAAGTAACCGATTTTTTTTAATATTTATTAGATATCATGTTCATTAGTACCATGAAACACATGTCATAGTATAATCATCACAGTTCACATAAGCATATAACCACAGTTCAATAATGATTTTTACAGTTACAAGTTTGACACAAAACAGATCACTGACGCCAGTTGAATCTGATGTTATGCCCAATACCCGATAGGAACTCAGGGATTGACTTTGCACCATCAACACGGTCCTGGCAGAGAGTCTTGAGTCTCTTCTGCAGACATTCCAGACCCTTGTTGGCAAGTCTCTTCGAAGGATTCCCAACTGCGTCCTGTTCCAGTACTGTCTGGACTGATGCCTGTTCACCCTGCAACCATGTGATTGCCTTCCACACTGACGGGTATTACTTGCCGACCAGGCTGAGAAACTTATTATTCCCTCTGAAACCATGTGATTGTCTTCCACATTGAGGAGTGATACTGGCCGACCAGGCTGAGAAACTTATTGTTCCCTCTGGAACCATGTGATTGTCTTCCACACTGAGGAGTGATACTGGCCGACTAGGCTGAGAAACTTATTGTTCCCTCTGGAACCATGTGATTGTCTTCCACACTGAGGAGTGATACTGGTCGACCAGGCTCAGAAACGTAGTGTTCCCTCTGGAACCATGTGATTGTCTTCCACACTGAGGAGTGATACTGGCCGACCAGGCTGAGAAACTTATTGTTCCCTCTGGAACCATGAGATTGTCTTCCACACTGAGGAGTGATACTGGCCGACTAGGCTGAGAAACTTATTGTTCCCTCTGGAACCATGTGATTGTCTTCCACACTGAGGAGTGATACTGGCCGACCAGGCTCAGAAACGTATTGTTCCCTCTAGAACCATGTGATTGTCTTCCACATTGAGGAGTGATACTGGCCGACCTGGATGAGAAATTTATTGTTCCCTCTAGAACCATGTGATTGTCTTCCACACTGAGGAGTGATACTGGCCGACCAGGCTGAGAAACTTATTGTTCCCTCTGGAACCATTTGATTGTCTTCCACACTGAGGAGTGATACTGGCCGACAAGGCTGAGAAAGGTATTGTTCCCTCTGGAACCATGTGATTGTCTTCCACACTGAGCAGTGATACTGGCCGACCAGACTAAGAAACTTATTGTTCCTTCTGGAACCATGTGATTGTCTTCCACACTGAGGAGTGATACTGGCCGACCAGACTAAGAAACGTATTGTTCCCTCTGGAACCATGTGATTGTCATCCACACTGAGGAGTGATACTGGCCGACCTGGCTGAGAAATTTATTGTTCCCTCTGGAACCATGTGATTGTCTTCCACACTGAGGAGTGATACTTGCCGACCAGGCTGAGAAACTTATTATTCCCTCTGAAACCATGTGATTGTCTTCCACATTGAGGAGTGATACTGGCCGACCAGGCTGAGAAACGTATTGTTACCTCTGGAACCATGTGATTGTCTTCCACACTGAGGAGTGATACTGGCCGACCAGGCTGAGAAACTTATTGTTCCCTCCGGAACCATGTGATTGTCTTCCACACTGAGGAGTGATACTGGCCGACCAGGCTGAGAAACGTATTGTTCCCTCTGGAACCACATGATTGTCTTCCATACTGAGAGGTGATAGTGGCCGACTAAGCTGAGAAACGTATTGTTCCATCCCTCTCAAATGTTTGTTCGGGGTCCATCAGTCAGGGTCGCATCGTGTACGTTCTATACAGCCGGTGGGTACAACGGTGTAGTTCGGCGACGTCTGAGGTTGTTGTTTTCGTCATCGCCACCCATCACACGGAAGCTTCCACTGACTTGTCAAAGTAGGCCAACAGATTGGCAGCCTCTGGAGATGCGTCAGGTGGTAGAAACATTATTTGCTAATGACCTGTCGGCCAAACACTCCACCCACTGCACGCATTGCACCTTCCTCAAAGTCAGTGACTACAGTCTCAACGTCCACCTGAAGGCCTAGACCCTCAACCTTATCCAGAATGGCTTCGAACAGTTTACCGTACACAGCACGAGATTTGTTCTATAGAAGAGCAAAGACACAAGTGACAGCCACGTCACGGAATGAAACACGAATGGCATAGACGTGCGAGAACTGAGCTGGAGCCATGGCGACGTTACCTTTAAAGAAGATGGTTGTAGCACTAACCAAACAATGTAGGGCAACGTCTGAGCTGAAAGCGATGGTCCTGCTGTTGGCTTTAGATCCGTTGTCATAAAAGAAATAAATTTCTGGATATGACCCGACGGTATACTCTCAGTCATCTGGAAGGGTGAAGTCAGAGAGGTTTTGCGGTACAGGGGGAGCGTGACGTCAGTGACGTAAACTGCGTTTTGTCTGGATTTGGTAGGCGTGCTCGTACTTCCGGTGTGGACACAGCCAATGCCTGAACAAATATTTGCCCTGGTCTATCAAGTGAGTTTGCAGCTTGGTCTCTCATGGTATTTCTCAGTTTTGAAACAGTAATGTCAGTCTCATCCGCAGCATGGTTGTGAGGCTGTCTAGGTGTAGGGTAAGTTAGATCTAGAGTAGTACTCGGGGTCACTCGACATCCTGGAAATAGACAAGCAACATTGTCATATCTAATCATGAGTATAATTTCCAAAATAAGCAGCCTGGAAAGCAAAATTGCAATATTTAATGATTGGAGTGTAATTATAAATACAAAAAGAAGCACGATTATGTGATAGAGACACCATTGATTAATATGTTTAGAATTATACAATTATTCAGTTAATACATACCTAGACTAGCGTTCTTGGAGCAGTTCCACTACATCTTGGTTTTTCTAGTGGCCAATCTAGTTTACATAGGGCCACGATGATAGATTTTTGATCCGTCCTTCTGGCTCTTGATGACCTCCATAGTAGTGCATGGAAAGGGTTGCTCTGGGAAAAGGGGCCTCCGTCCCATCATTTATCCTGTTTGTTTTAGGTAATCATGATAGAAGCCACTTCTGAAGCCATTTGTTCAATTTGTTCAATCAAGGGATCAAGCAGAACATATCAAGGGATAAATTAAGTTATTTGGAAATTATATTGAACATTGTGTGTTACTTTCTATCCTTTTACTTTCTATCATTCACTTTTTTCTGTTACTGTTTTCCTGCAATCACTTTTTGGGGTGTGGGTTAGTGCCCTGCACGGGCCAGGGTGCGGGACAAGGCCCGGTGCGGCCCATGGCCCCGGGGCCTCTACTCAATTTCTCGCGCCTGGCTGGGCCTTGGTCTATATTTTATAGGCCGGGCCTGGGCTAAAAATAAACATTGTGGGCTTGGGCCGGGCTGGACCTAGAGTGAACGGGCTTGGGCCTTGTCGGGGCGGAATATATACCAGCTCACACACAACATCATGACATAACATAATATAGGAGCGGGTCCCCATGGCACCATAATAATAATAATAATTGTTTATTTTATATATATATATATATAACGCACATTGAAGTGCACATCGGGTCCATAGTAAAAAAGCAAAATGAAAAGTATGAATAATAGTATATAATGAACGTATCCATGATCTGAATAAACCAGACGTGGTATATACATCACTATTAAGAGTGCATTGTACAATTTAGTTAGTGGAAGTAGACCACCTAGTTTATAAATACATTTTCTAATTAAAACTTCACAACAGTCAACAACCGCTGTGGCAAACATAAAACTACTACATCTTATAGGCAGGTTATGCAGAATCCTGAATGCATCATTGTATGACACAATAGCATGCTGCATAGACGACTTTCTATATTTAGCCCATAAAGAACACAAATACAAATTACTCAAACAAAAGAATTAGCCGCCAGGCGACTTAATTGGCCGATCTGTAAATTAACCTTGCGTGCCAAGCTTAGGCTAAAATTTCAGGTCCGCGCAGCGCTCTAGTGTGTGTATAGGCCGGGCGTAATGAAGCGTGACGGGGGGGGGGGTCGGTGGGGGGGCTCAAAAGGTCAAACGTACTGTGTGGATAACCCCTAAATATTCGCACTACGTATCACAAACGTGACCCACCTAGACAGAGACTGATGGCGTATCCGACGGGAGCTTGACACCAGACCAGGCCGTAGCCAGGAGTGAACACATATTCGGCTGTCCCGTTGATATAGCCTCCTCCAACCCAAGTTGCTGGAAACATAATGTCATGTATTCATGTAGTACCTGTAGTAATCACAATTTAAGTTTATCATTTTAGTGAAATGCTAAATGTTCCAGCACGTTGTCCTACTCTGGATATGAGTATATAGATAAAGTTTATTATTAAGCGTTTTTGAGACCTCCACCCCTTGTAACGCTTCGTAGCGCTGGCACGTGTACCCCTCTATAATTACCTTCGTTTTGACAAAGACCCTGGTTTGTCGTTAAAATGCTTTTGAAATATGCAAAAAACGGCTTAATAATTAGAGCTATCTGTCGGATATTGACAGCTAGACAAGCCATAAATTAAAAAATCGTTACGCAACGCTGGCCCAGAGACCCGCCCACCACCATGTAACGTTTCGTCAAGCTTGCATATAGACCCCCACCCCTCAAGCGTGATGTGCCTTGTGGATGAAGACACATCAAGTTTATTCCCAAATTAACGCGCGCGCGGCAACAACACTTCTTTGTTCGTAGCATCACGTATTTGTCAGCCTAATTAGCATAGGCCATATAAGCGTAAGTTCGTTTGAACGAATTTTTTACACATGCACTCACTAAAGCTAAGCTAAGGAGTGGATGTTTCCAGCGAACGTAACCAACCGTGACGCGAGACATTCAACACGATGTAAACATAGACGTTGCTCCACTCTACTGGTATTTTTAAATGATGACCTGAGGTTGTCGGATTGGTACCCTCCCGTTTGTCAGCATTCATGACTAAGATTCCCTGGTTACATTCCACCTTTATTGCGTCGATCCTTACATAGTACTCAGCCCAGGCCACACAACAGTACCATAGCATGATAAATCAAGCAGCGGCGATTAATATGTTGTCTCTTGATGACATTAAGTATGCATATGAGGTAATTACACATATATACGCTGCTTTACTGTGGGGTCTGCAACAACTCAGTTCCTACTTTGTCTCGACGTATGGATTTCGAAAGAGGTTTTTCATGTAAATTACGGTAAATAATAATCTATATAGCGTTTTACATGAAATTGCATAAATAAAAAAAAATATAAAAAAAAAATATTAGTATTAGTATAAAAAAATATTATTAACATATCACAGGTACTTAAACGAGGGAAAGTGACACATTCACGCTATTTCTAATACGCTTTAAAGGTAAGGTAAAGTCATCCCCCAGGCATTACGCCTTAGAAAGCCATGAAGGCTTATATGGCCAGTGCTTAAGCCTGGTTTCTGTAGTGCGAAGCAACTTAGAGTGCAGTTATACTGACTCTCCTGGACGGGACACTAGTCCATCGCAGGTACCTTCCAAACAGTGTTTGTACTCATTTGCAGCTGAGTAGACTGAGGCAAAGTAGGGTAAACGAAATTGCCTAAGCTTCGAAAACGAACTTGAACTCGCAACCCTCGCATTTAGAGTCCAACACCTTAACCACTAGGCCACGGCTGCTCCCCTCTAATACGTTTTACAACATTTAGATTTGATTTCCATATTGAGGATTTGGGGACAGATTACACGATGAAGTAGGTTCGTATGGATCCGTCCATGTTAAACTCACACACCTGTCATCGTAAAGACGCCGACGAAGACGCCGATATCTCGCTTCGCCAACATCACGTCTTCGGTTTTCTTTGTCTTCCACGTCTTCGACTTCCATGTCGCGAAGACGCCGATGAGGAAGATGACGAGATAGAAGGCAATGACAACGATGAGCGCCGTTATGTTCAGGTCTCCGCGAGTGTATCCAGTGGTCGCACCGTCATCGCTCGATCTGTGGTTGCAATGGTTGAATCTTTACATATCATGTATTTAAGCCGAAACGACAGTTATAGTTTCGGTCTATGCACCGAAGAGAGATGATAAAAACTAGCCAAGAATGTCACGCCAGTGGTTAACTCAGAATGTGTTCTAGTGTGTCATTTCTTCGGTTGACTGATCATTTAGATCATTCGTATAGTTAGCGAATGCTAGGTGAAGCTTTATATGGATCATAACTTTTTTCGCGTGTACATGTAACCGTTAGGTTATAGACAGGGGCGTCCGCAGGAATTTTTCCAGGAAGGGGCAAGAAAGTAAGAAATGCACACGCACACGCACACACACCCACACACACCCACCCACCCACGCACGCACGCACGCACGCACGCACGCACGCACACAATTATAATTTAATTAACTTTTCAAGTTAAGTGCTCCATGCCTGATAAACACACACTATAAACACGTATTTCTTGTATATAATCGTTATTATACGTATACACGTGTATCACTAAATTTACTTGACAATAATCGTGAATGAGCATAAATATTACAGTATCACGTTTTGTGATGAAGTCAAAATTTATTTAACAAGATTTAACAAGATTTGCCATCCAAGCCAAAGGCCCAGATGGCAAGTGGACAAGGAAGCCATTGGCTTATCGAGAGTCCAACAATGTTCATCTACTTATAACCCGCCCTCCTGAGATATGTGTCAACCTTGTTTTTAAACATATTCACGCTGTTAGCAATTACACAATCTGTAGAC
This sequence comes from Lamellibrachia satsuma, assembly GCA_033239005.1. Classification (NCBI taxonomy): domain Eukaryota; kingdom Metazoa; phylum Annelida; class Polychaeta; order Sabellida; family Siboglinidae; genus Lamellibrachia; species Lamellibrachia satsuma. The sequence goes on along the minus strand of BSQZ01000038.1, from coordinate 204,668 downwards.
AATTTGTTCCATTCATTTATTGTCCTCTGTGAGAACGAGTGCTTCCTGATGTCCAATCTACATTGATCCTTTACTAATTTTATCATGTCCTCCAGTTCTGCTATCCTTCTTCAGTGATAAAAACATATTTCTATCAATATTTTCATACCCATTCAATATCTTAAAAACTTCAATCTGATCTACTCTTAACCTCCTTGTCTCTAGAGTTGTTAAACCACATTCTTTCAGGCGTTCTTCATAACTAAGGTCTCTAAGTTCTGGAATCATTTTAGTTGCTCTCCTTTGAATGCGTTCAAGCGTATCTATATCATTCTTACGATATGGTCTCCATGCTTGTATACAGTATTCTAAATGAGGTCTAACTATTGCTTTATATAGAGGTATAATTAACTTTTTTGCCTTGTGTGTTATGCTTCTTCTAATCAATCCAAGAATTTGATTACCCTTTGAAGCTGCAATACCACACTGCTCTGAAACTATCATATCAGCGCTTATTGTAACTCCTAAGTCCTTTTCTTTTACAGTAGTACCCAGAACAGTATCTCCCATTTTTGAGGTACCCCACTCAAAACCGATTTCCAATTTGAAACTTCTCCATCTACTACAACTCGTTGTCTTCTGTCAGTCTGCCATTGTTCTATCCAGTCAGTTATGCTATCCCCGATACCATGGGCTTTTAATTTAAGTAGTAATCTTTGATGTGGCACTTTGTCAAAAGCTTTCTGAAAATCTAAGTAGATAATATCTACTGGCGATCCCACGACTATCCACTTAGTGATTTCTTCCAAAAAACATAGCATATTTGTTAAGCATGACCTCGCTTTAAGGAATCCATGTTGAGATGAATTTAATAATTTATGCTTAACGAGGAAGTCCACCATATGGTCTTTAATTAACCTTTCTAATAATTTACAAATCACTGACGTTAAACTCACTGGTCTGTAATTCTCTGACTTATTTCTCGAACCCTTTTTAAATAATGGTATGATGTTTGCTTCTTTCCATTCAAACGGAACAACTCCCTCTTTTAATGACAAGTTGAATACTCTTGCAAGTGGTATACTGATTTGTTCTACTGTTTCCATTAGTAATTTTGGAGGAATCCCATCCACTCCCGGTGATTTGTTATCCTTCATTGCCTTTATTTTCTTAGCTACCAATTCTGGAGTTACAACTAACGGACCTAAATAGTCAGATTTAGCCCCCTGAAATTTAGCATCAGCAACTGGTAATGAACTAATATCTTCTTTGGTAAACACTGAACTGAAGTAACCATTTAGGTCTTCCGACATTAAAAACCCTTGTGATATTATATTTCCAGCACTGTCTTCTAGAGGTCCAACCTTGTCTTGTACGTTTTGTTTACTCCTGACATATGCATAAAAACTCTTGCTGTCATTTTTTATGTTACATGCTACTTTTTGCTCATAGCTTCTTTTAGATTGTCTGATTTCAGTTGTAGCTGCATTAAGTGCGTCTTTGAATTTTGCATAGTCTTCTTCCTTACTGGTACGCCTATAAACCCTCCACATAATTTGTTTTAGCATTATTTTTCTAATAGCCTCTTTTGACAAGTGTTCCTTTCTACACCGTTTTCCTTGTTTTTGGAAGGGAACAAATTTATCGATGATACTCTCAATTTCATATTTTAGAATATTCCAACATTCAATTGCGGTCTTATTCATCAGCATGTTATTCCAATCTAGCTTTGCTAAGTATTTTCTCATATCTTTGTAGTTACCTTTGTGGAAGTTTCTATTGTACGTTTTCTTATTTTTACTTTCTGACTTTACATTTATGTCAAAATGTATTTGATTATGGTCACTATTACCCAATGGTTCAAATATTTTTACATAGTCCACTAATTCTTTTTTTGATGACAAAACTATATCTAATACATTTTCTCCCCTGGTTGGTTCTAGTACGTGCTGAGTAAGAAAGCTATCCTGGATTAAAAATAGAAATTGTTGGTCCTCAATCCCTGTGCTCTCTAGAGAATTCCATTGTATGTGTCCATGGTTAAAATCTCCCATTATGATACATTCCCCTTTACTAACTTCGTCGGGCGTGGGATGGGTTACCTAAAAATGGCCCACTAGTCCCGACAAACGTACCCCTAATAAATTATTTTGAGCATATTTCCTCTACTTCTTTCCACCATTGTGCATGTGATAGGTCACGGAATACACGTGTGAAACGGTTAATGCGTGTCTGTTTTAAATCTTAAGACAGTTAAGTTAATGTTTGTGACACAAAAGGGCCAAATCGACGCGTTAGTTTTTGCCCCAGTGGAATGACGCCTCCACTGTGACGTTTGACTCTGCCTACGCTGAGTCACCCCCCCGATTGGCTTATTTTTTCTGCGTGTTTTTCCTTTGCGCCGCTACATTGTAGCATGGTAAACCAATGGGTTACTAAGCTTGCCCCACCCCCTAGGCCTCCCAGCACGATTAAGCATTGCTTGCAAATAACGCCGCCTTGTCACATTCACCTAAACACAAAACAACCAACAAGAGAGATGTAGAGCACTTGCACTATGAAATTACTGAGATTTGCAGTACTACGTCTACGATTAAACAGTATATGTGTTTAAATAATGTGTACGCGTTATAAACCTTGAGTATATAACACAAGCAATTTTAAGCAGGTAATATTACTACATATCACAACATACTCACTGATGTCACTGGATGTTATTTTGACACGCTGCTTCATATACAGTGAAACACAGAACATCCACTAAATTAGTAACTATATGATCCAATACATTGTAACCGTATAACATCAACCAAAGAAAAAACAGGCATTGGCGGTTCCTACACGGTCGTTCAATTAGAAATTCAAATAGTCAATCACAATTATTTCAATGACACCTTCTTATGGAAAATTAATATGGCATCTCCGTATCAAAAAATACAAAGCAGAAATATTTGTTTTGTTTAATATTGAGTAGCCTTCCTTGGACTATTGCTGGTGGGGGCATTTCAATGTGTATCAATATGCACAGTGACGTATTTAGGGGGAGGCCACTGGGTCATGTCCCCCTTGGCTTAAATGTGTGCACCGCTACATGGCAATATGCTAAACTAATGGGTGACTAAGTTGCCCCCCCCCACTGGCGCCCCTTTGAGAGACCCCAGACATGCCACTGATTGTGCATTATTCTAAGTGTCTCCAATGTCCGCTATGCATTTTTTTGTGAAGTTTACCAACGCAAACTGGACAATAGTCTTGGCATGTTTGACTAGGTCGTCGTGATAGTAACTTTCTACACTATTTTGCACTGTTTTATGTGTGTAAAACCTATCGATGTATCCAGCGAATGCAACGAACCGTTGAGCTAAATACCTATCACAATCTACGCGTAAACACATTATAGGTGGCTCCACTTAGTCAGTGCGTAACGCCGCTGGGGGAGGGGGCACACAATATAGGTGGCTCCACTTAGTCAGTGCGTAACGCCGCTGGGGGAGGGGGGCACACAACAGGTGTAGGGGTGGTCAACAATTTATAATTTTGATTCCATGCGTAATTGTGTAGATTTAAACATGCAATGTCCCTAATTTATGAAGCGCACTATTATTTATTTATTTATTATTATTATTATTTACTATGATTATTTATTATTGTTTATTATTATTTTAAGTAACGGTTTTCCTTCGTAGCATACACAAGATTGAACTAGAAATCGCTACTCGTGTTTACAAAATACACAGTTCAGCTGTGATTAGTTAAAGCAAATTGGGGTTTCCAAATTGATGTATTAATAAGATACTTACATAATTTCTAGAACTGACAACGACCTGATTATAGAGACTGCGTTATAACAACACTTGTCAATCGCCTGAGACAGTTTCATCTATTGTTGAACAGTCCTAGCCTCGTGTCATGCCGACCCAGTGGTTGTGTCCGCCCTTGCATGTAGTGGCAGGTAAAACAAAGCTATTCCGCGTGCACCGCTCGATACGCAGATAACATAAATTACATTACTGTGATTTATGGCAACTTGAGCCAGGCAAAATCACCGATGTCGTATTCATCTTCACCAGGTCGTATTTTCGTTGAGCGGACTGGCGGTTATTTACACAGTGAGCTCCCTTGGGCGTACACAACTATAAACTGCACTCAGCGAGTGACCCCCACTTACACACCCACGGCTACACAGAATGTCCGGCACCCGCAAGCCTGCCTACATCGTACAACCGACCAACATCCCTCGACTTAGTACCACAGAACAGTTTACATGTCGGCTAAACACCCTCGTTCTTAACAAGAAATATTTCGTCGCAGTACTTACGTAGAATTATTCATTGTTGAGAGCCGAATCAATGAGAAACTTCCCGTGCGGACGAAATGCCTTAAACCAACTTGCCTGCCATAACAATTCACCCAGGTGTAGAGGTCGTCACGCTTGAGTGAATCGTAGACGCACATGTTCTGTCGTTGACAGCTCTGCCGTCCACGGCACTGGCGACCTCGGCTGTTTTGATGTAGTGTAACGAATAGGATTATATTTTGTTTTTGGCGTACTCACAGAACTGACACCAAAACGGTGTATATTGTTCTGGTTTCAGACCGATGAAAATACGTTAAAGATGTGTGTGAGGAGCTTTATATATAAAATGTTCGCGGTAATCGTTTCAGTTAACAACTGGAAACCATGTATTATCGCTCGCGCACTGACGGCATAATACAATTTATATGCATAGCAAATCTGTTTACTTTACTCGAAACAGTCCGTTTGGGCGCATGAGTTTTGAGGGCTTATGTGCGTCTAGACACTTGTATACACAGACATCTTGTTAGGCATAAATATTAAAGATTTTCGACTTATTCCACACGTCTAAATGAGCAGTTTTCGAGGCTAGCGATAATCCGTAGTACGTGTTTAATATCTGAAGAGAGATCTGATATTTAAATAATTATTTAAGGGACAATTAATTGGGAAATTACATTTCTGACTCTTCAAATCTGTCTGACGCAGTTGTTCCTTCTGATTAACAAACATAGGTGTTGTCTATTTATAAATTCTTATGATTGTAGACACTCCAGGTATTTTACTGTGTCATTACTCACAATAATATTAAAACCGATACTAACAAATTTGTACTACATGAATTACGAAGTTTCTGCTGTGACTGAATCTGGTGGGTTATAGTCGGAGATGAATATAACAACATTATTAGAGTCCACAGAATATATTACAGCATAAAAGACAGCGAATAGATAATAGGAGAACATACGAGAATCCCGGAAAGACTTACAATATCTTCCGGAGAGAGATCATAGAGGTGCAGTAGATAACCACTACAATGCACTAAGTGTTTACTATACAATTCTCTATTTAGCAGGTATGATGAACTGAGCAACTGAGATGCTAGTATTGTCTTCATTGGAGACTGTTCTGAAGAACTGCTGGTTTAGTGCCTATGTGGCTTGTTGTCCCAAGCCAACTCTGGTGTTTGTCCTATTCCTGGTGTATTTTCAAATTCCTTTGCTGTTCTTCTTGCACTCCTAGTGTCATAAACTGAGCAAGCTGTTTAGCTGCTGCCCTCTAGTGACCAGCCTGGTCAATATTGTATTTTCAGACAATGAGAATTAAGCAATAAATAGTGTGCGAGATGATGCCAAAATGAATGCTGTTGTTATGAAATATATTTGGCAACAATCTAATCCAATCTACGACAACTAGGGTGTTTCTGTAGTTGATATAGGCCTGATAATCCTGTCCATCCTTACTGTTCAGGTATCTGATCCAAGAGCTGTGCTTCTTCCTCACCTTTCTCATAGCTGTTTGTCTCATCCATATTGGTTTGAAGTGAAAGTTGTTAGTGATGGTACGATGTTGCACACATCCTTCTAATCCTTCCTTGAGTATGGATGCTAACTTGTCCATTGCGTCGTGTGTGGTCATTTCAACTAGCTATGTTCCAAATCTAGGTTGAGAAGCATTTGCATTTCATCAAAGTCTGATTAGTCACAACTGTACACTGTCCGCGTACTTGATTGCTGTCGTCTCACAAACACGTTTAAGTCCATTCTGAGGCTGATGTGATCACCGTTTCCTAGGCCATAGGTGAGATTGCTAATTGTGTTTTCTTCTGATGTGAAGATGAGATCATCCAATGTTGGTTGTTGTCCTTGCTGTAGCGTGTTAGCTTCTCAACATGTTGATGGTGGTACCTGTTTGCTTCAACGAACCGATGTTCACCAGAAGCCTCTCTGTTGGTGGGTCGGACACATTATTCTGTTCAGATTGAAGTCTCCTACCATGAAGGCACATTTCATTCCAGTTACGTCTGAGCTTTGAAGTAGCTCTGGATTTGGTATTTCTCCATGATTTGTCTTTATTTCATTTAGAGCAATTGCATTAAACTACAGACCGGTATCCCTGACATCAATCATCTACAAGTCTCTAGAGAGATTGATCGTTTGCAGACCACGTGATAACTTCCATCCAATTAAAATGTCTATTCATCGAATTATATATTAATTAATTGTGTCGTAGGTGACGTTAACATCAAGTAATTATCATGTTATATAATTGATTCGTACAACACACAAACACACAACGCTTATTGCATATAGAAAGTTGATATAACTTATTTGAAATACATACTGGCATTTTATAGCTTCAAAATAAAAATATTGTTGAGGTAACAACTTAATATGGTCCGATTAAACATTGTTTACACAATTGCTATTATATAGGACTCGGAAACATGTCGAAAGACTTACAACTTATAACATAAAGTTGTCTTGTGGGCACCATCGTCCTTATCATTGTTACTTCAGAATTATTATAAAATACACATTACATGCCATCATTTTATGTTGTAACATTATCTAGTCTTACTCTATAGTTTACAGTATCTTAGTGCAGCGTATGGTTATGATAACTAGCTTACACCTGTCCATGATAACTAGCTTACACCTGTCCATGAAGCAACAAACGAAGCACAGCAGCCATCACTCAACGCTCGATCATCACACCATAAAAGTGTTCTCCATAACTTCTGCACTGAGAAACGGATACGTTAATACTGACATAATGGCCTCCATTAGTTTCACATGCGACGTAATCTAGTTATATAAACAACAGTGATTTTACTATAATTTATACGTTTAAGAACGAGTCAACACCCCCGCTGGTAGGAAATCACTCACTTTGGCATGGTGAAGGCCGAGAAATACACGAGAGGAGTTTTTGGTAGGTGTCTCAATCGCGGTCCCACCTGTTTGGGGGGCAACTTCCCACCAATTTTGAGAGTCCACCTCCCTCCAATTTTTAGGATCAACCCTCCACTTCCTACCACAACAACCCGAAACTAGCGCTTAGTGAAACTGCATTATGGCTGCGTATGAGAAAAGTTCAGCTTGTCAGCTATACGTATTGAGAAACACTGGGAGCGAAAAACGAATAGCTGAAACTGTCTATTGTCGTCAACATTTTCCGAAAGTGGATTATCTAATTTTTATACTGGCCGTATAGTTCGTTACTAGGCAAATCGTTAATAATTATACATTCTGCGAGGTTTTGTGTCTCGGTGTTATTGTTGCATAAATGATCGAACGAATCGCTGTGTTGAAAACATGAAGAAAGGGACAGTTTTCTTTAACTGTGCTCGCGATGTTCACAACTGCGTAGTGCGATCGTCACGTTTATTGTATGCAACGTTCTGCGCGCCGCTCCCCTCCGCTTTCGTGTTGACGACTTTCCTGTCGTTTTCATCGCGGTTGAATCCGTACAAGACGTCGGCACTCAGCGGCAACAGGCCGTAGTAGAACAAGGCGTGGGCAACGTACGACGCGATGACGATGGACACTAAAGAAATGAGCATCGACATCGTCTTGAAGGGGAACAGCTGATAGCCGGACGCGGCGTCATACCACGGGTACTTGATCAACGGGGGAAGACCCAGCAGTGGCTCTCCGCCCGTCAGCCGGAAGAACATCCCGGCAGTGAACCCACAGAGGGAGCCGTAGGAGTTGGACGAGGGGATGTAGATGACACAGAAGAGTTGCGGGAAGAGAATGACGTAGACGAGGTCGGCGCACAGGTAAAATAGGCCGTAGATGGAGTGGACGATGATCGCCAGGGCAGTCGCAGCGCCACCTACCAGCAGGATCGAGACACGCAGCACCCACAGAATCTCCGTTTCGGACGCCTGCAAGATGGCGACAACTCGTCAGGTGGTCATGCGAGTGAACAATTATTTCTGCGATCGTATACCATTTTGTGTTATACATTGTATGTATACATATACCAAGTTTGTGTATGTGTGTGCGTGCGTGCGTGCGTGCTTGCTTGCGTGCGTGCGTGCGTGCGTGTGTGTGTGTGTGTGTGTGTGCATGTTTCACACACACACACATACGCACGCACGCACGAACGAACGAACGCACAAAAAACAATCATACCTCACGAACGAACGAACGCACGCATGCACGCACATGCACACACATTTAAGTCACGTTATAAACACACGACGTCATTGCAATTGTAAAGACCTCTTGCTTCCACAGCCAGGCACTCACCACGTTACTACCCCCGCAGTAGCAGCAGGTGCACGCGTTCCTCAGAGGCTCGTATATGTTGCGAGCAAACATGGAGCTGGCCGACAGCATGGACGAATCCGCCGATGACATGACGGCGGCTGACACGGCCCCGAGACCGATGATGGCGACCGGAAGTGGCGTCAGATACTGCATGACCAGCGGAAGCACAAGCTTGTAATCGCCGGACGGAATCGGCACGACGCCGTGGTAGCGGTAGTCAGTCGCGTTCCAGTCTGAGTGATAGCAAATAATACTATTTATTATAATAATTATAATAATAATATTTATTATAATACTGATATTAAAAATTGCTGATGCAATAATGGTTAAAGTGAGCATACAACTAGCACTGACAATAATGATGCTGGTTTGGAGTCAGTGGAGTTATGACTATGTCTTGTGCAGGTGGGCACTCGATGTGTGCTGTTTACCACATGTTGGTGGTAACGTCTCCACTCCTTAGTTTGGAGAACATTGTTTTATCTGAGCGTAATTTACTTCCGGCTACTTGGACTTGGTGCAGCGACTTGAATTTGGTGTAGATCATTTACAGAAATACGTGGAATATCAAATAGAATAAGTATTACTATTGCATATATATTATACACAAACGTATTGTAGACATATATTAGGAAACAGGTTTTGTTAATTATTAGTCAGAGGGAGTATTTTAGAGTAAGTTAGTTTCGGATTCTGTCAGGGAATTCAGCGAGCGTTAATAGGGGTGTTTACAATTCGAAAAATTAGATAACATAGTGAATAGTCAGTAACAGTGAATATTGGTTAGAATAAGTATTAGTATTATACATATATTGTTCACCAACTTCTTGTAGACATATATTAAGAAACCGTTGTTGTTAACAGAGGTAGTATTTTTTTTTCCCGGATTCAAACTCAACGAGTGATAAAAGGGAGTTTGTTTACAAGTCATTCAACCCGTGCATCGAGCTATCGTTTACATTAGCTAATATATATATATATATATATATATATATAAGATAAAGTGATTTATTTACTTAAATTACATACATAAGGTAATATCTGACATAGTGGTAGTCAACGTTTTCGGTAAAAAGGAATTAACAGCAGGACTTTAGCGTAAATTAGTACACACTCACTTCGTTGTTTTGTTACACAGTGTTCTCCGTATTCGCTAGGTGGCAGGATTTTTAGCCTAAAGTGTTCTTTTGATCACAAAAACAGCCTTATTCAAGGCTAACGTAGCACACTAATTAAAACTAAATTGTATGATGGCCCCGTGCAAACGACAGTTAAAGGCCACAAGGCACGTAATTTGTGGCAGTTGTAGTAACTGGGTAGATTTCGTCAAGTCTGGGTGCGAAAAGTCCTGGGCTGAGGTCCAGGCAGATAGTTTTAATTTTGAGTGTAGGGGATGCGCAAGGATGAAGGAAATAGAGGTGGAGTTGAAAGAGCTGAGACTGCTCGTTGTGGCAATGGTGGGAAGGGATCAGGAGAGTTGTGCCAGTAGTTCCGGTGAGGGAACAGTAGACGATAAAGTGGGGAAAGACACAAGAGATGCTAGGGAGAGCTCACCTCAGCCTGGGAGGAAGCTGAGAGGAGGGAAGGTGACAGGACGTAAGGAGACGGGAAGGAAAGGAACGGGAGGGAAGACAACCGGGGTGAAGGAGAGGGGAGTAGGGGAGACAGGAGGGAAGGAGAAGGGAGTGGGGGAGACGGGAGGGAAGACAACCGGGTGAAGGAGAGGGGAGTAGCGGAGACAGGAGGGAAGGAGAAGGGAGTGGGGGAGACGGGAGGAAAACAACCGGAGTGAAGGAGAGGGGAGTAGGGGAGACAGGAGGGAAGGAGAAGGGAGTGGGGGAGACGGAAGGGAAGGGGTCAGGACAGAATGTGATGGAGGGATCGAAAGGAAGAGTTATTCTGCAGCAGTGATAGAGGGGGTGAGGAAGAGAGCGAGGGTGTTTGTGGGGATTCGATAGTTAGGAAGACCGACAGAGTCTTAAACAAGGGAGATGATGTGGTGGTCTGCTTGCCTGGAGCCAAAATAGAGGCGATAACTGAGAGGGTAAAAACATCGTAGGCTCGGGTAAGGGTGGATCTGTTTTAGTACATGTAGGGACAAATAACGTAGAGAGGGAGGGTACAACTGCCATAGTTAGGAAATATAGGCAGTTGGTCAGAACACTAAAACAGACGCGGGTTGAGCAGGTAATACTGTCAGGGATTTTACCTGTGATGGGCAGGAGGGGTCATAAATATCGAAATTGTCGGGGGATGGCAATTAACATGTTAGTCCAGAGGCTGTGTAGGGAAGAGGAAGTTGGATTTGTGGATTTATGGGAAAGTTTTGTTGGGAGGGATGATATGTACATGAAGGATGGGCTTCATTTAAGTGGAAAGGGGGCGGCAGTATTCGCGGACAAACTTTCAGCAGCAGTAGATAGCGACTTGGGTACAATGACAAATATTTTTGGAAGTAAACATTCTTTAAACTAGAAGTGCAGGGGGTTACCTAGAGGTGTCTCAAGCAGAACAAGAGACCACTAGCACAGATAAACCAATATCAAATCATCCGAAAAACATCTCTGAAAAAGGTTATAGATGCGTATGTTTAAATGCAAGGAGCATAGTAAATAAGAAAAACGAATTAAACATTATGGTAGAAGATATTGACCCTCACATAATTGGTATAACTGAATCATGGGCCAACATAGATATAACAGATGCTGAATTAGGACTGACAGGATACGTAATGTTTAGGAAAGATCGAATAGGAAGAAGGGGCGGGGAGTTATTTTATATGTTAAAGAATCTATTCAGGCTTATGAAATGAAACTAGAAAGGGAAGCAGATTGCGATGAAGCTGTTTGGTGCAAAATTGTTTCAGGAAATTCAAAATTAACTGTTGGATTAGTTTACCGAAGTCCAAACATAAACGAAGAGGACAACACAAAAATAAAAACGCTATAAAGGAAGTTAGTAAAGGGGAATGTATCATAATGGGAGATTTTAACCATGGACACATACAATGGAATTCTCTAGAGAGCACAGGGATTGATGATCAACAATTTCTATGTTTAATCCAGGATAGCTTTCTTACTCAGCACGTACTAGAACCAACCAGGGAGAAAATGTATTAGATATAGTTTTGTCATCACAAAAGAATTAGTGGACAATGTAAAAATATTTGAACCATTGGGTAATAGTGACCATAATCAAATACATTTTGACATCAATGTAAAATCAGAAAGTAAAAATAAGAAAACGTACAAGAGAAACTTCCACAAAGGTAACTACAAAGATATGAGAAAATACTTAGCACAGCTAGATTGGAATAACATGCTGATGAATAAGACTGCAATTGAATGTTGGAATATTCTAAAATATGAAATTGAGAGTATCATTGATAAATTTGTTCCCTTCCGAAAACAAGGAAAACGGTGTAGAAAGAAACACGTGTCAAAAGAGGCAATTAGAAAAATAATGCTAAAACAAACTATGTGGAGGGTTTATAGGCGTACCAGAAAGGAAGAAGACTATGCAAAATACAAAGAGGCACTTAATGCAGCTACAACTGAAATCAGACAATCTAAAAGAAGCTATGAGCAAAAACTGGCATGTAACATAAAAACTGACAGCAAGAGTTTTTATGCATATGTCAGGAGTAAACAAAACGTACAAGACAAGGTTGGACCTCTAGAAGACAGTGCTGGAAATATAATATCACAGGGGTTTTAATGGCGGAAGACCTAAATGGTTACTTCAGTTCAGTGTTTACAAAAGAAGATATTAGTTCATTACCAGTTGCTGATGCTAAATTTCAGGGGACTAAATCTGACTATTTAGGACCGTTAGTTGTAACTCCAGAATTGGTAGCTAGGAAAATAAAGGCAATGAAGGATAACAAATCACCGGGAGTGGATGGGATTCCTCCAAAATTACTAATGGAAACAGTAGATCAAATCAGTATACCACTTGCAAGAGTATTCAACTTGTCATTAAAAGAGGGAGTTGTTCCATTTGAATGGAAAGAAGCAAACATCATACCATTATTTAAAAAGGGTTCGAGAAATAAGTCAGAGAATTACAGACCAGTGAGTTTAACGTCAGTGATTTGTAAATTATTAGAAAGGTTAATTAAAGACCATATGGTGGACTTCCTCGTTAAGCATAAATTATTAAATTCATCTCAACATGGATTCCTTAAAGCGAGGTCATGCTTAACAAATGTGTTATGTTTTTTGGAAGAAATCACTAAGTGGATAGACGAGGGATCGCCAGTAGATGTTATCTACTTAGATTTTCAGAAAGCTTTTGACAAAGTGCCACATCAAAGATTGCTACTTACATTAAAAGCCCATGGTATCGGGGATAGCATAACTGACTGGATAGAACAATGGCTGACTGACAGAAGACAACGAGTTGTAGTAGATGGCGAAGTTTCAAATTGGAAATCGGTTTTGAGTGGGGTACCTCAAGGATCAGTATTAGGACCTATATTATTCTTAATTTATATCAATGACTTGGACGACAGTATAACAAGTAACGTACTGAAATTTGCGGACGACACAAAACTGTTTAGAAAGGTTAATACTGATGGTGATAAACAACATTTACAAAACGATCTAGACAGATTAGTGAAATGGTCTGAGAAATGGCAGATGCTGTTCAATTTTGGGAAATGTAAATGCCTACATACAGGACATGGGAACTTGAATGTAAACTATAAAATGGGAGCTACTGTTCTTGGTACTACTGTAAAAGAAAAGGACTTAGGAGTTACAATAAGCGCTGATATGAAAGTTTCAGAGCAGTGTGGTATTGCAGCTTCAAAGGGTAATCAAATTCTTGGATTGATTAGAATAATCATAACATACAAGGGAAAAAAGTTAATTATACCTCTTTATAAAGCAATAGTTAGACCTCATTTAGAATACTGTATACAAGCATGGAGACCATATCGTAAGAAGGATATAGATACGCTTGAACGCATACAAAGGAGAGCAACTAAAATGATTCCAGAACTTAGAGACCTTAGTTATGAAGAACGCCTGAAAGAATGTGGTTTAACAACTCTAGAGACAAGGAGGTTAAGAGGAGATCAGATTGAAGTTTTTAAGATATTGAATGGGTATGAAAATATTGATAGAAATATGTTTTTCTCACTCAAGAAGGATAGCAGAACTAGAGGACATGAGGTGGGATTAGTAAAGGATCAATGTAGATTGGACATCAGGAAGCACTCGTTCTCACAGAGGACAGTAAATGAATGGAACAAACTGTCTACAGATTGTGTAACTGCTAGCAGCGTGAATATGTTTAAAAACAAGGTTGACACATATATCAGAAGGGCGGGTTATAAGTAGGTGAACATTGTTGGACTCTCGATAAGCCAATGGCTTCCTTGTCCACTTGCCATCTGGGCCTTTGGCTTGGATGGCAAATCTTGTTAAATCTCTTGTTAAACTGCATCAGTAACAGGTATTGTCTTACAGCTAAGCAGCATGTAGTACAACTGGTCACATCGTTCATCTTCTGGAGGCACATCACCACTAACAAGTTGGCCCAGAGATACAACGATGTTGGGAGGGGCCTTCATGAACATCTTCAAAGCACTTCTCTCCCAAACACCACTTGTCTAGGAGCCAGATGGAAATGAAGCTCTTTCGTGACCGAGTATGTCATACATGGGTTGTAGGCTAGTCATTTCTGTATTGCACTTATGCCAATGGTTTTACGTGTATTAGGCCCAGGGAGAGGTAGCCTTATCAAAATAAGGACCCAGCAATCAGTGTCCTTTGTGAAGAAATCAACCTTATTACCAGGCTCTGCATTCACGACGTATAGAGCATGTGGATATTGCAAGGAGACACAAACGGCGTAAAAAGGGCTATGTATGCATAGGAAGAAGTGTCAACATTAAAACCGTTTTGCTGTAACATTTCAACCACTCAATACATCACCAGTGTACCATCCTTGAGACAAACTCCACGTTTTATGGGTACGTTTAGTGAGCCAAAGCACGTTGATGCACGCAACGCATTTGGGTAATTAAGGGCATATATTTAGAACAAGCGCTGTTATTTAATTTCAGGGCAACTTTATGTAATTTTAGTTAATATTCATCTATGAATAAAATATGTTAGTGAATTAATCTATATCACATTTCATGGATCAAGGCTAATACTGTACATTAAATGGTATATATTTGGTTGTATTCCAACATAAAAGGGTATAATGGTATAATTTTGACAGCTGTCTAAAACGTGTTTGGGAAGACAGTTAGAAAATTACCAATCGCGTACGTATTACCCTTCGGGCATGTAACCTCTCCGTGGATCAAATAAGTACTGTCACGCGCGTTGTTTCTCTCACCTGTCGACTTTGCAATGGCTCCTATCAGAACAGCCGGCACGGACATGACAATACAACCAACAGCCGCTGCAAACGACAACATTTGGGCCCGAGTCGCAGACTTGGCCGACAGAACACGCTGAAAGTACACCTGCAAAACGAACGACCGTTAATACATCGTCTAGGCTGAATATCGTTTCAGCGATCGTCTACATCGTTGTAAGCCAACGACGTTTCTTTTGTTGATAAGGATATTCCATGTTTTCGTGTCAACATCCAGTCATTGCTGAACAAACTTGGTCAACTGGCATGCGTCATTACGGATAGCAAACAAACATATATATACACCTGGTTGTGTACAAATTATATGTTGCCTAGAAACAAACAATGTATAAGTAGAATGTAATGTGCATTAAATTTGTATTGCTTTTGTTTCCAGTTCACACGTCACGCAGAAACGTCATGAAGATGTCGAGGGTTCTCCACAAGAAAACGTTACTATAACGTCATATTAAAACATTTCCGTAACCTAATTATGATGTCATTTGACGTCACAATGATGTTTCATTGTTAGCTGGGAGCATATTCGTTGTATTACGTCATTGTCTTATGCATACTCATCGACAGTGGCGCCACTCATCATATCACCACTGGAACAACTTGATAAATTCAAATAAACAATATATAAATACAAAATTGCCAGTTGCGGAGTGATATACACAATTTTTAAGCAGGACAACGGAATTGTTGTTTATGACTTGTTGTTTATGACTTGTTGCTTATGACTTATTGTTTATGACATGTTGTTTATGACTTGTTATATCATAGCATCTGTGCACTTTTGAGACGTAAAATAGTTTCACAAAATACGAACGATATCGTCTTTACTATAGATTGTCTTTGTACAATTGTTTGCAATTGAAATTGGAAAACTTCCTGATAAATATTAGGAATTTACCAAATGAAATAAGGATGTGTAGAATCTGCACATCAAATGTAAGGTGTGGCAAGGGTGATGTGACATATTTTCACACATGCGCGGAGATTGGATGAAAGACCGCCATTACTGTATCTCAATGCATGTATAATAGATATTAATCCAACAATATCGCCTGCTCAAAAGGCAGCTGATAGACGTTCCGCACCTGCCAAGGGATACCGCCAAAAATCAACAGCAAAGCAGAGTCTACGTAGTTTCCAATCCAGTAATCCTGCGGCCACGCACCAAGCCACGTGTCGTTTGAATTACGTGACGTTTCCACAATTGACGTCACAGCTGAGTGGGTCCAGGCGAATGGTATGCACAACCACTGCAACGTAAATCATCACGTAATGTTGGCATGCGTCATACAATGCAATATAAAATACTTATATTGCGATAAAATCTTCAGGAGACCCAACCTCGGCAACACAGTTGATGGAACTGCGGAGATAAATTTATTAATACTAATAGTAATAATAATAATAAAATCATGCGTTAAGCCTAAAATAGTAGACCCATCTATTACATATTATAACATAACATTAGAAACAGTGCTGCGCATGATGTATTTACGAAATACATTCATTTGAATTTCAGTTAAAAATAAACTAGCCGTTTTCCTAAACGTTACACTTCAATGCTAAACACGCCACTAGGTGGCCACGTGTGATACACGATACTCACTCTTAAACCAAGACAAAGCTTCTAAGAATATACAATGCGGGATCGTCATTTATCTCGCAACGTGTCATAACGTAGAATGCGTTTGTAACTTACGAGACCGCCAAATATACAAATGAGTTGAAAGACGTCGGTGAAGGCGACGGAATAGAGACCGCCAGCCATGGTGTACAGGATGGCGACTCCTGCCGAGACGATGATAGCCCACTTGTCGTCCAACCCCACGATCACCGTCAGGGTGGCACCTGTGGAAGGAGAGGGAACACAGTAGGCTTGTATCAATTCCTATTTCCTTCTTCTTCCAGTATTCTGCCTACTCTCAACATACTGAGGATACAGACATTGGATAACGAAATGTCTTAATGTTTCATCCACACTGCATATACTAACAGTGTGTTGAGGAAGGGATTTCAAGAGTCGATTAGTACTGGGGAAAAGAATATAAGTGGTAATTGCATCTGGGGTAAGGGATATCATAGGCTAAGGAATGTCGTTTATTATCGATAAAGGGAAAAAGGAGGCTAGAATATCTATGCTCTATAGAATCCATCACGACCAGACTGCCATTACAGCTGAACAGTTCTTACACGCAGTTAAACGCCATTCTGCACAATTTACACAATCCAGCATATCAACCAGTCCCATTCAACAAAGGCTGCCATAAGTACTCTTTTTTCACAAACGATGCGCAACTGAAATAAACTGGAGTAATCAGTGCTAACATATCACCAACTTCAAGCAAGAAGCGTTCAAACATTTATGCATCCAGATAGATCAACATATTTGCTACTAGCTGCGTCAAACCTACGAACCCAATTGCTTCTCGTTTGGCTCTTAAAGAGCGTTGAGAATATTGCTTCAGAACACAAAGTTGCGAACCATGGTTGCTGCGCGATATAAAAAGAATATGTACTTCTGAGATTAAATGCTACCGCAAAATACTGCGTATTCCCTTGAACTGAACTGCCCAACACATTTTTACTGGTTGTGTAATTTTGTCAACCGCCAAAGACTTATTTTAGTCACATTAAGGAAACATCCCGCTCACATCGGGTGAGTTGACATTGCGGTGTTCTTCAGTAACTGAGACTGACCGAGGGCTAACAATATGGCTGCCGACCAGAAGACTTCGCCAAGCAATGCGGGGATGTAGAGCAGTGCTGCCATCACGCGGCCGTAGCGCTTTTCAAATGGATCGAGCATCGTGACGTAGCCAGCCTCACGCATCTTCTTCGCGAACATTAGTCCGCCTGCAACAAATGAAATCATCAAACAAACTTGGATCAACACATCACTTGGATCATCAAACGCACTTGGATAAACAAACGCACTTGAATCATCAAACGCACTCCGATCATCAAATGTAGGCCCACTTTGATCAACAAACGCCCTTGAATAATCAAACGCACTTGGATAAACAAACGTACTTGTATCATCAAACGCACTCCGGTCATCAAATGTACTTGAATCGTCAAACGCACTTGGATCATTAAAGGCACTTGGATCATCAAACGCACTTAAATCATCAAATGTACTTGGATCATCAAACGCACTTACGGGCAGGGCTTGGGCAAAAATGTTAGGTCCGTGCAGAGCTCTTGTGTGTGTGTGCGGGTCGGCGTATTGAAGCGTGACAACGGTGTGGGGGGACTCAAAAAGTAAAACAATAGCGTGATATAGTTTATGCATAGTCCCATAATAATATGTGCACTACGTGCCACAAACGTGACCCACCTAGACAGAGACTGATAGCGTATCCGACGGGAGCTTGACACCAGACCAGGCCGTAGCCAGGAGTGAAGACATATTCGGCTGTTCCGTTGATATAGCCTCCTCCAACCCAAGTTGCTGGAAACATAATGTAATTTATTCATGCAGTAACCTACCCATAGTAATCACCATTTAAGTCTTAGCATTTTAGTAAAACGCTAACACTCTTGCACAGGGTTTAACTCTCTATGTGAGTGTATAAATAAAGTTAATTATTATGTAAGACACGTCTAGTTGATCCCCAGTTTAACGCAGGCACTCGCGTGCGAGCGCAACACTAATTCATTAAACGCAATATCACATATTTGTCAGCCTAATTCGTACATTCCTTTGAATACATTTCGCACTCGTGCACTCATTGTCATTTATAAAGTTACATAACATCATATTTTAATAAATGTGTCATTTAGCTATTATGGACAAAGCTTGTGAGAAATGTTGCCAAAACTGGCTTCTTCCGCCTTAAATGGCTGCTACGTGACACACAATAGCCAAATCTACTGCGATAGCGCTGAGCTAAACTAAGGACCAGAGTATCAAAATACACAATAGGCTTGCCCCTTTAGATTACACTGTCGTACGATTCAATTACCAAACCATCGTGTGCAAGTCAGTAATTAAGTTTCCCTGGTTATTATTATTATACATTTATAATGCGCCGTGTATCCGGGTTAAAAAAATTCTCAAAGGCGCTAACAAGATAATGCTAAATAATTTTAAATAAATTGAAGAGCTAAAATAAAATGTGGTTAAGAGACAGGTAAAGATAAGTTAAATAAAAAGTTCAATAAATGATTTTAATTAATTGGTTATGTAAAGAAGTTAAATAAATACATTAAATAAAAATAAATAATAAATAAAAAGTTAAAATAAACAACTACAATTAAATTGATACATTACATAAACATATAAGTTAATCAGATAAGTTAACTAAATAAATTAAATAAATAATAAATAAGTAAAATGTTCGAGTGATTAAAATGTCAACATAGTGTTCGGAAGGCTTCGCAAAAGAGATGTGGTTTTAGAAGTGACTTGAATACCGCAACGGACTTGACCTTGGCCCTGCCACAGAAAAAGCCCGACGACCGTACCGCTCGAGATGGTACCGCTGTATAATCAATAGATGTTGATCGGCGGATCTCAGTGTTCGGGTGGGTGTGTATGGAATCACTAGAGACGAGAGATACACTGGGCAGAGATGATGCACATTGCGAAACACAAGTAGAAGTTTGAATTCGATTCGCTGACGAACAGGCAACCAATGTAAACTGAATAAAACTGGTGTTATGTGATCTCGTCTGCGGGTTCCAGTAATCAGCCGTGCCGCGGACTTTTGAATCATCTGCAATTTCCGCAGCTGCGTCTCGGGCAATCCATAAAGCATAGCGTTGCCGAAGTCCAAGCGCGACATGACTAAAGCATGAATGATTGTTTTGCAAGCAATGGTGGAAAGGCGTTTTTTGATAGTTGCGATGCCGCGAATGTGACAGTATGCCTGGCAGACACGGCGTGTCTGCGCCGCCATTGACATTGTGTCATCAAATACAAAACCGATAGTAGTGGTATATAGCATTTGGATCCTCACTTTTATCAACATCTTCATCCGGTTGCGCGCACAGCCATAGCGCGCGTTCAGCGCGCGGTATATAGCACTTGGATCCTCACTTTTATCAACATCTTCATCCGGTTGCGCGCGCAGCCACAGCGCGCGTGCAGCTCTCCTAGCGGATATTATAGCAACTGACGCACGCACGCACGCGCGCGTGCGTGTGTGTGTGTGTGCGTGCGTGTGTGTGTGTGTGTGTGTGTGTGTGCGTGTGTGTGTGTGCGCGTGTGTGTGCGTGTGTGTGTGTCGGGGCTGAACGTGCAACCGCTAATTCCACTATTCCAACACCTGCTTCCGGGACCAAAGTAAGTCGTATTCGCGTGCCGCCCAACTTTTTAACTGCGCGGTGGCTATGCGCTAGCCGCGTAATGTTTTCGCGCGAATATCCGTGGTAACAGTAACCGCGATAGTGGACATAGGAACGACTGTCTGTTAACAGCGGTCATTAATAGTATCATTAATAACTGAGATGAAAGAGTAAGTTAACAGTGGTCATTAACAGGGTAATTAATACCTTAGATCAAAGGACCTAACGAGGAGACGAGAAATGAACAAAACACGATATCGTACTATATTTTCTTTATATGTAAATATTTAAAAATAATGCGCTTTTACACTGTATCCATAACTCCTACAGTTTACCCATAATTCCTACAATTTACCCATAAGTCTCCTATCGAATAAGAGTACAAGGACATTTTATTAAATATTTGAAAATATTGACACAATATCGTCCACAAACGTTAGACAGAGGACTCTAAAGTCTCTTGCCATACCGACCTAAAGCTGACGTAAGCTATAAACGTGTCAGGACATGCAGCTGACGTATACCGCACACACAATACCAAATAAGGACATGCAGCTGACATAAACGGCATCAGACGCTTCGCGGAAAGTGTACTATCAGCATATTTTCCTTATATGTCAATATTTTTAAATAATGCGCTCTTACACTTTACCCATAACTCCTACAGTTTACCCATAATTCCTTCAATTTACCCATAATTCCTACAATTTACTCAGCACACATATGTAGTGTAGTGTATTTGTTCCTTCACCGAGCTGTTACTCACAGACCCCTTATATTCTGATTGACCAGGCGAGGCAAACTATTACCAAGATTAAACCTATATATATATAACTGTACCCCAGAACACAGCTAGAATATATAGTCACTGTACCCAGAGTACAAAACAGGAATACATAGTTGTTGTACCCACAGAACACAGCTAGAATGCATAGTCACTGTACACACAGTAAACAGCTAGAATATATAGTCACTGTACCCACAATACACAGCTAGAATACATATTCACCGTAACCCCAGTACACGGCTAGATTACATAATCACTGTACCCACAGTACACAGCCAGAATATATAATTCATAGTCACTGTACCAACAGTACACTGTTAGAATACTTAGTCGCTGAACCCACAGTACACAGCTAGAATACATAGTTACTGTACCCACAATACACAGCTAGAATAAATAGTCACTCTACTTACAGTACAGAGTTCACAGCTACAATTCATAGATAATGTACCTACAGTGCACAACTGGAATACAGATACACTGTACCCACAATACACGATTAGAATACATAGTCAGTGTTCCCTCAGAAAACATCTGGAAAGCATAGTCACTGTACCCAAAGTACACCACTAGAACACATAGTTACTCTACCCAAAGTAAACAAATATAATACATAATCACTATACCCACACAGGTAGAAAACATAGTCACAGTACCCAAAGTGCACACCTATAATACATAGTCACTGTACCCACAGCACACAGCTAGAATGTATAGTCACTGTACCCAGAGTACAAAACAGGAATACATAGTTGTTGTACCCACAGAACACAGCTAGAATGCATAGTCACTGTACACACAGTAAACAGCTAGAATATATAGTCACTCTACCCACAGTAAACAGCTAGAATACATAGTCACTGTACCCACAGTACACAACTAGAACACATAGTCACTGTACCTACAATTAACAGGTAGAATACATATTCACTGTACCCCCACTACACGGCTAGTATACATAGTCACTGTACCAACAGTACACGGGTAGAATACATATTCACCGTACCCACAGTGCACAGTTAGAATACATATTCACTGTACCTACAGTGCACAGCTAGAATACATAGTCACTGTACACACAGTAAACAGCTAGAATATATAGTCACTCTACCCACAGTAAACAGCTAGAATACATAGTCACTGTACCCACAGTACACAACTAGAACACATAGTCACTGTACCCATAGTAGAAACCTACAATGCATAGTCACTGTACACACAATAAACAGCAAGAATACATAGTCACTCTACCCACAATACACAGCTATTGTCACTCTACCCATAGTACACAGCTAGAATACATAGTCACTGTACCAACAGTAAACGGGCAGAATACATATTCACTGTACCCACAATAAATAGGTAGAATACATAGTTACTGTACCCGCAGAACACAGATATAATGCATAGTCACTGTACACACAATAAACAGCAAGAATACATATTTACTGTACCCACTGTACACAGCTACACTTCATAGTCACTGTACACACAGTAAACAGCAAGAATACATAGTCACTCTACCCACAATACACAGCTATTGTCACTCTACCCATAGTACACAGCTAGAATACATAGTCACTGTACCAACAGTAAACGGGCAGAATACATATTCACTGTACCCACAATAAATAGGTAGAATACATATTCACTCTCCCTAGAACACGGCTAGAATACATATTCACTGTACCCACAGTACACAGCTAGAATACATAGTCACTGTACCCAGAGTACACAGCTAGAATACATAGTCACTGGACCACAGTACAAAGCCAGAATGAATAGTCACTGTACCCAAAGTACTAGGTTAGAATATATAGTCACTCTACCCACAGTACACAGCTAGAATACATAGTCACTGTTCCCACAGTACACAGCTAGAATTCGCAGTCACTGTACCCATAGTACTAGGTTAGAATACATATTCACTGTACCCACAGTACACAGCTAGAATACATAGTCACTGTACCCAGAGTACACAGCTAGAATACATAGTCACTGTACCACAGTACAAAGCCAGAATGAATAGTCACTGTACCCAAAGTACTAGGTTAGAATATATAGTCACTCTACCCACAGTACACAGCTAGAATACATAGTCACTGTACCCACAGTACACAGCTAGAATACATAGTCACTGTACCCACAGTACACGGCTAAAATACATAGTCACTGTACCCACAATAAACAGTTCAAATACATATTCTCTGTACCAGCAGTACAAGGCTAGAATACATATTCATTGTACCCACAGGACACAGCTAAAATACATAATCACTGTACCCACAGTACACAGCTAGAATACATAGTCACTGTACCCACAGTACAAAACTGGAATATATAGTCACTTTACCCACAGATCACTGCTAGAATGCATAGTCACTGTACACACAATGAACAGCTAGAATACATATTAACTGTAACCACAGTACAAAGCTATAATACATAGTCTCTTTACCCATAGTTCACAGCTAGAATACATAGTCACTGTACCCACAGTACACAGCTACAATACATAATCACTGTACCCACAGTGCACAGCTAGAATACATAGTTACTGTACCCACAGTACACAGCTACAATACATAGTCACTGTACCCACAGTTCACATCTAGAATACATTGTCAATGTATTCAGATTACACAGCTACAGTACATAATGAATGTACCCACAGAACACAGCTACAGTACATAGTCACTGTACACACATTAAACAACTAAAATACATATTAACTCAACCCACAGTACAAAGCTAGAATACATAATCACTGTAGCCAGAGTACACAGCTATAATACGTAGTCACTGTACACACAGTACACAGCTATATAACATATTCACTGAACCCACAGTACACAGCTAGAATACATAATCACTGTACCCAGAGTACACAGCTAAAATACATAGTCACTGTACCCGCAATATACAGCTACAACTCATAGTCACTGTACCCACATTAAACAACTAAAATACATATTAACTCAACCCACAATACAAAGCTAGAATACATAATCACTGTAGCCAGAGTACACAGCTATAATACTTAGTCACTGTACACACAGTACACAGCTATATAACATATTCACTGAACCCACAGTACACAGCTAGAATACATAATCACTGTACCCAGAGTACACAGCTAAAATACATAGTCACTGTACCCGCAATATACAGCTACAACTCATAGTCACTGTACCCACATTAAACAACTAAAATACATATTAACTCAACCCACAGTACAAAGCTAAAATACATAATCACTGTACACACAGTACACAGCTAGAATACATATTCACTGTACCCACAGTAAACAGCTAGAATACATAGACACTGTACCCACAGTACACGTGTAGAATACAAAGTCACTGTACCCAGATTACACAGCTACAGTACATAGTCAATGTACCCACAGAACAGAGCTACAGTACATAGTCACTGTACATACATTGCACAGCTAAAATACATTGTCACTGTACCCACTGAACACAGCTTTAATATATATTCACTGCATGCACAGTACACTTCTAGAGTACATAGCCTCTGTACCTACAGTACACTGCTAGAATACATATTCACTGCACCAACAATACACAACTAGCATACATAGTCACTATACCCGCAGTACAACGTACACAACTACAATTCGTAGTCACTGTATCCACAGTACAGAGCTAGAATACATAGTCACTGTACCCAGAGTACACAGCTACAATACATAGTCACTGTACTCACACAGCTAAAAAATACAAAATATTCACAGTATCTCCAGTACATAGCTATAATGCATTGTCACTACAACTCCAGTACACGATTAGAACAGACAGTTACTGCTCACCCAGGACATGGCTCGAAATACATGGTCGCTGCACCCTCAGTACATAACTGGAATACATAACCACTACACCCTCAGTACATAGCTAGAATACAAAATCACACAATTTCGCACAACTTCACACAACGTTGCACAACATTACACAACTTCACACAACGTCGCGCTACTTCGCACAACTTCAAACAACTTCTGGCGAACAAACTAACAAAATGACACCATCTCAGCATACATTTATTTATTTTATGATAATGTCTCCTTCCTGCTTTGCTGTTTCTCACCATTGGACATCAGGAAGCACTCGTTCTCACAGAGGACAATAAATGAATGGAACAAATTGTCTACAGATTGTGTAACTGCTAGCAGCGTGAATATGTTTAAAAATAAGGTAGACACATTGTCTCTAGCCTGTCTTGCTCTGTCTCACCATCTCATGCACTGTCACACGCAACTTGAAAAAGGTGTTGTATTCTTGCTAGTGACACCCCTCTACATATGGACTAGCTCCATAGAGTAGTAGTGAGTCCAGTGTAGCCATTTCCAAGCGGTGCACACGTATTTTATTGAATAAAACAAAGCACAATACACAGCTAGAATACATATTCACCGTAACCCCAGTACACGGCTAGATTACATAATCACTGTACCCACAGTACACAGCCAGAATATATAATTCATAGTCACTGTACCAACAGTACACTGTTAGAATACTTAGTCGCTGAACCCACAGTACACAGCTAGAATACATAGTTACTGTACCCACAATACACAGCTAGAATAAATAGTCACTCTACTTACAGTACAGAGTTCACAGCTACAATTCATAGATAATGTACCTACAGTGCACAACTGGAATACAGATACACTGTACCCACAATACACGATTAGAATACATAGTCAGTGTTCCCTCAGAACACATCTAGAAAGCATAGTCACTGTACCCAAAGTACACAACTAGAACACATAGTTACTCTACCCGAAGTAAAGAAATATAATACATAATCACTATACCCACACAGGTAGAAAACATAGTCACAGTACCCAAAGTACACACCTATAATACATAGTCACTGTACCTACAGCACACAGCTAGAATGTATAGTCACTGTACCCAGAGTACAAAACTGGAATACATAGTTGTTGTACCCACAGAACACATCTAGAATGCATAGTCACTGTACAAACAGTAAACAGCTAGAATATATAGTCACTGTACCCACAATACACAGCTAGAATACATATTCACCGTAACCCCAGTACACGGCTAGATTACATAATCACTGTACCCACAGTACACAGCCAGAATATATAATTCATAGTCACTGTACCAACAGTACACTGTTAGAATACTTAGTCGCTGAACCCACAGTACACAGCTAGAATACATAATCACTCTACCTACAGTACTCAGCTAGAATACATAGTTACTATACCCACAATACACAGCTAGAATAAATAGTCACTCTACTTACAGTACAGAGTTCACAGCTACAATTCATACATAATGTACCTACAGTGCACAACTGGAATACAGATACACTGTACCCACAATACACGATTAGAATACATAGTCAGTGTTCCCTCAGAACACATCTAGAAAGCATAGTCACTGTACCCAAAGTACACAACTAGAACACATAGTTACTCTACCCGAAGTAAAGAAATATAATACATAATCACTATACCCACACAGGTAGAAAACATAGTCACAGTACCCAAAGTACACACCTATAATACATAGTCACTGTACCCACAGCACACAGCTAGAATGTATAGTCACTGTACCCAGAGTACAAAACAGGAATACATAGTTGTTGTACCCACAGAACACAGCTAGAATGCATAGTCACTGTACCCACAGTACACAGCCAGAATATATATTCACTTTACCCACATTACACAGCTAGAAAACATAATCACTGTACCCACAGTGCACAGCTAGATTACATAGTCACAGTACCCACAATTAACAGGTAGAATACATATTCACTGTACCCCCACAACACGGCTAGTATACATAGTCATTGTACCAACAGTACTCGGGTAGAATACATATTCACCGTACCCACAGTGCACAGTTAGAATACATATTCACTGTACCTACAGTGCACAGCTAGAATACATAGTCACTTCACCAACAGTACACATCTAGAATACATAGTCACTCTACCCACAGTAAACGGCTAGAATATATAGTCACTGTACCCAAAGTACACAACTAGAACACATAGTCACTGTACCCACAGTACTGACCTAGAATACATAGTCACTGTACACACAATAAACAGCAAGAATACATATTTACTGTACCCACTGTACACAGCTACAGTACATAGTCACTGTACCCACAGTACACAGCTAGAATACATAGTCACTGTACCCACAGTACACAGCTAGAATACATAGTCACTGTACCCAGAGTACAAAACTGAAATACATAGTTACTGTACCAACAGAACACAGCTATAATGCATAGTCACTGTACACACAATAAACAGCTAGAAAACATAGCTACTGTACCCACAGAACACAGTTAGAATACATAGTCACAGTACCAACAGTGCACAGCTAGAATACATAGTCACTCTACCCACAATACACAGCTATTGTCACTCTACCCATAGTACACAGCTAGAATACATAGTCACTGTACCAACAGTAAACGGGCAGAATACATATTCACTGTACCACACAATAAATAGGTAGAATACATATTCACTCTCCCTAGAACAGAGTACGAGAACGTGATGGATCAGCTCGCGAAAAAAATTGACGGAATGGAACAAGCAAGAGGAACACGCTTGTACTGTTGTTGCTACGATTGTATCGCTACCGCTTTGTTTTATTCAATAAAATACGTGTGCACCGCTTGGAAATGGCTACACTGGACTCACTACTACTCTATGGAGCTAGTCCATATGTAGAGGGGTGTCACTAGCAAGAATACAACACCTTTTTCAAGTTGCGTGTGACAGTGCATGAGATGGTGAGACAGAGCAAGACAGGCTAGAGACAATGTGTCTACCTTATTTTTAAACATATTCACGCTGCTAGCAGTTACACAATCTGTAGACAATTTGTTCCATTCATTTATTGTCCTCTGTGAGAACGAGTGCTTCCTGATGTCCAATGGTGAGAAACAGCAAAGCAGGATGGAGACATTATCATAAAATAAATAAATGTATGCTGAGATGGTGTCATTTTGTTAGTTTGTTCGCCAGAAGTTGTTTGAAGTTGTGCGAAGTAGTGTGACGTTGTGTGTGAAGTTGTGTAATGTTGTGCAACATTGTGTGAAGTTGTGCGAAATTGTGTGATTTTGTATTCTAGCTATGTACTGAGGGTGTAGTGGTTATGTATTCCAGTTATGTACTGAGGGTGCAGCGACCATGTATTTCGAGCCATGTCCTGGGTGAGCAGTAACTGTCTATTCTAATCGTGTACTGGAGTTGTAGTGACAATGCATTACAGCTATGTACTGGAGATACTGTGAATATCTTGTATTTTTTAGCTGTGTGAGTACAGTGACTATGTATTGTAGCTGTGTACTCTGGGTACAGTGACTATGTATTCTAGCTCTGTACTGTGGATACAGTGACTACGAATTGTAGTTGTGTACGTTGTACTGCGGGTATAGTGACTATGTATGCTAGTTGTGTATTGTTGGTGCAGTGAATATGTATTCTAGCAGTGTACTGTAGGTACAGAGGCTATGTACTCTAGCTGTGTACTGTGCATGCAGTGAATATATATTAAAGCTGTGTTCAGTGGGTACAGTGACAATGTATTTTAGCTGTGCAATGTATGTACAGTGACTATGTACTGTAGCTCTGTTCTGTGGGTACATTGACTATGTACTGTAGCTGTGTAATCTGGGTACAGTGACTTTGTATTCTACACGTGTACTGTGGGTACAGTGTCTATGTATTCTAGCTGTTTACTGTGGGTACAGTGAATATGTATTCTAGCTGTGTACTGTGTGTACAGTGATTATGTATTCTAGCTTTGTACTGTGGGTTGAGTTAATATGTATTTTAGTTGTTTAATGTGGGTACAGTGACTATGAGTTGTAGCTGTATATTGCGGGTACAGTGACTATGTATTTTAGCTGTGTACTCTGGGTACAGTGATTATGTATTCTAGCTGTGTACTGTGGGTTCAGTGAATATGTTATATAGCTGTGTACTGTGTGTACAGTGACTAAGTATTATAGCTGTGTACTCTGGCTACAGTGATTATGTATTCTAGCTTTGTATTGTGGGTTGAGTTAATATGTATTTTAGTTGTTTAATGTGGGTACAGTGACTATGAGTTGTAGCTGTATATTGCGGGTACAGTGACTATGTATTTTAGCTGTGTACTCTGGGTACAGTGATTATGTATTCTAGCTGTGTACTGTGGGTTCAGTGAATATGTTATATAGCTGTGTACTGTGTGTACAGTGACTACGTATTATAGCTGTGTACTCTGGCTACAGTGATTATGTATTCTAGCTTTGTACTGTGGGTTGAGTTAATATGTATTTTAGTTGTTTAATATGTGTACAGTGACTATGTACTGTAGCTGTGTTCTGTGGGTACATTCATTATGTACTGTAGTTGTGTAATCTGAATACATTGACAATGTATTCTAGATGTGAACTGTGGGTACAGTGACTATGTATTGTAGCTGTGTACTGTGGGTACAGTAACTATGTATTCTGGCTGTGCACTGTGGGTACAGTGATTATGTATTGTAGCTGTGTACTGTGGGTACAGTGACTATGTATTCTAGCTGTGAACTATGGGTAAAGAGACTATGTATTATAGCTTTGTACTGTGGTTACAGTTAATATGTATTCTAGCTGTTCATTGTGTGTACAGTGACTATGCATTCTAGCAGTGAACTGTGGGTACAGTGACTATGTATTCCAGTTTTGTACTGTGGGTACAGTGACTATGTATTCTAGCTGTGTACTGTGGGTACATTGATTATGTATTTTAGCTATGTCCTGTGGGTACAATGAATATGTATTCTAGCCTTGTACTGCTGGTACCGAGAATATGTATTTGAACTGTTTATTGTGGGTACAATGACTATGTATTTTAGCCGTGTACTGTGGGTACAGTGATTATGTATTCTAGCTTTGTACTGTGGGAACAGTGACTATGTATTCTAGCTGTGTACTGTGGGTAGAGTGACTATATATTCTAACCTAGTACTTTGGGTACAGTGACTATTCATTCTGGCTTTGTACTGTGGTCCAGTGACTATGTATTCTAGCTGTGTACTCTGGGTACAGTGACTATGTATTCTAGCTGTGTACTGTGGGTACAGTGAATATGTATTCTAACCTAGTACTATGGGTACAGTGACTGCGAATTCTAGCTGTGTACTGTGGGAACAGTGACTATGTATTCTAGCTGTGTACTGTGGGTAGAGTGACTATATATTCTAACCTAGTACTTTGGGTACAGTGACTATTCATTCTGGCTTTGTACTGTGGTCCAGTGACTATGTATTCTAGCTGTGTACTCTGGGTACAGTGACTATGTATTCTAGCTGTGTACTGTGGGTACAGTGAATATGTATTCTAGCCCTGTTCTAGGGAGAGTGAATATGTATTCTACCTATTTATTGTGGGTACAGTGAATATGTATTCTGCCCGTTTACTGTTGGTACAGTGACTATGTATTCTAGCTGTGTACTATGGGTAGAGTGACAATAGCTGTGTATTGTGGGTAGAGTGACTATGTGTTCTAGCTGTGTACTATGGGTACAGTGACTATGTACTGTAGCTGTGTACAGTGGGTACAGTAAATATGTATTCTTGCTGTTTATTGTGTGTACAGTGACTATGCATTATATCAATAGCTGTGTTCTGCGGGTACAGTAACTATGTATTCCAGTTTTGTACTCTGGGTACAGTGACTATGTATTCTAGCTGTGTACTGTGGGTACAGTGACTATGTATTCTAGCTGTGTACTATAGGTACAGTGACTATGTACTGTAGCTGTGTACAGTGGGTACAGTAAATATGTATTCTTGCTGTTTATTGTGTGTACAGTGACTATGCATTGTAGGTTTCTACTGTGGGTAGAGAGACTATGTATTCTAGTTGTGTACCGTGGGTACAGTGACTATGTTTTCTAGCTGTGTACTGTGGGTAGAGTGACTATGCATTCTAGCTGTGTACTGTGGGTAAAGTGACTATGTATTCTAGCTGTGCACTGTGGGTACAGTGAATATGTATTCTAACTGTGCACTGTGGGTACGGTGAATATGTATTCTACCCGTGTACTGTTGGTACAGTGACTATGTATACTAGCCGTGTAGTGGGGTACAGTGAATATGTATTCTACCTGTTAATTGTAGGTACAGTGACTATGTAATCTAGCTGTGCACTGTGGGTACAGTGATTATGTATTCTAGCTGTGTATTGTGGGTACAGTGACTATATATTCTAGCTGTTTACTGTGTGTACAGTGACTATGCATTCTAGCTGTGTTCTGTGGGTACAACAACTATGTATTCCTGTTTTGTACTCTGGGCACAGTGACTATACATTCTAGCTGTGTGCTGTGGGTACAGTGACTATGTATTATAGGTGTGTACTTTGGGTACTGTGACTATGTTTTCTACCTGTATGGGTATAGTGATTATGTATTATATTTGTTTACTTTGGGTAGAGTAACTATGTGTTCTAGTGGTGTACTTTGGGTACAGTGACTATGCTTTCCAGATGTTTTCTGAGGGAACACTGACTATGTATTCTAATCGTGTATTGTGGGTACAGTGTATCTGTATTCCAGTTGTGCACTGTAGGTACATTATGTATGAATTGTAGCTGTGAACTCTGTACTGTAAGTAGAGTGACTATTTATTCTAGCTGTATATTGTGGGTACAGTAACTATGTATTCTAGCTGAGTACTGTAGGTAGAGTGATTATGTATTCTAGCTGTGTACTGTGGGTTCAGCGACTAAGTATTCTAACAGTGTACTGTTGGTACAGTGACTATGAATTATATATTCTGGCTGTGTACTGTGGGTACAGTGATTATGTAATCTAGCCATGTACTGGGGTTACGGTGAATATGTATTCTAGCTGTGTATTGTGGGTACAGTGACTATATATTCTAGCTGTTTACTGTGTGTACAGTGACTATGCATTCTAGATGTGTTCTGTGGGTACAACAACTATGTATTCCAGTTTTGTACTCTGGGTACAGTGACTATACATTCTAGCTGTGTGCTGTAGGTACAGTGACTATGTATTATAGGTGTGTACTTTGGGTACTGTGACTATGTTTTCTACCTGTGTGGGTATAGTGATTATGTATTATATTTCTTTACTTCGGGTAGAGTAACTATGTGTTCTAGTTGTGTACTTTGGGTACAGTGACTATGCTTTCTAGATGTGTTCTGAGGGAACACTGACTATGTATTCTAATCGTGTATTGTGGGTACAGTGTATCTGTATTCCAGTTGTGCACTGTAGGTACATTATCTATGAATTGTAGCTGTGAACTCTGTACTGTAAGTAGAGTGACTATTTATTCTAGCTGTGTATTGTGGGTACAGTAACTATGTATTCTAGCTGTGTACTGTGGGTTCAGCGACTAAGTATTCTAACAGT
This sequence comes from Lamellibrachia satsuma, assembly GCA_033239005.1. Taxonomy (NCBI): domain Eukaryota; kingdom Metazoa; phylum Annelida; class Polychaeta; order Sabellida; family Siboglinidae; genus Lamellibrachia; species Lamellibrachia satsuma. The sequence continues at coordinate 172,203 of BSQZ01000038.1, read as the reverse complement.
GTACTGTTGGTACAGTGACTATGAATTATATATTCTGGCTGTGTACTGTGGGTACAGTGATTATGTAATCTAGCCGTGTACTGGGGTTACGGTGAATATGTATTCTAGCTGTGTATTGTGGGTACAGTGACTATATATTCTAGCTGTTTACTGTGTGTACAGTGACTATGCATTCTAGCTGTGTTCTGTGGGTACAACAACTATGTATTCCTGTTTTGTACTCTGGGTACAGTGACTATATATTCTAGCTGTGTTCTGGGGTACAGTTATATATATATAGGTTTAATCTTGTAATAGTTTGCCTCGCCTGGTCAATCAGAATATAAGGGGTCTGTGAGTAACAGCTCGGTGAAGGAACAAATACACTACACTACATATGTGTGCTGAGTAAATTGTAGGAATTATGGGTAAATTGAAGGAATTATGGGTAAACTGTAGGAGTTATGGGTAAAGTGTAAGAGCGCATTATTTAAAAATATTGACATATAAGGAAAATATGCTGATAGTACACTTTCATGCAAGCGCCTGATGCCGTTTATGTCAGCTGCATGTCCTTATTTGGTATTGTGTGTGCGGTATACGTCAGCTGCATGTCCTGACACGCTTATAGCTTACGCCAGCTTTAGGTCGGTATGGCAAGAGACTTTAGAGTCCTCTGTCTAACGTTTGTGGACGATATTGTGTCAATATTTTCAAATATTTAATAAAATGTCCTTGTACTCTTATTCGATAGGAGACTTATGGGTAAATTGTAGGAATTATGGGTAAACTGTAGGAGTTATGGATACAGTGTAAAAGCGCATTATTTTTAAATATTTACATATAAAGAAAATATAGTACGATATCGTGTTTTGTTCATTTCTCGTCTCCTCGTTAGGTCCTTTGATCTAAGGTATTAATTACCCTGTTAATGACCACTGTTAACTTACTCTTTCATCTCAGTTATTAATGATACTATTAATGACCGCTGTTAACAGACAGTCGTTCCTATGTCCACTATCGCGGTTACTGTTACCACGGATATTCGCGCGAAAACATTACGCGGCTAGCGCATAGCCACCGCGCAGTTAAAAAGTTGGGCGGCACGCGAATACGACTTACTTTGGTCCCGGAAGCAGGTGTTGGAATAGTGGAATTAGCGGTTGCACGTTCAGCCCCGACACACACACACACGCACACACACACGCGCACACACACACACACACGCACACACACGCACACACACACACACACACACACACACACACACACGCACTCACACACACACACACGCACGCGTGCGTGCGTGCGTCAGTTGCTATAATATCCGCTAGGAGAGCTGCACGCGCGCTGTGGCTGCGCGCGCAACCGGATGAAGATGTTGATAAAAGTGAGGATCCAAATGCTATATACCGCGCGCTGAACGCGCGCTATGGCTGCGCGCGCAACCGGATGAAGATGTTGATAAAAGTGAGGATCCAAATGCTATATACCACTACTACCGATGTCGCGTATAAATGGTTTCGGCGTGACGGAGCAGCCACTGACATCAATGACTAGGTTAACAGGAGATTGAACACGTTTGCGATTCTGCGCAGCGGAAATGACGGCGGCTTCTGTTTTATACTCGTTAAGAAGAAGGTTGTGGGACACCATCCATGACTTTACATCGGCGGTACATCGCGATATGCGGTCAATGGCAGTTGTAGCATGCGCTGGCTGATCACGCGGAAATTCAACATAAAGCTGGGTATCGTCAGCATGTATGTGGTAACGGAGTTGGTGGTGTTCGAAGACATGGTTGAGCCCCAGACAATACATGGTAAAAAACAAGGGTTCCAGAATGCTACCCTGCGGTACACCAAAGCATAAACCGCTGAGAAAGGTACGACTGTATCCAGCGGTGTGCGTTGTCACGTATGCCAATTTCGTGCAGTTTGTCTAGAAGCAGACGGTGATCGACAGTAACGAAGGCCGTACTGAGATCGAGCAACACCAACATAACGGTATTCCGATTGTCGAGCGAATGTAGAATGTCGTCCTGTATACGAACGAGGGCTGTTTCACAGCTGTGAGCAGGACGATACGCACTCTGAAAAACATCGAAGAGATCATTCGTGTCAATGTACTGCCGGATTTGCGATGCTACATACTTCTCGAGGAGTTTTGATATGAAACTCAGGTTGGATATCGGTCGGTAGTTGTCCAGTGTTTTAGGGTCGATATCACTCTTCTTTAACAATGGTGTCACGACGGCGTGTTTCATAACAGCTGGCATTGTTGAGGACTCGATCGACAGGTTCACAATGCGTGTTAACACCGGTGCGAGCGTAGCAATGTTCGATTTAAGCAGGGTTTCAGAAATGATGTCGATGTCAGTTGAAAGTTTGCTAGTACCATTCATTACCAGATTACAGATGTCATTGCAAGTAGCTAGTTCGAAGTCACAAAGAGGATCCACAACACGACAGTCATTATCATCTGCGAACACCGACTGCTGGCGCTGCGTACTTACAGTCGCCAGATGTACACGGATATCAGTGATCTTGTCAGTGAAGTGCGTGACGAAACAATCAGCCAATGCGCCTAGACCATCATCACTTTTCGGAAACAAAGTTTTACTGGAGCGACCCATCAGGTCGTTTGTGGTGCGGTACATCTCTTTGTTATTATGGGCTGATGATTTAATCTCGGCACAGTAATACCCAGATTTGGCCAAAGTGACGCTTTGCTTGAAAGCGTCACGCAAGTCCGCGTAAATTTCACGATGAACAGTGAGTCGTGTGTGGAGCCATTTGCGTTCGGCTCGTCTAACCTGCTGCCTCATCCTCTGCAAGTCATCGGTTCTCCACGGTTGCCTGGGACGCATATTTATCGTTCGTCGGATAACGGGTGTATGCTTGTCGATTATGGTCAAAAGTTTAGACATGGACTGTTCACATAAACTGTCAATGTCATCGACGGGAGAGGTGACCAGCGGTGGGAGAGGTGACCAGCGGCTGGAGAGGTGACCAGCGGCGGGAGAGGTGACCAGCGGCGAATCGATCAGGTCGCGCGTGAACTGCTTCATGTCGATTGAGGCATATTTACGGTAGAATATCTCTTTTCGCACAGGTCGAGGTTTAGCTGTAACGAGCTTGCACATAATGACGTGGTGGTGCACAGATGCTGTCACCGGTGAGATCACCAGATCAAGAATGTTACATCGGCAGTGCGTTGATGATGTCACGTGTTGTTGCATATTAATGTCGTTAAGAATTGCAGCCAAGTCACGTGCGTCTTTGTCGTCACCATTTCCGTAGTGAACGTTAAAATCACCAAGTATGATAAGTCCAGTTTTTTTATGGAGACACGCTCGAGTAATTCGCCGAATTCCGCTAGGAATACGCGAAACGGCTTAGACTTGCGCCCAGATGATGGTGGCCGGTACACCACAAAAATTGCGTAATGCTGCTGCAACGCTCGATCCGCGTAGCATGACTTTGAACAGAACCCCAACTCCTCCACCGTGTCGATCGTTTCGCGGGAGATGTTGGAACTTGTAACCGTGAGGGACAATAGCACATATCAAAGATGCATCGTTATCAGTTAACCTGGTTTTCGTCAGACACAGAATGTCAATGTCGTTTTCGCATTCGTAATCTGTGATAAAATCGGCATTATTACGCAGCGATCTAACGTTCAACAGCCCGAGCGTAGCTGTAGTACAACTGTCAAGCGCACTGACCGGGATGATCAGCTGAACGAGATTCGCGCTGTCAACACCCGTTTGTTTACTTGTAGTTGCTTGGCGAGTGGGTGACCGATGTTCGTTGTTTCCGAACACCACCTCGGCAGCCGAGTCTGGTTGGTAACTTTGCGGCAATGGCGAGTTCAATCGCTGTCGTCCATTCGTCGGCATTCAGGCGTGACGCATTGGAAAGTTCAAGTAGCTGACCGGCAGTGTACCTGTACGGCGGCATGGTTACGCAACATGGGTCAACTACGGCCTGAATGACCAGCAGGAATGCTCAAGTATGGTCAGGTGACATAACCCACAGTGCTACGAAAGTTTTTAAAAGTCAGTAAAACACACACGTACGGCGGATTTTTGCAGGATGCGACTTCCTTGTATATCCTAGATATGTTGACGAAAGTACGCAGTAAAACGCGGTGTGGTAGAATAAATAAAACATATAAAAATGAAGCAAAATGTCGATCCGCCCATGTTAAACTCACACACCTGTCATCGTAAAGATGCCGACGAAGACGCCGATATCCCGCTTCGCCAACATCACGTCTTCGGTTTTCTTTGTCTTCCACGTCTTCGACTTCCATGTCGCGAAGACGCCGATGAGGAAGATGACGAGATAGAAGGCAATGACGACCACGAGCGCCGTTATGTTCAGGTCTCCGCGAGTGTATCCAGTGGGCGCACCGTCATCGCTCGATCTGTGGTTGCAATGGTTGAATCTTTACATATCATGCACTTAAATTGAAACACAATTTATGGTTTGGGGGATATGTATCTAAACGAGATAATAATAGCTAACCACGAATATCACGCCCAGTGGTTTACTACGTTACTAAAAGTAGGGAACTTCAGTCATTTCTCCGGTTGACTGAAAGCTGACACGTTAACTAGCGCGACCGATAAGCGCACGAGTAGTTCTATGCAATCGGGTAACATAGACACTTTGTGACGTATTAAGCTCTACCAGATTACACAGAACCAAAGCAAAGTATCAATAAAACGTTCTGTATATGACAAAAAGAGGACTAGTTTAGTAAACAAAGGCCAAAGTATGTTACATAAGTTGAGTCTTGACGCAAACAGCGTGGCCATTTCCTATTGGAATGTAATATAATAGGTTCATACAAATATATTTTAATTTGGCGAGCGAATATTGCCAGACAACGACACTCGTGACTTAGCCTTAGCTAACGGTCTGGCGCAGCCCATGAAATTAAGATGTTGTATGTTCAACAAGGTATTCCTTTCACTGGCGTGATATTCCTAATTGTACTTACAAATGGTTACGTTTTAGTAACTGTTATAGATGCATAGTCCGAAAAGCTTGACTTTTGTTTCCATTTACACAGTGGGGCACCATATTTGCCTGTGCATCATCCTTTAGACCATTCGTGTAGTTATCGAATGTTAGGTGAAGCTTCACATGCACAATAAAAGGTTTTCCATTTCTCTACCATGTCCGTAGAACTAAATAGGAATTTTATATATAAAATGGTATTAATGATATAAATAAATGTTATATTACTATTACACTGTATTGTTAACTGTAATATGCAAGTATGTTTTCCTTTTCCACGTTATCGCCTATTACCATTTATTCGCATTTGCCGTTTTGCTTCATATTTGTCACTGACATATTTGTCAATTTATCACTTTGACTCACTTCGATCAGTTAATAATACGAAGGCTTTCATTGACCAGTAACTGGGATCGTGATTGATTCACTGAACAGCGCTGCCCAACACAGTTCCTATGTATGCCACGTTATGATGTTTGGACGTAACTTGTTTCTGCACCAATCCTGCATTGATGAGAATAACGATTTGCATCATGAATCAGCGAGAGAGCCGCCAGTGACATTAAAGAACTCTGTTTACAACAGTAGGATCTACACAGGGCAAAACGCCGCTTTGTTTATATGTTTACCAAGTTCGGCGGCAGAGCATCAGTTCACAATAATTATTGGTGGCGCTTCACGTCAGGACAAGACGGGATTCGCAGTCAACTGGCCAGTGGCGTATTTGGGGGGGCATTGAGCTTAGGCATAGTCAAACGCCCCAGTAAGGGCGTAGTTCCGTTGGGCCCAAAACTAACTGGTCTGGAATAACTTGAACATTATTAAAATGCAATAAACACAAATTATAAATACGTATTTCGTATATATATAATCACTACTGTACGTATATCACTCACTTGAATCTAATCGTGCATACATATAAAGGTATGACATTTTGTGATGAAAACCGTAACACCACGTGACGTCGAACGTGGCTTGGACTAAGGAAATATCGCCCTCTATAAACGTCACGATGAAAGTACACCTACTAAAATATTTAGAACATATTTCTTTTACTTCTTGACGCCAGTGAACACGTGATAGGATCAAGGAATACACATACGAAACGGTTAGTGCGTGTCTGCTGTAAATCTTAAGTTATTGCTTCGTGACGTGACGTATGCGTTGTTTGTTGGCCCAGTTTTCTGCGCGTTTTTCCGTTGCGCCGCTATATTTTATCATCGTAAACCAATGGGTGACTAAGGTTTGCTCCTTTGACCTCTCCTTTTGGCCTCCCCTTTGACCTTTCCATTTGGCCTCCCCTTTTGCAACACCCTTTGACCTCTCCCTTTGGCCTCCCCTTTGAATTCTCCGCTTGGCCTCCGACTTTTAACCTATAATTTTGGCCTCCCTTTGACCTCTCCTTTTGGCCTCCCCTTTGATCCCTCCTTTTGGCCTCCCCCTTTTAACCTCTCATTTTGGCCTCCCTTTGACCTCTCCTTTTGGCCTCCACCTTTGACCCCTCCCTTTGGCCTCTCCCTTTGGCCTCACCCTTTTACATATCCCTTTGGCCTCCCATTTGACCTCTCCCTTTGGCCTCCTCCTTTGACCTTTTCTTTTGCCCCCCTTTGACCCCTCCTTTTGGCCTCCCCTTTTGAACTCTCCCTTTGGCCTCCCCCTTTTACATCTCCCTTTGGCCTCCCCTTTCACATCTCCCTTTGGCCCCCTCTTTGACCTCTCCGTTTGGCCTCCTCCTTTTAACCTCTCATTTTGGCCTCCCATTTGACCTCTCCTTTTGGCCTCCACCTTTGACCCCTCCTTTTGGCCTCCACCTTTGACCTCTCCCTTTGGCCTCCTCCTTTGACTTCTCCCTTTGGCCTCCCCTTTTGACCTCTCCGTTTGGCCTCCTCTTTTGACCTCTCCCTTTGGTGTTTCCAGAGCAAATTAATGTATTAATTAGATAATTACTAGAACTGACGAAGACCAGATTATAAAGACAGGATGTTTGTAATCATCACAACTTGTCAATCGGCTAAGGCAGTTTCGGCTGATCGTGAACGTCTGTTGTAAAACAGTCCTAGCCTCGTGTCATACCGACCCAGTGGTTGTGTTCGCACAAGAATGTGGTGGTAACACAAAGAAATTCCGCGGCACCACCAGATACGCAACATAAATAAAATTACTGTGATTTATCGCAATGTGAGCCAGGCAAAATCTCCGATATCGTATTCATCTTCACCAGGTCGTATTTTCGTTGAGCGGACTGTCGGTTATTTACACAGTGAGCTCACTTGGGCGTACACAACTATAAACTGCACTCAGCGAGTGACCCACCACATACACATGCACAGCTACACTGAGATGCCGGCGCCCACAAGCGTGCCTACATCGTACAACCGACCAACATCCCTCTATCTTGTAATACATACCAGTTTCATATACCAGCTAAACACCCTCGTTCTTCGCAGGAAATACATCGTCGCAGTACTTACGTAAAATTGTCCATTGTTGAGAGCCGAATCAATAAGCAACTAGCGTGCGGACGAAATGCTTAAATCAACTAGCCCGTCCTAAAATTTGACCCCTAGGTTGCAGTCGTCACGCTTGAGTGAATCATTGAAGCACCGGTTCTGTCGCTGGCAGGTTACGCAAACCTTGCTCAGGTGTTGTCTCGGTGATCAGAAAGCCTCCTTGCAGAACTCATTGCAACGAGAGCTAGCACAGCAGTTTGTTACGCAGTGCAAGAACAATTGTGCATAATAGACACTAACCGGAATAACTCGTGGCGCATCTCCATTTTAATATAACAGTAAAAACAGGGAACACAATATAAAGAAGCAATAGAGGAGAAACTTTAACAAAAGAAAATATAAAGAGATGAGAACACATCTAGCGAATATCAATTGGAATAACTTGCTGAAGAACATGACAGCAACATAATGCTGGACTTGTTTAAAATATGAGATTGCAGATTTGTTCAAATGACTGCGCATGTGTCACCTTGTATTGGTCGTCTTAACTAATATTTCCTGAAAAACCACCAATGTAATGCTTGTGAAGGCGATGGGTCTCTGGATTTGAAGCATATGTGGACGGCGATGACCTAAAGTATGAAGAAGCAGGGGTCTTGGAGAGGAGAGTGTGGATATTGACAGGTATATATGGAAGAAAGTCTCTACATTAACTAACGTAACCTAGTATCGACCAATAGGTGCATTGCTGAATTACCAATCTGCATTGGACCGTGTACTGCACCCCATAAATGTTTCTGCTTACACGTATATTGACAATTCGACACCAATCATCTATACAATGGGCAAACCGAGAACGGCCTCGGCCACTAGTGGTAGCAGTAGCAGTGACGATCTATTACAGCAGATCAAGGAAGCAATGAAAGACGACAATGTTGTTGCCCATCTAGCGGAACGAATTGCTGCCATTGTGACTGATAAAATCACCGCACGATTGGACAGACTGGAGAAGGCAGTGACAAATAAAGAAACAAAGATCAAACAACTTGAGCAAAATGTCACACACCTAGAGGCCCAAGTGGATAACCTGGAGCAGTAAAGCCGCAGAACTTCAATTTGAATAACTGGGATGGAAGAAAACAAAAATGGAGAAGATCTTGATTGGAGATATGAATCTCCAAGATCACATCATACTAGACAACATCAATAGACTACACCGTATAGGGCCGCGAAACTGACAAACAAGGAAAGCTTAATAGCTGATAAATTTAATGAGTATTTCACGACCGTTGGATCAGAATTAGCTAATGAAATACCATTCGTCACAGAACAGCCTAACGATTATCTCGATGGAATTTATATAAACTCTATGTTTTTAGCACCTGCAACCACAGATGAGATAAGGATAATTATAGGGAAATTGAAAAATTGTAGTTCCGGCTGGGATGGCATAAAACCAAATATTATCAAACAGACTTACTCTGGTATGGTTGGGCCATTATGCCACATTATAAATTTATCATTTGATAAAGGATATGTACCAGATGAACTAAAAATAGCTAATGTAGTGCCCATTTTTAAGAAAGGTGATGCTACACTAATTAAAAACTATAGACATATTTCTATATTACCAGTATTTTCAAAGATTGTTGAAAGATTAATATATAATAGATTAAATAAATATATAGTTAAACACAATGTTTTGTCAAACTCCCAGTTTGGATTTAAAAAAGGATATTCAACGTATATGGCTCTAACAATATTAATTGACAAAATAACCAGTGCAATGGACAAAAAAGAACATGTAATTGGACTATTTTTAGATTTTGCTAAAGCATTTGATACTGTTAACCATGATATACTATTAAGAAAACTTGATCATTATGGAATCAGAGGAATAGCGCTCCAGTGGTTTCAAAGTTACTCCCAGTATAAGAAACAGATGTAATGACATATACATAGATGGAATAGGAATAGACACTGTTAATCATACGCAATTTTTGGGAGTGATTATAGATAATAAAATCAACTGGAGTAACCATATAAAGTACATATGTAATAAAATTTCTAAGAGCATAGGCATTATCAAAAAGGTAAAGAGCAAACTGAACAAGAAGACATTGGTTAACCTATATTATACATTTATTTACCCATATATTACTTATTGTAATGTAGTATGGGGAAGAGCCCCAACAATATATTTATCTAAAATTTATATATTGCAGAAAAGAATAATACGAATAATTAGTCATGTTGGATTTAGAAACCACACACAGTTTTTATTCAAGACATATCAAATTATGAACATTTATCAACTAAACAAATATATAAGCTGCGTGCTAATGTATAAACATAATAGGGGTATGTTACCAAATATATTTAATGACATGCTTACACATCATACTACTTTACACAGTTATAACATGAGGCAAGAAACAGTTTATAAAATACCATACTGTAAAACCAACTCCAGACAAAATACACTGGCATATGTTGGTCCCAAATTATGTAATACTATTGTTAAAAAGAACCACTTGGATGATTGTACGTCTACTTATATTTTTAAAAAGACAGTGAAACACTACATATGGGGAACCTACGAACAAGACTACTCTAGTCAATTGTGATATACCAGTATAATTTAGTATAATATTCCCATGTATTATTATATGTGAATGCCTTATTTGTGGTAACCTTTTTTATCATATCTTATAACAAACAAGTTATTGATTATACAAATGTGGTACATTTGTATTTGGAATCACTTGTGAACAACTTTTTTTTAATTTTTATTTTTAGACATCGTGGCGCATAATATATTTAATTTATAATTGAAAAAGGAAACATAAGCAATTTGCTTCTTTTCCATTGTCTTAAATGTGTTTAGTAGTTGATCGGCTGATTGATTGTATGTATATGAATTTATGTTATTTGAGACAATAAACATTATTATTATAAGTAATAAAACAAGAAAAAAGGTCCAGAAGAAACACTTGCCAAAAGGGGATATTAGAATAAATTGCTAAGAAGCACTGGAAATGTAGAAGACTACACCAACAGCAAAGATGCACTTAACCTATGTACAACTGAAATTGGAAAATCAAAAAACCTTTGAATAAAAAATTGCAGGTAATATATAAAATTACAGCAAGAGTTATCTATGGAGTAAACATAAAGTTCGAGTTATGGTCGGATCGCTGGAAAGCAGCAAAGGAAACATAATTTTTGACGGGTTTCAGATGGCAGAAGAAGAAGTGACAAAAGAAAGCATTTAGAGAAACTTTGCAAACAAAGCTGAAACAGCCGCTTCCAGACAAGAGATGAGAACAAAATAACGAAACAGATCTGTGGAAACACCAACTACAAGGTCAACCCTCCAGTCATGGGCAAAGACGGAAAGCTGCTGACCAATGAAGTCAACGAAGTGCTAAACAGACCGGATCCACAACACCCAGCAGACATCCAGCCTACAGAAAGAGACATGAAGATAGAAACGTTCCCACAAAAGAAAGTAGAGATTAAAGCACCAATAGCCACTTTGGGAAACAACTCATTATGCGCAGCAGTTTTCAAGATTGGTCCAGAAACTGCAGCCGAGATCCTATACCCGCTCTTGTGGAGATATGGGGAAAAGAAGAACTGCCTGACGACTGGACACACTTGAGAATAATCAAATTACAGAAGAAAGGGAACTTAGCAGACTGCAGCATTTGGAGGGGAATTACTCTACTCTCCATACCAAGTAAAATGTTCTAAAAAATCATCATGACCCGAACGAAAACAAGAGTAGAAAAGCTTCTCAGCCTTCAGAAAAGGGAGAGGAACAACCGAACATATCACTACTTTGGGGAACTTTCTAGAGCAATGCAACGAATGGCAGAGAAAAAATCTATGTCAACTTCGTAGCTTTTGAAAGAGCATTCGACAGTGTGCACAAGGAGAGCCTTTAAAAAATCCTGAGGCACTATGGAATTCCAGAGAAGCTGGTGAAACTCATCAAGATCTTTTACAGGAACTTCTCCTGTAGTGTCGGAAACTCAACTACCAAATTCACTGTGAAATCCGGCGTGCGACAAGGATGTGTCACGTCATCGTATCTATTCACCCTAGCCATCGACTGGGCAACAAAAACATGATTAACTAACAGCGCAGGAATATATTAACTTTTTTCCATCGACCATTTGATTGGTAGTCTCGAATGGAAACATTGTTGCACGCCTTTACAATTTGTATAATTTCCCGCCAATCTGCGCACAAGACGCGACATTTCGACTTTTTATTTAACTGTTTGTAAGTTTTGCTGTCATTTTGTTTAACTGCGTGACATTTTTTTTGCGTAATTTTGCTGTAATTTTCTTTAACCGTGTGTCATTTGTGTGTCATTTGTCTTTAACTGCGTGACATTTTCTTTAAATGTGTGTCATTGTGCAGCCATTTTCTTTAGCAACTGGGTGGACTTCGTCAAGTCCGGGTGTGAGAAGTCCTGGGCTAAGGTTCAGGCGGATAGTTTTAGTTTTGAGTGTAGGGGATGTATGAGGATGAAGGAACTTGAGGTGGAGTTAGAACAGCTGAGGCTGCTCGTTGTGGCAGTGGTGGGAAGGGAGCAGGGGGGTTGCGTCAGTGGTTCTGGTGGGGGGACAGTAGATGATAAAGTGGGGGAAGACGACGAGAGAGATGCAAGGGAGAGCTCACCTCAGTCTGGGAGGAGGCTGGGGGAGGTAATGTGACAGGTCGTTGGGAGACGGGACGTAGGGAGACAAGAAAGGAGACGAGAAGGAAAGAATTGGGAGGGAAGACAAATAGATCGAATGAAAGGGGAGTGGGGGAGACAGTAGCGAAGGAGTCGGGGAGCAAGGAGACAATAGTTAAGGCGATGGGAGTGAGGGAGACGGGAGGGAGGGTGTCAGGAGGGAAGGTAACTGGAGCGCAAGTTAGCCAGGCGATGGGAGGGAAAGGTGACAGGTAGATGAGTGAGAGAGAGCTTGATAACAGCATGCCACCATGTGACAAGGCTGCAGAACAGAATGTGATGGAGGGGATCCATCGGAAGAGCTATTCCGAGGCAGTGATAGAGGGAGTGAGAAAGAGAGCGAGGGTATTTGTGGGGAACTCAATAGTTAGGAAGACCGACAGGGTCTTAATCAAGGGAGATGACGTGGTAGTTTGCTTGCCTGGGGGCCAAAATAGAAGCGATAACAGAGAGGGTAAAAAACATCGTCGGTTTGGGCAAGGGTGTATCTGTTTTAGTACACGTAGGGATAAATAACGTAGAGAGGGAGGGTACAACTGCCATAGTTAGGAAATACAGGAATTTGCTCAGAACACTAAAGCAGGCACGGGTTTAGTAGGTAATAATGTCAGGGATTTTACCAGTAATAGAAAGGAGGGGTCATATATATCGAAATTACAGGGGGGTGGCAATTAACATGATAGTCGAGAAGCTATGTAGGGAGGAGGAAGTTGGTTTTGTGGATTTGTGGGGAAGTTTTGTTGGAAGGGCGGATATGTACATGAAGGACGGGCTTCATCTAAGTGGAAACGGGGCAGCAGTATTTGCGGATAGACTTTCAGCAGCAGTAGACAATGGCATGGGTAGCATATCAAATATTTGTGGTAGTAAACACTATTTAAACTAGAAGCGCAGGGGGGTTACTTAGAGATGCCTCAAGCAGGACAAGGGGCCACTAGTACAGATAAACCAATAACCGAAAAACATGTCTGAAGCAGGTTATAGATGCGGGTGTTTAAATGCTAGGAGTATAGTAAATAAGAAACACGAATGAAACATTATGGTAGAAGATATTGACCCTCACATAATTGGCATAACCGAATCATGGGCCAATACAGATATTACAGATGCTGAATTAGGATTGACATGATACGTAATGTTTAGGAGAGATCGAATAGGAAGAAGGGGCGGGGGAGTTATTTTATATTTTGAAGAATCTATTCAGGCTTAAGAAATAAAATTAGAAAGCGAAGCAGATTGCGATAAAGCTGTTTGGTGCAAAATAGCTTCAGGAATTTCAAAATTAACTGTTGGATTAGTTTACCGAAGTCCAAACATAAACGAAGATGATAACACAAAAATACAAAATGCTATAAAGCAAGTTAGTAAAGGGGAATGTATCATAATGGGAGATTTTAACCATGGACATATACAATGGAAATCTCTAGAGTACAGTGAGGACCAAAAATTTATATTTTTAATTCAGTAGAGCTTCCTTACTCAGCACGTGCTAGAACCAACCAGGGGAGAAAACGTATTAGATATAGTTTTATCATCACAAAAAGAATTACTGGACAATGTAAAATGCATGAACCATTGGGTAACAGTGACCACAATCAAATACATTTTGACATCAATGGAAAATCAGAAAGTAAAAATAAATATACGTATTAGAGAAACTTCCACAAAACGGTAACTATGAAGATATGAGAAAATACTTAGCAACGCTAGATTGGAATAACATGCTGATGAATAAGAATGCAATTGAATGTTGGAATATTCTAAAATATAAAATTGAGAGTATCATCAATAAATGTGTTCTCTTGAAAAAACAAGGAAAACGGTCCAGAAAGAAACACTTGTCAAAAGAAGCTATTAGACAATAGTGTTTAAGCAAACTGTGTGGAGGGTTTAGAGGCGTACCAGAAAGGATGAAGACTATGCAAATTACAAAGAGGCACTTAACCTAGCTACAACTGAAATTAGAAAATCTAAATTAGCAGATAATATAAAAAATTACAGCAAGAGTTTCTATGCTTATGTAAGGAGTAAACAGAAAGTTCGAGATAAGGTCGGACCATTGGAAAACAACAGTGAAAACATAATTTCAAACTGGTTTCAGACGGCAGAGGTCCTGAATGTGTATTTCAACTCAGTTTTTACCACAGAAGATATCAGCTCACTTCCAGTTCCATTTACTAAATTTGAGGGCAATACATCAGAACATTTAGGGCAGTTATTTGTTACTCCTGAAATGATAGAAAACAGAATTAAGAAGATGAAAGATAATAAATCAACTGAAGTTGATGGGATACCACCAAAACTGCTTAAGGAAATTGTTGAGCAAATTAATACACCACTTACAAAATTGTTTAACTTGTCACTAGAAGAATGAATAGTTGCTTCCGAATTGAAAGAGGCAAACATAACGCCGCTATTTAAGAAGGGATAGAGGATCAAGCCAGAAAATTACAGACCAGTGAGTTTAACATCAGTTGTATGTAAATTACTCGAAACCTTAATTAGAAACCACATGGTGGAATTCCTTGTAAAACATTAATTAATAAATACATCTCAACATGGGTTCCTACTAAAATAAAACTAAACCTACTAAAATATTTGGAACATATTTCTTTTACTTCTTGACGCCAGTGCACACTTGATAGGATCAAGGAATACACATACGAAACGGTTAGTGCGCGTCTGTTGTAAATCTTAGGTTATTTCTTCGTGATGTGACGTAATCGTTGTTTTTTGGCTCAGTTTTCTGCGCGTTTTTCCGTTGCGCCGCTATATTTTATCATCATAAACCAATGGGTGATTAAGGTTGGCCACTTTCGCCTCCCACTTTGACCTTTCCGTTTGGCCTCCCCTTTTGACATCTCCTTTTGCCCCCTCCTTGACCTCTCCCTTTGGCCTCCTCCTTTGACCTCTCCCTTTGGCCTCCCCCTTTGACCTCTCCTTTTGGCCTCCTATTTTGACATCTCATTTTGGCCTCCCCTTTTGACCTCTCCTTTTGGCCTCCTATTTTGACCTCTCCTTTTGGCCTCCCCTTTTACATCTCCCTTTGGCCTCCCCTTTTGACCTCTAACTTTGGCCTCCCCCTTTGCCAGATCCTAGATACGCCACAGCAACTAGGTATCAAGTTACAACAGGCTGAGCTCATCACTTAATATTTATTCCATTTCTTCGCCACATTGCTTTGGGATGAAGAACTGTAACTGGTAATTAATAGTTAATGCATTATTTGCAAATAACGCCGCGCTACCGCAATCATCTAATCTGCATAAATGCAATGTTCTCAGCAGCCGTTTTGCTTAGACAAATACAACATCCAAAAGAATCGATAGAGAGGACATGCACTATCGAATTATTGAGATTTGCAATAATATAATTAAACAGCATTTGTGCTTAAATAATGTGTATGTATTATACATATTTTTTTCTTGAATGTTAAGCAGATAGCATACATATTACAACATGCCTTGACTCACTGGTACTCTCCTGCGGCGTTACTGGAAATTGTTTTGATATGTTGCTTCATATGCTATGAAACACAGACGTTCCACTGTACTGACAAACAAGAAACAACTCACAGAAATTCAATTAAATTATTAACTATGCGATCAAATACATTCTACCCATATAAAATCAACCAACGAAAAAAACACGGACTTTGGCGATTCCTATGCAGTCGTTCATTTCGAAAATCAACCAATCAATCACACTTATTTCAATGACATCTTTTTAAAAATTTATTAGCCTTTCTTACATACCGCGAAGGCGGATCGATGTTTTGTTTCAAACCGTATTTCAACCTGTAGCGAATATGAAACAAAAATAGTTCCTACATAGACGGGTGCTTTGTAAGGATTTTTTCCGGGAGGATTTTGTCTTACATTCCAATCCCCCTTTCTACATATACTCCAGCTACGCTTGTTTTCAAAGTCATAAAAATAGTCGCTAAATGTAAGATTACTAAAATACGCAGGATAGCCATGGACCTTTGCTGGCCGGGGCGGGAGTAATTTGCTGTCATTTCAAATACGTCACTGTGCACAGTGACACTGTGTAAAGTGACGTATTTATGGGGAGACCATTGGACTATGGCTCCCCGTTGGTTTACATAATGTGCGCCACAAACTAATGGGTGACTAATCTTGACCCCTCTACGAGGAACTAGATACGCCAGCCACTGATTGTGCATAATTCTGTTTGTGTCTCCAACGTTCGCTGTATATTTTCCATGAAATGTATCAACTCTTATCCAAAAATGGATAATAGTCTTGACATGTTTTACTAGGTCGTCGTTTTAGTAACTTTCCATACTATCTTGTGCTATTTTAGGTACGTAAAAACTACCCGTGTATCCAGCGATTAGTACGAAATGTGGCGCTACATTCTACGCGTAAACATTATAGGTGGCTCCACTGAGTCAGTGCGTAACCCCGCGGGGGCACACCGAACATGTGTAGGAGTAGTCAACACATTTCGATTCCATGTGTAATTTTGTAGATTTAAACATGCAATGTCCATAATTCATGAAATGCACTCGCCGAAAAACCGTTACTATTATAATTTATTTACTATTGATATTTACTATGATTATTTATTACTGTTTATTATTAGTAGTAGTAGTAACGGGTTTCCTTCGTACCATAGACAAGATCGAACTAGACTTGGTTACTCGTGTTTACAAAATACACATTTCAGCCGTCTTTGATTGAAGCAAATTGGTGTTTCCAGAGCAAATTAATGTATTAATTAGATAATTACTAGAACCGACGAAGACCATATTATAAAGACAGGATGTTTGTAATCATCACAACTTGTCAATCGGCTAAGGCAGTTTCGGCTGATCGTGAACGTCTGTTGTAAAACAGTCCTAGCCTCGTGTCATACCGACCCAGTGGTTGTGTTCGCACAAGAATGTGGTGGTAACACAAAGAAATTCCGCGGCACCACTAGATACGCAACATAAATAACATTACTGTGATTTATCGCAATTTGAGCCGTGCAAAATCACCGATGTCGTATTCATCTTCACCAGGTCGTATTTTCGTTGAGCGGACTGGCGGTTATTTACACAATGAACTCTCTTGGGCATACACAACTATAAACTGCACTCAGCGAGTGACCCACAACATACACATGCACAGCTACACTGAGATGCCGGCGCCCACAAGCGTGCCTACATCGTACAACCGACCAACATCCCTCTATCTTATAACACAAACCAGTTTCATATACCAGCTAAACACCCTCGTTCTTCGCAGGAAATACATCGTCGCAGTACTTACGTAAAATTGTCCATTGTTGAGAGCCGAATCAATAAGCAACTTGCGTGCAGACGAAATGCTTAAATCAAATAGCCCGTCCTAAAATTTGACCCCTAGGTTGCGTCGTCACGCTTGAGTGAATCATTGAAGCACCGGTTCTGTCGCTGGCAGGTTGCGCAAACCTTGCTCAGGTGTTGTCTCGGTGATCAGTAAGTCTCTTTGCAGAACTCATTGCAACGAAAGCTTGCACAGCAGTTTGTTACGCAGTGCAAGAACAATTGTGCGTAATAGACACTAACCGGAATAACCCGTGGCGCATCTCCATTTTAACATAAAAGTAAAAACAGGGAACACAATATAAAGAAGCAATACAGGAGAAACTTTAACAAAAGCAAATATAAAGAGATGAGAACACATCTAGCGAATATCAATTGGAATAACTTGCTGAAGAACATGACAGCAACATAATGCTGGACTTGTTTAAAATAAGAGATTCCAGATTTGTTCCAATAACAAAACAAGAAAAAAGGTCCAGAAGAAACACTTGCCAAAAGGGGCTATTAGAATAAATTTCTAAGAAGCACTGGAAATGTAGAAGACTACACAAACAGCAAAAAGGCACTTAAGCTATGTACAACTGAAATTAGAAAATAAAAAACCTTTGAATAAAAAATTGCAGGTAATATATAAAATTACAGCAAGAGTTATCTATGGAGTAAACATAAAGTTCGAGTTATGGTCGGATCGCTGGACAGCAGCAATGGAAATATAATTTCGGACGGGTTTCAGATGGCAGAAGAAGAAGTGACAAAAGGAAGCATTTAGAGAAACTTGCAAAAGACGGAAGGCTGCTGACCAATGAAGAGGAACAAGAACGAGATGGACAGAACACTTCAACGCAGTTTTCAAGACTGGTCCAGAAACTGCAGCCGAGATCCTACATCCGCTCTTGTGCAGATGTGGGGAAAGAAGAACTGCCTGATGACTGGACACAAGGGAGAATAATCAAATTACCGAAGAAAGGGACTGCAGCATTTGGAGGGGAATTACTCTACTCTCCATACCAAGTAAAATATTCTAAAAAATCATCATGACCCGAACGAAAACAATAGTAGAAAATCTTCTCAGCCTTCAGAAAAGGGAGAGGAACAACCGAACATATCACTACTTTGGGGAACTTTCTAGAGCAATGCAACGAATGGCAGAGAAAAAATCTATGTCAACTTCGCAGCTTTTGAAAGAGCATTCGACAGTGTGCACAAGGAGAGCCTTTAAAAAATCCTGAGGCACTATGGAATTCCAGAGAAGCTGGTGAAACTCATCCAGATCTTTTACAGGAACTTCTCCTGTAGTGTCGGAAACTCAACTACCAAATTCACTGTGAAATCCGGCGTGCGACAAGGATGTGTCATGTCATCGTATCTATTCACCCTAGCCATCGACTGGGCAACAAAAACATGATTAACCAACAGCGCAGGAATATATTCACCTTTTTCCATCGACCATTTGATTGGTAGTCTCGTGAATGGAAACATTGTTACACGCCTTTACAATTTTCATAATTTCCGGCCGATATGCGTGCGCACAAGACGCGACAGTTCGACTTTTTCTTTAACTGTTTGTAATTTTTGCTGTCATTTTCTTTAACTGCGTGACTTTTTTGGCGTCATTTTGCTGTAATTTCCTTTAACCGTGTGTAATTTTTGTGTCATTTTTCTTTAACTGCGTGACATTTTCTTTAAATGTGTGTCATTTTGCTACCATTTTCTTTAGCTCCGTGACATTTTGCTGTAATTCTTTTTAGCTCTGTGACATTTTGCTGTCATTTTCTCTAGCTGAATATCATTGTGCTGTCATTTTCTTTAACTATGTCATTGTGCTGTCATTTCCTTTAACTGTGTGGCACTGTGCTGCCATTTTCTTTAGCAACTTGGTGGACTTGGTCAAGTCCGTGTGGGAGAAGTCCTGGGCTGCGGTTCAAGCGGATAGTTTTAGTTTTGAGTGTAGGGGATGTACGAGGATGAAGGAACTTGAGGTGGAGTTAGAATAGCTGAGGCTGCTCGTTGTGACAGAGCAGGTGGGTTGGGCCAGTGGTTTTGGTGGGGGGACAGTAGATGATAAAGTGGGGGAAGACGACGAGAGAGATGCTAAGGAGAGCTCACCTCAGTCTGGGATGAGGCTGAGGGGAGGTAAGGTGAAAGGTTGTGGGAGTTGGGACGTAGGGAGACAGGACATAAGGAGACGGGACGTAGGGAGACAGGACGAAAGGAGACGAGAAGGAAAGAAATGGGAGGGAAGACAAATGAATCATAGGAAAGAGGAATGGGGGAGACAGTAGCGAAGGAGTCGGGGGGCAGGGAGATGATAGTTAAGGCGATGGAGTGAGGGAGACGGAAGGGAGGGTGTCAGGAGGGAAGGTGACGGGAGCGCAAGTTAGCCAGGCGATGGGAGGGAAAGGTGACATGTTGATGAGTGAGAGAGAACCTGATAACAGTCTGCCACCAAGTGACAACACTGCAGCACAGAATGTGGTGGATCCATCGGAAGAGCTATTCTGATGCAGTGATAGAGGAGGTGAGAAAGAGAGCGAGGGGATTTGTGGGGGAATCAATAGCTAGGAAGACGGACAGAGTCTTAAACAAGGGAGATGACGTGGTAGTTTGCTTGCCTTGGGCCAAAATACAGGCGATAACTGAGAGGGTAGAAAACATCGTGGGTTCGGGCAAGGGTGGATCTGTTTTAGTACACGTAGGGACAAATACCGTAGAGAGGGAGGGTACAACTGCCAAATTTAGGAAATACAGGACTTTGGTCAGAACACTAAAGCAGACGCGGGTAGAGCAGGTAATACTGTCAGGGATTTTACCACTAATAGGAAGGAGGGGTCATATATATCGAAATTACAGGGGGGTGGCAATTAACATGCTAGTCGAGAAGCTCTGCAGGGAAGAAGAAATTGGTTTTGTGGATTTGTGTGGAAGTTTTGTTGGAAGGGCGGATATGTACATGAAGGACGGGTTTCATCTAAGTGGAAACGGGGCAGCAGTATTTGCGGATGGACTCTCAGCAGCAGTAGACAGTGGCATGGGTAGCATATCAAATATTTTTGGTAGTAAACACTATTTAAACTAGAAGCGCAGGGGGTTACTTAGAGATGCCTCAAGCAGGACAAGAGGCCACTAGTACAGATAAACCAATAACAGAATGTCTGAAAAACATGTCTGAAGCAAGTTATAGATGCGTGTGTTTAAATGCTAGGAGTATAGTAAATAAGGAAAACGAATTAAACACTATGGTAGAAGATATTGACCCTCATATAATTGGAATAACCGAATCATGGGCCAACACAGACATTACAGATGCTGAACTAGGATTGACAGGATACGCAATGTTTAGGAGAGATCGAATAGGAAGAAGGGGCGGGGAGTTATTTTATATGTTAAAGAATCTATTCAGGCTGATGAAATAAAATTAGAAAGCGAAGCAGATTACGATGAAGCTGTTTGGTGCAAAACAGTTTCAGGATATTCAAAATTAACTGTTGGATTAGTTTACCGAAGTCCAAACATAAACGAAGATGATAACACAAAAATACAAAATGCTATAAAGGAAGTTAGTAAAGGGGAATGTATCATAATGGGAGAGTTTAACCATGAACATACACAATGGAAATATCTAGAGAGTACAGGGGGTGAGGACCAACAATTTCTATTTTTCATTCAGGAGACCTTCCTTACTCAGCACGTGCTAGAACCAACCAGGAGAGAAAACGTATGGGATATAGTTTATCATCACAAAAATAATTAGTGGACAATGTAAAAATACATGAACCATTGGGTAACAGTGACCACAATCAAATACATTTTGACATCAGTGTAAAATCAAAAGGTAAAAATAAAAATACGTATAGGAGAAACTTCCACAAAGGTAGCTATAAAGATAGGAGAATATACTTAGCAAAGCTAGATTGGAATAATATGCTGATGAATAAGACCGCAATTGAATGTTGCAATATTCTAAAATATGAAATTGAGAGTATCATCGGTAAATTTATTCCCTTGAAAAAACAAGGAAAACGGTCTAGAAAAAAACACTTGTCAAAAGAAGCTATTACAAAAATAGTGTTTAAGCAAACTATGTGGTGTGTTTATAGGCGTACCAGAAATGATGAAGACTACACAAATTACAAAGACGCACTTAATCTGGCTACAACTGAAATTAAAAAGAACCTTTGAAAAAAAATTGGCAGGTAATATAAAAACTGACAGCAGGAGTTTATATGCTTATGTAAGGAGTAAACAGAAAGTTCGAGATAAGGTCGGACCATTCGAAAACAACAGTGAAAACATAATTTCAGACTGGTTGCAGATGGCAGAGGTCCTGAATGAGTATTTCAGCTCAGTTTTTACCACAGAAGATATCAGCTCACTTCCAGTTCCATTGACTAAATGTGAGGGCAATACATCAGAACATTTAGGGCAGTTATTTGTAACTCCTCAAATGAAAGCAAACAAAATTAAGAAGATGAAAGATAATAAATCAATTGGAGTTGATGGGATACCACCAAAACTGCTTAAGCAAATTGTTGAGCAAATTAGTACACCACTTGCAAATTTTTTTTAACTTGTCACTAGAAGAAGGAATAGTTGCTTCAGAATGGAAAGAGGCAAACATTACGCCGCTATTTAAGAAGGGATCGAGGAATAAGCCAAACAATTACAGACAAGTGAGTTTAAATTCAGCTGTATGTAAATTACTCGAAACATTAATTAGAGACCACATAGGGGAATTCCTTGTAAAGCATAAATTAATAAATACATCTCAACATGGGTTCCTAAAAGCAAGGTCATGTCTAACTAATCTCTTATGTTTTTTGGAAGAAATTACAAAGTGGATAGATGACGGGTCACCAGTGGATGTTGTTTACTTAGATTTTCAGAAAGCTTTCGATAAAGTACCACATCAAAGATTGTTACTTAAACTAAAAGCCCGTGGCATAGGTAATGATGTAATCAACTGGATAGAAAAGTGGCTTACACACAGAAGACAGAGAGTAATAGTAGATGGTGAGATTTCAAACTGGAAATCTATTTTGAGTGGGGTACCACAGGGATCAGTATTTGGCCCTATACTCTTTTTAATATATACAAATGATTTAGAAGATGACGTATCTAGCAAAGTGCTCAAATTTGCAGAGTACACAAAAGTATTCAGACAGGTTAATATACAGATAAACAAAGTTTACAGGATGATCTACATAAATTAGTTAAATGATCAGAAAAATGGCAAATGTTATTACTAACTACTAACTATCATGTATAAGGAGAAATAGCTAACAAAGCAATAGTTAGACCACATTTTGAATATTGTATTCAAGCTTGGAGGCCGTATCTTAAAAAAGGACATAGACACGCTAGAAAGAATACAACGAAGAACAACTAAAATTATTCCAGAATTGAGAGACCTTAGTTACGAAAGCCGCTTATTACAATATGGTTTGACAACACTAATGACTAGGAGACTAAGAGGAGACCAAATAGAAGTGTTTAAAATAGTGAACGGTTATGAAGATGTTGATAGGAATATGTTCTTCAAACTTAAAGAAGGCAGTAGAACCAGAGGACACAAAGCAGCATTAGTTAAGGAGCAGTGTAGGTTGGACATGAGAAAGTACTCTTTCTCACAGAAGGTGATAAATGAATAGAACAAACTGCCAACTGATTGTGCTAATGCTAGTAGTGTGAATATGTTTAAAAATAGAATTGACAGATATTTGTTAAGGGTGGGCTACACATAGATGAGAAAATTGTTAAATATTGTTAAATCTTTAACTTGTCATTGTTCTGCCATTTTCTTAAACTGCGTGTCATTGAGTTTTCATTTTCTTTAACCGCGCGTCATTGTGCTGCCATTTTGTTTAACTATGTCATTGTTCTGCCATTTTTTTTAATTGCGTGTCATTGTGCTTTAATTTTCTTTAACTGTATGTCATTTTGCTCCATCCATTGTCTTACATACAACTATGTCCGTAATTTGGCTCGTTTGGTACATGTTTCATACCAGCGCTTAGTTATGCATATGATGCTTTCAGCTATGTGTGTGACTTATTTATGCATTTGTTGCATTTAGCTTTGTAGAAACGCTTTCTTGCTACGTAAGTACCACTTTTGTTATGTGGTAATGGATTTTAGGCATGTGTGTTTATCAGTGTTAGCTATGTAGCAACGCGTTTAACTTTCCAGTTCCAGTGTGTAGCACTTTTAATTATGCAGGTGTTGCATTTAATTATGTAGAAACGTTTTCTCGCTATGTATGTTCCACATGGAGTAACAATTTTAACTATGCATATGTCGCATTTAATGACATATATAATGTTTTTTGTTAAGTGTGAACCAGTTTTAGGCATGTAGTAACGAAAAGAATAGTTTATGCATGATATAATTGCTAGTGTGTAAAGGGGAAACGTAATGATTTGAGCTGAACAGTGAGCGCAAAAGCACACCTAATACTCAATTATTTAATTGATCACAATAGTATATGTTTATTGATGTGGAAGAGTGACGTAGTAGACATGTATCAACTGTTATTAACTAACCAAATGACGGACTTAGGTTTATGTTGGGACGATGTGTGGAGTTGCTTTTGGGGACAGTCAGACGGAGTAAATGGAGGAAATGGTGACCAGTAATGAACGAAAGACCAACAGGTGGTATATGCTATGGTGAGAGCGCTGTGTATGCCATCCGAAGAACAGTTAAACGCGTTACTACATAGTGGATGTGTTACAAACTTAGAAAAGAGCGTTACATATGTGGCAAGACGCATTAGCTAAAACTGATAAAATGTCACTCAGTTAAAAAATAATTAAAATAATCTTACCTTCAACGTCACTACGTACACATTCCATTGACATGACGCGAATTAATATGAAATCCACAACGTTCCAATGATTCAGTCTGGTACGTCCCCCGATATATAGAAAATATTCCGACCACTACTTGACCACCTTAATCTTGACTGACCGGTCTCTATGACACTTGACCTACCGTATGTGACCAGTCTCCATAATCCTACTGACCAGCCTCAAAGACCTTTGACCTCATCACTGACCATGATATGATCCACCTGACTCCAGATTGACCGGGAACGACGTTAAGCATGCCAGGATGACCCACGTCACCGAAGAGAGCCAACGATCACTCCGATGAGACCACTTATGACCGGATGTGACCATAGGACCGGAAGTGGCCCTAGACATGCCGGAAAAACCCACGTGACCGGACAGAGCCAATAATTACCCTGATGTGACGCAGATGACCGGAAGTGGCTCTAGGCATGCGTGAAAACCCACGTGATCGGATAACCAATAAGTCCCCCGATGACCGGAAGTGACCTCAGATGACCGGAGGTGCCCTGCCATTGATGTGCCAAAAACGCCCATTAACGTAGTGTAATGTGGTACTGTTACATCTGTATAAAAAGGCCACAGGAGACGTCAAGCTGAGCAACGTGACACCGTGCAACGTGTCACCGTGCAACGACGCGATCGTCGCGTTCCGAGGCACGAAGCTGGCCAGTGGTAGAGTGGACGAGTTCTGCACCCGGTGTCACTGGGGGAGGCGCGGTGTATGCTGCGTTGCAACTTGGTAGAAGCTGATGGTCGCCCATTGCTAGGACAAAAGGCCTGCGTGGTCGAGCAACTCACCAAGGTACTGGGTTTTGACGATGTCCTGTGTTCGCAGTCAGAGAGGCGTTTTTACATGTGCAGGTGGCGCTGCGATCAAAGAAGAACGGGAAGCTGAGGATTTGTTTTGATCCCAAGGACTTGAATGTTGCTGTTCAGAGAGAACACTATCCTCTTCCCACGATAGAAGACATCGCGACATGTCTGCAGGGTGCCAAGGTCTGCCCCAACCTAGATGTGAGAAATTGATTTTGGTACATTTGCCTGGATGATGCATCATCAAAGCTCACTACTTTATCATTCGGACGTTTTCGCTGGAAGAGAATGCATATTAGGATTAGCTGTGCGCCGGAGGTATTTCAGCGAAATATGTATGAACTGGTCGAGGGCACTGCTGGAGTTGAAGTAGGGGCATATGATTTTGCAGTGATTGGATGTGGCTCAACCGTGGCAGCTGCGGTCGAAAATCATGTCTAGAATCTACTGAAGTTCTCAGAGCATTGCGACCAAAAACGGTGAAACTGAACATTAAGACGTTACCGCTGAGGAAGACAGAAGCTCGTGGAGGATACGAGGCCGTGGCCAGAAGACACGTGGCCTTAGCTGACGGCGTGAAAATCCACACCGAACAGGTGCGTACAAACGTAGAAATGCCAGAGCCAGAAGATGCAAAGGCTGTGCAGTGACTGATTGGCATGGTGACGTACCTGACGAAGTATGTACAAAGATTGACATAATTCAGGTACCTCTGCGTGAACTGGCACACCAGGACACAGAGTGGGAGTGGGAACACGTACAGAAGGAAGCATTCAAGAAGACGCTGTCTCCAATGCACCTGTACTAAAATGCTACAATCTGGAGAACGAGGTCACATTGCAGTGTAATGCCTCGCTGTCTTGTTTGGGTGCAGCACTGATACAACTGAGTCAAACTGCAGGGATTACTTCACATGAGACCAGATATGCTCATATTGAGAAGGAGCTTTTGTCAATGGTGTATGCGTTATGTTCCATTTATAGCGACCTTTTGTTTTCTATCTGTGAGAAATGCTTCATTCCAATTTGTTATTTCTTTCCTAATGTTGAAGCTATCCAATGTATTTATTAGCCTCTTATGTGTTACAGTGTCAAAAGCTTTTTGGAAGTCCATATAAATGACATCTGTATAATGTTCATTATCGAGTCCCAAGGTCCAGTTGTCTAAAACCTTTATACGTTGGAGGACTGTTGAATTCCCTGATATAAAACATATTGTTTTGGCTAAATTGCCATTTTTTCTTCATATATTCAATAATATGGTTTCTAATGATCCTTTCCATGCGTTTACATAGATTTCTTGTAATGCTTACTGGGCGGTAGTTGTTTGCTAATGCCTTATTTCCTTTTTATAAATAGCTTAGCTTTTCCCTTCTTTTAAATTATTCTGAATACTAGCTGTTTTTTATCATCGACGTTTCAAATATTGTGCGTAATGGGTGACAGACTGATTTCGAAATTTCTACCAGTAGCCTGGTTCCTGTCTCATCTGGACCAGGGGATTTGTTTATGTTTAGGTTTTTAAAACCAATAATATTTTGTTGTCAGTTATTGCTAACTCTTCCATCGTTGTTTTAGTCTTCACTCCAGGTATAGTTGGCATTTACTCTGGTTCTTCGGTTGTAAATACTCTGGCGAAGTAGGTTGCAAGAATATTTCCTTTTCTCCATCATCTTGTGTAGTTTGGGATTTATTGGATCTACATTTAATTTTCTAATTCCTGGTTTGATTGTAGTTTCGGATTTATAATATTGCCAGAAAACTTTTGGGTTCTTTTTGGTTTCATTAGCTTCTTAGTTTCTTTCAAACTCCTTTCGTGTTAAGGCTCTGACTTTGTTTTTAATTTTGCTGTACTCTAGGTATTTATTCCCGTCTCTTGGTTCCCTGTAACATGTCCATAATCTATTTTTACATATAATCAATTTTATAATGTTGGCATTCAGGGGAAAATTTCCTTTCCTGTGGTTCGAGGTTTCTTTTTATGGTATGAATTTTTCTTCTAATAATTTTAATTCTATCTTAAGGATTTCCCATTGTCTGTTTACATTATTGTCAGAACCCTGAAATTTGGTTTTGCAATCTATATTTTAAAACTCAATCCTCGTATTATCAACATCTACGTTTTTGTAATACTTTCTTCTTTTAGTGTAATTATTTAGTCTGATTGTACACAGAATTTCGAAAGTTAGTATACAGTGGTCGCTTCTTCCTATGGGCTGAGGTATTCTAATCTACTATGATGTCATCATCATTTGATATAATTAAATCTAAAACATTTTGGTTATTTGAACCTCTGCCTCTAGTTGGGTCTGTCACAAAAAAGCATATCTTATACATTCTACAAATAAAAAATTATGTTGTTAGGGTTGTTGGATTTAGTTATCCAATTACTCCAAATTATGTCTGGGAGGTTGAAATCCCCTACAGTTTTCATATTAACAAGTCTTTCCAGCTAACACATCTTTACGCATTCGTAACTTTGTTCGTTATAATTAGGTCTTTAGTAAAATAAGTAAATGATAATAATAGTTACGGAAGCTAGTCACGATGGTGGCGCCAACTATTGTATATCTAGGGAAGCTAGTAACAATGGTGGCTCAAACTCCAACTGCGTAGTTATAGCCTTGATTATCCATGCTCCGGGATGTGGCGCCACCGTTTGTCGCGCACATCAGAGCCTGGACCCAAGCCGTACTTTTCGTGGTGAAGGAAATTACTTATGGGCCTAGATTCTTAGTGCATACATGATGGTGGCATCTATTGCGTAATTAGGGAAACTAGCCACAATGATGGCCGCATCTATTGTGTAATTAGGGAAACTAGCCACAATGGTGGCGGTATTTATTGTGTAATTAGGGAAACTAGCCACAATGGTGGCGGTATTTATTGCGTAATTAGGGAAACTAGCCACAATGGTGGCGGTATTTATTGCGTAATCATGGAAACTAGCCACAATGGTGGCGGTATTTACTGCGTAATTAGGGAAACTAGCCACAATGGTGGCGGCATCTATTGTGTAATCAGGGAAACTAGCCACAATGGTGGCGGTATTTATTGTGTAATTAGGGAAACTAGCCACAATGGTGGCGGTATTTATTGTGTAATTAGGGAAACTAGCCACAATGGTGGCGGTATTTATTGTGTAATTAGGGAAACTAGCCACAATGGTGGCGGTATTTATTGTGTAATTAGGGAAACTAGCCACAATGGTGGCGGTATTTATTGCTTAATCAGGGAAACTAGTCACAATGGTGGCGGCATCTATTGTGTAATCAGGGAAACTAGCCACAATGGTGGCGGTATTTATTGCGTAATTAGGGAAACTAGCCACAATGGTGGCGGTATTTATTGTGTAATCAGGGAAACTAGCCACGATGGTGGCGGTATTTATTGCGTAATCAGGGAAACTAGCCACGATGGTGGCGGTATTTATTGCGTAATTAGGGAAACTAGCCACAATGGTGGCGGTATTTATTGTGTAATTAGGGAAACTAGCCACAATGGTGGCGGTATTTATTGTGTAATTAGGGAAACTAGCCACAATGGTGGCGGTATTTATTGCGTAATTAGGGAAACTAGCCACAATGGTGGCGGTATTTATTGTGTAATTAGGGAAACTAGCCACAATGGTGGCGGTATTTATTGTGTAATCAGGGAAACTAGCCACAATGGTGGCGGTATTTATTGTGTAATTAGGGAAACTAGCCACAATGGTGGCGGTATTTATTGTGTAATTAGGGAAACTAGCCACAATGGTGGCGGTATTTATTGTGTAATTAGGGAAAGTAGCCACAATGGTGGCGGTATTTATTGCGTAATTAGGGAAACTAGCCACAATGGTGGCGGCATCTATTGTGTAATTAGGGAAACTAGCCACAGTGGTGGCAGTATCTGATGTGTAATTAGGGAAACTAGCCACAATGCTAGGTTCTGGAAAGTGGGCATCAGGCTGGCTAAAATTTTAGGCTAAATTATATACCTGTGCTAGAGTATCATTCTCTTACCTGTACCTAAACGTGATTTTGAGATGTGCATTATAGCCATGTGACGATTTGGTCTTATCACCAATGCGACTTTACTAGGACACTTGCAGCTTTACATGAACGTTTGACTCATATTGCATTACTTAGTTCACACGCAAAATTACAGAACTGTACGCTATATTATAATCACTCCTTTCTATGAAATAATTGTATTGTACATTGTTGCGACAACATAAAATCGTACAACCAGAGTTTATAGTTCTACAAAGTCCGGTGGATGGCATGCGCAGCCAAGGTAGCAATAGATGCAACCTTACATCGCAGAGAATCTCAATCCACAAGTCAAGTTGCACTGTTCAGTCGAACGAACTGGATCTGTGTGAACGTATTCTGGGCTCCACTGGGCCGCCTCAGTCGGCAATGAAGTTCCTTGACCTTATCCTTTACCTGACACCGGCAGACGACACAAACACCTATCGCCAGCCCCAGCAGCAGTATCAACGAAGGCCACAAGAGGGCGTGCGTGAGTCCGGCCAGCGTCGTCACTTTGAGCAGCACCACGTCGCGTTGTCCTGGCTTGTAGAAGCAGGTGAAATGCTGCCCGGTGTTGGCGTACTTGTCTCGGAACTTGAGCACGTGATCGACGTTATGTTGGCGATCAGAGGAGCAGACGTACAGCGAACACTAAATGAAAGACAAACATACATAGTATTACGTTAATAAATGTAATGAGTTGATACTGACAATACGTATCACCGGTGGCGGAGAGATTGGGCCATGCCCACCTTTTGCTTATTTTATTTTATTCCTGTTGCGCCACTACACGGTAGCGTGGTAAACTAATGCGTGACGAAGATTGCAACCCTCATTGCGAGCTCTTAGATACGTCACTGGGTATCACAATACCGTAAGCGGGAGATCGCGGGGGGGGGGCGGGAGGTCGGGGGAGCAGAGCGAACAGTTCACATGGATCTTAGTCGTCTAATTGAACATGTATAGAAGTTGGGCGAACAAAACAACGATAGCGGTTAACTGGAGAACAAACGGAGGGAATACATCTACGTGGCTGATTAGATGTCTGAAACCGAAGAATGTATTAATATTATAGCGGAACGTGCATAGCCCCACAACCATGACTTCTGTTTCTCTTTCAGATGTATTGTCAGCTGATATTAATAAAACCTACACAAATCAGCGACTAAAACTGAAAGTTTTCAATGACCCTCATATTCCTCTAATTTATCTGTGTTTTATTCAGTTTGAATTTGTTACGATCATTTTAGCATGAATACTTGGTAATCTCCACAAAACACTTCTAGTTCCAACATACTTTTAGATAAGCCGCGCGTGACAGTTCTGAAGTAAGCTTAATTATGGAATTCATTCTTTGGCAGTTTTTATTTTAATAGTCCATTTTCTGTAAATAATCATAATACTACATTGGAAGTGGGTTGCATGAATGCAAGAAATTACACATTCGTGTCGACGTTTTGAGAAGAAAAGATCACAACAGTGACACCGACTATCAATGGTATCGGCCTAAGTTATTGTAATCAATTACGCTACATATAGTTATAATTTATTGTTATTTAAAGATAAAGAATCACCTGTATGACCCACTTATCGTAATATCTAAGGATTGTGAGACCAAACTCTTTTCGAGTTCACGAAAGCATGACAGTCAGTCAAGAGGGACCTCGAGACTGCATTGATTGACCGGACACAAAAGTGTTTTCTTCGCGCTGCGACATACAAAGAAAGCACCGTTCGACGAGTGGGTTAATCAGTTAATCATTTGAATTGTTAATTGGATTAACTCGATTAAGTTAATTTTATTTAATTAACTTTATCAGAAAGGCTAGTTTAATTTAATTTACTTAATTAACTTTACCAAAAGGGGTTAATTTTATTTACTTTATAAATACCCAAATAACTCTCAAGTAAATGCTCATTTAATACTTGGTATTACCAGATAGTTCACAGCCATGTTACGCAGGTGTTTCCAGAATGCCGGTGTCACATCTAATAAGTACCCCCATATGATACCTACCTCCGGTTATTAATATCTAGATAATAGTTACCCCTCCCCGGTCATCATTATCTATGTAATAATGACCCCCGCTATATAAATATTACCCCCTTCGTGGGCGGATCAAGACATCCCGTCCCCCTTTATTGTGGTCGGATTTGTTTCATCAAGCCAGAATTAGTTGTCATGACAACGCGTGGTGCCGCCCTCCTGCACTTGTTCCTCAGACGAGAACATTTCTAACTTACAAACGTGGGATATTGCCACACATAACTGCCATACGTAAGTCAGCCGATGTCAATGATTTTATTAGACACAAGAGGTAACAGTATTAAACCAGGGAGGTTGAAACGTTTAAAATGTCGGATCTTTGGCACTGAGATTTCACGTTTTACCATGCTCTATACACTGCTACTACTGTTTGAACGCAGGTGCGGGGAACGCGAGATGTAGACCAGACGCGTATAAATAACGTATTATTCCTGCCAGCATCAGTTGCCACCAATATAAATTTATTTGGACAAGTCTCAACACGCAACAATAGCAGGGGCCGCCAGTATATAAATGTGTTCTTTCATCTGTGTTAACGTTGTGCTTATTAGTGGTGGCTGATGTCTGGTTGTTTTTATAGGCGTAAATTACGATTAAATGTGCACAGCTAAAGTAATCTCAACGACAATCTTCAAATATATTGTCTCTGCCCCCCCCCCATAAGGACCCTGTTACAATACGGCACAACCTCACAAGATGCTACCCCCTCACCATAGCCCAATTTGCCATGCAACAAATAAGGCTTTCCCATGATAAATCCCGAGAGGCAACACCCCATCAATATAAGCCCATCGCAAATTTACAGAAGGGATAGCTTTAAAATAGAGGGACTATTGCAATATATATTATTTTATTATATGAATTGTACGTACATGTGTACGTGAGTGTGTGCGTGCGTTGATAAGAGGATGATGAAAAGAAAATATTGTAAATAACAATAAGTGGTTAGTTATTAATAATGCAAATGCAAACTATGAGACTACAATACATGTATCTCAAAATGGTATATTAATTACTACTCACTATCTGTGATACAAACAAACATTTTAGCTCATGTAATAATAATTAATTAAGCTTATAATGTTGGAACGAACTGAAGATGTTTGCACAGTGCCTTTAGTAATAATTATGTCAGTGACAAATATATGTCAGTATTTATGTATATATCTTAGTATAAATCTGATATTTCTACGTCGTCTAATTAAACGCAGCATATCTTCTTTTTAATAAATATTGTTTATCTTCCCGTGTCACGTAAGCTACTTACGATTTCCGCCATTTTGGTAAAGGAATTAGATGTAAAATTTACAACACATGGTATTGACACCAAAAATGAAGTGTCGTAGCGAAATACCGGTTAGTTGACTTTCTTGGCTCCTGAGAAGTAGCCCAAGGCGCAAGTAGCCGCTTCTCGTCTGCAATTCATTTGGGGTCGTTACGTTAACATCACGCGTGTCAGAGAAATTCCTGTTTGTAACAACCCATGCTAATGGATAATTGTATGCAACGAAATAAAGCAGTATTATGTATCAAATTTTAAATCAGACATCAGACATAATTGACACCGAGTCAGATATAACTGTTTTGAAATAATTCGGTATACGAGATACAACGGCACAACGCTATGATTTTAACACTGCATTGAATTTGTATTAGGTAGTTATGGATTTATTTTCTAATAACACGGAATCATAAATTTGCAAGCTAATGACGTCATAACTTCGGCAAATCTATGTCTAAAGTAAACATATGAGGGTAATTAAACATATGTGTCAATAGTTTTTCTGCATGTATGCAGGTATACATATAACAGGTAGAGAAATGAAACATGACTTCTGTTTGGGAGCTTTTTAGATTGCCAACTTGAATAAAAACAAGCCAGATCTAGTGATTCATAAAACATAGTTTACAAGTTTGGCGTGCACTACCTAGTTTACAAGTTTGGCGTGCTGAACCTCTTAAATTTGTAACATTTGGAAGGTGTACGTATTTTATACGTATACGTTTGGCGTGCAGAACCTCTTAATTTGTAACATTTGTGACGCATACTTGAAGATCACCTAATCTTCACGAACACGTTATTCATTTGTCGTGCTGAAGTTCTCTGTTGTGTTTGGCATAAAGCACTCACCGCTTTGTTGGAGGGACATTTCGAGTAGGAGTAGTACGTCATGTACAGCACGGCTTCTGTCACTGCGTCCTCGCCCGGGCTACCGCCCCGTGGCTCGTAGCCTACTCTCACCGTGAGACAGGGGAAGGATGAATTGTGATCCATGCCACCGCGATGTCTGGACTCAGTGTGACGACACGACACACTCGAACTGTTGTCTAACACACTCCGTTCTACCGTGCAGATGGTCGATACAAAGTGTCGCGTGTCTCTGTATTCTTGGACGGTCGGTACGCCGATGAGGCCGAAGCCAATCAGACTGGCAGCCACCAGACACACAGACAACTGTATCAGTAGACATCGGCGATGCTTGACGCACAACCAAGGCTTCACCGCTGTCATCATCCAAAGCGGTATCAGACGTACTTCAGATGTACAGAGATGTTCCTTTCGACTATGATGTAGTCGAATAAAACTATTTCCCGCAAGGAAGATTAATTGCAATGTCATGCAAGCTCAGCTTCCAGACTAAACGCAACTAGAGAGAGAGAGAAATGATCGGCGCAACTGTGAAGTCCAACCTGTCTACATTTGTTTGCTATCTTAGAGCTTTTGTACATGGCACCTCGCAGCAGACGGTGAACGCTCCACTCAGTACGCAACAAAGATAACAAGTCGTAGCCGCTATTGCTTTTAACACTGGAGTAAATGGCTCGTGAGAAGAACACAAACATGTTATTACAGTGAGGACGCTGACCGATATGGTTTACTGACCACGAATGCCGCCTACCACCATCACGTCTCACTAGATAGCGCCCTGTCATGCCAACCAGTCACGCGTGGCTTTATTCAGTCCACTTTCAACCGACTGTTTTTTATTAAATATAACTCAAGTATCACAACCGCTAATTATAAACCCATCGCATGAACTTCTACCACTGCTGTCATTGCAGCTGCAGCAGCTGTTACTGCTGCTTCTGCTACCACAGCCATTGCTACCACAACCACGTCATCCACTACCACCACGGCCAATGCCGTCACAACCATGGCACTAGTGATAAACGTTGTAAGTATACATATAATAAGGGTATCTGTTTTAACTCATGCACGTACGTATATATATATATATATATATATATATATATATATATATATATATATATATATATATATATATATATATATATATATATATATATATATATCCAGTAAAACGAAGTAATGAAACAAATAATGTGTTAGTAACAAAGTCAAACACATGCATGTGTGCTCATGTGTGCTCATGTGTGCTCATGTGTGCTCATGTGTGCTCATGTATGCTCATGTATGCTCATGTATGCTCATGTGTGCTCATGTGTGCTCATGTATGCTCATGTATGCTCATGTGTGCTCATGTGTGCTCATGTGTGCTCATGTGCAGGCCATTTATGAACAGTCATCAACCAGATTCTGTGTTGCACAATACAATATCGCTAGTCGACGGCTAAAAAGCCACCCGGCGGACTCAAATAGAGTAGGGTGTCTTGTGTGTGCGGACGCTTGACCGAGTAACTGCCTAGTGTGCCATTTATAACAGTCGTAAACCAGGTACTGTGTTTCACAATACTTGATTCTATGTTGCGCAATACCAACATTGCTATTCCACTACAACTAAAACCCCAGTGGGCTAAACCGAGCAACGTGTCATGTATAAGGGAACAACGAGGAAGAACGCATAAGAAAGGAGAAGACACCATCGCTGATGCCTATTCACTTCAAAGACAATTGACTAACACTTATCAAAGTCATCAGCTGCATTCACTGGGTGGTTTAGAAGATTTGGTAAACTAGCCGGTTGACAATAAATACGACAATAAATATTGTATTTCCCAAAATGTTTTTACATATGTCTAAGTGTAATTTATGTTCACTATAAACGCATAATAAGCTTAATTAAATGCTAATTGTATATTTTCAGTGTACATCGAAACACGCCATACAATTGGATTGTGATGTACATCCAAAAAGCTGTCCACAGTACTGATCATTTTCCATTATGTGTTGTGACTAAAATAGACCACGCCCTGAATATACATGGTGGAAATGCAGACTATAGAGCACCAGACACAAAACATCTCAACAATGAGGCGACTATTTCTTACAAATCAGGCCGCTCCTTGTGTTCGCTTCAGTTCATTTCCATAATAGGCCTACAACCCGCACGATGCGTGATACCGCTGGTGATGTGATACCGCTGGTGATGTCTGTGTGAACCACTACAACAGAGCAGTTGACGCCTCAAGAACTAACTCCGTTCCACGGAGACAAATGGCCCTTATGCTTGTCCACAAGGACAAGCAGTTGGATGCAGAATGAACCAATTAAGTCTTCAAAAAGAACACGCGTTTAACGCTAATATTCCAACAAGGAACAACTATGCATTGTTCTGCAATTCGTAGATCTCGATACGATGTTACAACAGGAAGACCTCATAGAGTTCATTGAGTGTGACACTGGCATTACAGGACTAGTTCTCGCAGCTAAGATTCTAGCGTCCCTCAGCAGGTATAGCGTTGATCCGAATCTTTTTGCGTGGCCAGTGTTATGATGGTGCGTCCAACATGGCATGGACAAGAAAGGGAGCTGCAGCCATCATCACATGTCAGTTCAAGCAGACCCTATACCTACACTGTGCATCGCATTGCCTGAACTTGGTTGTAGTGACAAGCTAACATGATACATAATGTGAGTTGTCGAACGTGCTGCTAAATACTTTGGATGGCACCCCAAGCGTCAGCAGGCGCTGTAAAATGCAATGAGTGCCACACAGCTTCACGATATGTGTCGCACTCGGTGTGTTCAGTACCTTGATGCCCTAGAGACATCCCATGCACTAATGTCACCCGTTATTGCATGCTTGGATATCATTTTTTGATTTTTTGATCTGTGCACTAGTCATCACCAACAAGTACGTGGGGTATTTGAGAGCTCTCATCTGTAGCCTGCAGGCTGAAGCAAAGGACGTGGTGTAGGCAGTTTTTGAAATTGACGTGGTTGTGAGTGTATTGCAAGATGTTCGAAACAACATTGACAAACACCAAGCCGAGCGTTATCGTGGAGTTGAGGAAGTGTGCAGTTCCATAGGTGTTGCACCATCTCTGGAAAGGCGATGCGACCGACAGGAACACCGCAACAACATGCCTGCTGATGATCCATCAATATACTACCGTCGCTGTATCTCCGTGCCAATGGTCGATCATCTCCTCTCAGAACTGCACACAAGGTACAGTTCTCACCATCGAAAGGCCATGCTGGGACTAAATTTGGTACACTCTGTCTTAGTCGCCCTGTCAGCAGACGACGTACGGTCCAATCTCACCAAGACTTTTTACAAAGAGGACATCCATTCCTCTGATAGTGTGAACAGCGAGTTGCACAGCTGGAATATTAAGTGGGAACTACCCATGCAGCGGTGTGGCAAGAAGTGCCTCCCCAACTCTCCGTGACTCGTTCTGTCCCATGCAAATAATCGTTTTCCAAATGTTTGGGTGCTTCTGTGCACTTTGTGCACATTGCCTGTGACAAGCTGTTCAAGTGAAAGGTCACACAGTGAACTTAAACGCATAACAACATGTTTTCGCTCAACAAGCGGCAAAGAGCGTCTCATTGGTCTGCTGCACCTGCATCATGATGTGCCATTTTGTGTCGAATTTGTAATTGATGAGTTTGCCCGACGTCATCCTCGACGAAATCAACTAGGCAAGATGAAATAAATGTGACTTTAAAATATAGTTTCATGGTTGGTTATTATGGCCACCAACTGGTGACTTAGGCTTATTAAAATGAAATTGCAACGTGACTAATGTGTTACATTGCGGGAGTTAACATTTTGAATTAATTGTTTGAAGTTGGTCAGTTGATGTCTATGTTTGTAAGCATCATGATCGTAAGAACAATGCATAATGTCATAAATGTGTTAGGTCACCACCACTCACACCCAACCCCTTAAAAATAATTGTAAACGAATGAATGAATGAATGAAACGTTGGTGGCTTTGTTCTGTATCCTGAAAAGACCTTGCCGACAATACTTACATATTGTTTTAGAATGCACGAAATGAGTCTAACTTTTAAAACAAATTCGGGGAACATGCCCCCGGACACCCTAGCTTTACGGTGATACCCGTTTGGAAACCCAACAACACATCAATCCTGTATACGCCACTGTAATAAGAGATTCTATTAGTGCTATGTTTATATGGTAAGAACGTCGGGTTCTCAATCGAGAGAACCCGGGTTCGAATCCTCTTGCTGCCGTTTCGAAGCATTGCCACTTTCGTTCACCCCGCATTGCTTAAGTTCACTCAGCTGTAAATGAGTACCTGGTTACAGACAGTGGTGTATATGCGAACGAATAATTTCGCGCAATAATTGCAGCGTGGCTGAATGCTTCCAAGAGAAGTCGAGATGGTGTTGTAATGAACAGGTCCCCAGGGGTGAAGTGTAAAGCATTTTGAACAGTCCCAATGACTGGATACCGCGCTGTGTAAGAACGTATCTTTTTACCTGTAAATCCGCAATCCACCCTCCCTTATTTATATGGGAGGGCGTACGTTTGTGTAGAGGCGGGTTATGGTGTACTGGAGCCCTGGGGCAAATTAGAATAGTGAGGTCACACCCCGGGATTGGTCATTTTAATGCATTGTAAATTGCACTAATAATACACTCACTACGCGGCCTGCCGACGAAACCAGCCGCATGTCACATCTTTACGCATTCGTAACTTTGTTCGTTATAATTAGGTATCTAGTAAAATAATTAAATAATAATAATAGTTACGGAAGCTAGTCACGATGGTGGCGCCAACTATTGTATATCTAGGGAAGCTAGTAACAATGGTGGCTCCAACTCCAACTGCGTAGTTATAGCCTTGATTATCCATGCTCCGGGATGTGGCGTCACCGTTTGTCGCGCACATCAGAGCCTGGACCCAAGCCGTACTTTTTATGGTGAAGGAAATTACGTATGGGCCTAGATTCTTAGTGCATACACAATTAGATTACTTAGGGTCTCATCTGGGGATTTGGCTAATCCATTAAATAACAGTGAACTTTTATCAGTTTATACGATGCAATTCGAATCAACTTTAAACTGTCACACTGAAATGTTAAATCATGCAAAATAACTTTGTAGTGAAGAATATTGATAATGACGCTGATTGGTTGCTGGCGATTCACGGGTACGCGTACACAAAATGGAGTGGGTGGCAATCACACCATGCTATTGAAGCCAGATTCTCTTCTCGGCGAGTTCGCGAAGGTGAGCAAGAGTTGGATACAGGTGCGACTAGTATAGTTAGGCAAGCTAGCTACAATTGTGTAATCAGGGAAACTAGCCACAATGGTGGTGGCATCTATTGCGTAATTAGGGAAACTAGCCACAATGGTGGCGGTATTTATTGTGTAATTAGGGAAACTAGCCACAATGGTGGCGGCATCTATTGTGTAATTAGGGAAACTAGCCACAATGGTGGCGGCATCTATTGTGTAATTAGGGAAACTAGCCACAATGGTGGCGGTATTTATTGTGTAATTAGGGAAACTAGCCACAATGGTGGCGGCATCTATTGTGTAATTAGGGAAACTAGCCACAATGGTGGCGGCATCTATTGTGTAATTAGGGAAACTAGCCACAATGGTGGCCGCATCTATTGCGTAATCAGGGAAACTAGCCACAATGGTGGCGGCATCTATTGTGTAATTAGGGAAACTAGCCACAATGGTGGCGGTATTTATTGTGTAATTAGGGAAACTAGCCACAATGGTGGCGGCATCTATTGTGTAATTAGGGAAACTAGCCACAATGATGGCGGCATCTATTGTGTAATTAGGGAAACTAGCCACAATGGTGGCGGTATTTATTGTGTAATTAGGGAAACTAGCCACAATGGTGGCGGCATCTATT
Source organism: Lamellibrachia satsuma (assembly GCA_033239005.1). Lineage (NCBI taxonomy): Eukaryota > Metazoa > Annelida > Polychaeta > Sabellida > Siboglinidae > Lamellibrachia > Lamellibrachia satsuma. The sequence goes on along the minus strand of BSQZ01000038.1, from coordinate 132,902 downwards.
GTGTAATTAGGGAAACTAGCCACAATGGTGGCGGCATCTATTGTGTAATTAGGGAAACTAGCCACAATGGTGGCCGCATCTATTGCGTAATCAGGGAAACTAGCCACAATGGTGGCGGCATCTATTGTGTAATTAGGGAAACTAGCCACAATGGTGGCCGCATCTATTGTGTAATCAGGGAAACTAGCCACAATGGTGGCCGCATCTATTTTGTAATTAGGGAAACTAGCCACAATGGTGGCCGCATCTATTGTGTAATCAGGGAAACTAGCCACAATGGTGGCGGTATTTATTGTGTAGTCATGGAAACTAGCCACAATGGTGGCGGTATTTATTGCGTAATCAGGGAAACTAGCCACAATGGTGGCGGTATGTATTGTGTAGTCAGGGAAACTAGCCACAATGGTGGCGGTATTTATTGTGTAGTCAGGGAAACTAGCCACAATGGTGGCGGTATTTATTGCGTAATTAGGGAAACTAGCCACAATGGTGGCCGCATCTATTGCGTAATCAGGGAAACTAGCCACAATGGTGGCGGCATCTATTGTGTAATTAGGGAAACTAGCCACAATGGTGGCGGTATTTATTGCGTAATCAGGGAAACTAGCCACAATGGTGGCGGTATGTATTGTGTAGTCAGGGAAACTAGCCACAATGGTGGCGGTATTTATTGTGTAGTCAGGGAATCTAGCCACAATTGTGGCGGTATTTATTGTGTAGTCATGGAAACTAGCCACAATGGTGGCGGTATTTATTGTGTAATCAGGGAAATTAGCCACAATGGTGGCGGTATTTATTGTGTAATCAGGGAAATTAGCCACGATGGTGGCGGTATTTATTGCGTAATTAGGGAAACTAGCCACAATGGTGGCGGTATTTATTGCGTAATTAGGGAAACTAGCCACAATGGTGGCGGCATCTATTGTGTAATTAGGGAAACTAGCCACAATGGTGGCGGCATCTATTGTGTAATCAGGGAAACTAGCCACAATGGTGGCGGCATCTATTGTGTAATTAGGGAAACTAGCCACAATGGTGGCCGCATCTATTGTGTAATCAGGGAAACTAGCCACAATGGTGGCCGCATCTATTGCGTAATCAGGGAAACTAGCCACAATGGTGGCGGCATCTATTGTGTAATTAGGGAAACTAGCCACAATGGTGGCGGTATTTATTGTGTAATTAGGGAAAGTAGCCACAATGGTGGCGGTATTTATTGCGTAATTAGGGAAACTAGCCACAATGGTGGCGGCATCTATTGTGTAATTAGGGAAACTAGCCACAGTGGTGGCGGTATTTATTGCGTAATTAGGGAAACTAGCCACAATGGTGGCGGTATTTATTGTGTAATTAGGGAAACTAGCCACAATGGTGGCCGCATCTATTGCGTAATCAGGGAAACTAGCCACAATGGTGGCGGTATTTATTGTGTAATTAGGGAAACTAGCCACAATGGTGGCGGTATTTATTGTGTAATTAGGGAAACTAGCCACAATGGTGGCGGCATCTATTGTGTAATTAGGGAAACTAGCCACAATGGTGGCGGCATCTATTGTGTAATTAGGGAAACTAGCCACAATGGTGGCGGTATTTATTGTGTAATTAGGGAAACTAGCCACAATGGTGGCGGCATCTATTGTGTAATTAGGGAAACTAGCCACAATGGTGGCGGCATCTATTGTGTAATTAGGGAAACTAGCCACAATGGTGGCCGCATCTATTGCGTAATCAGGGAAACTAGCCACAATGGTGGCGGCATCTATTGTGTAATTAGGGAAACTAGCCACAATGGTGGCGGTATTTATTGTGTAATTAGGGAAACTAGCCACAATGGTGGCGGCATCTATTGTGTAATTAGGGAAACTAGCCACAATGATGGCGGCATCTATTGTGTAATTAGGGAAACTAGCCACAATGGTGGCGGTATTTATTGTGTAATTAGGGAAACTAGCCACAATGGTGGCGGCATCTATTGTGTAATTAGGGAAACTAGCCACAATGGTGGCGGCATCTATTGTGTAATTAGGGAAACTAGCGACAATGGTGGCCGCGTCTATTGCGTAATCAGGGAAACTAGCCACAATGGTGGCGGCATCTATTGTGTAATTAGGGAAACTAGCCACAATGGTGGCCGCATCTATTGTGTAATCAGGGAAACTAGCCACAATGGTGGCCGCATCTATTTTGTAATTAGGGAAACTAGCCACAATGGTGGCCGCATCTATTGTGTAATCAGGGAAACTAGCCACAATGGTGGCGGTATTTATTGTGTAGTCATGGAAACTAGCCACAATGGTGGCGGTATTTATTGCGTAATCAGGGAAACTAGCCACAATGGTGGCGGTATGTATTGTGTAGTCAGGGGAAACCAGCCACAATGGTGGCGGTATTTATTGTGTAGTCAGGGGAAACTAGCCACAATGGTGGCGGTATTTATTGCGTAATTAGGGAAACTAGCCACAATGGTGGCCGCATCTATTGCGTAATCAGGGAAACCAGCCACAATGGTGGCGGCATCTATTGTGTAATTAGGGAAACTAGCCACAATGGTGGCGGTATCTATTGTGTAATCAGGGAAACTAGCCACAATGGTGGCGGTATGTATTGTGTAGTCAGGGAAACTAGCCACAATGGTGGCGGTATTTATTGTGTAGTCAGGGAAACTAGCCACAATTGTGGCGGTATTTATTGTGTAGTCATGGAAACTAGCCACAATGGTGGCGGTATTTATTGTGTAATCAGGGAAATTAGCCACAATGGTGGCGGTATTTATTGTGTAATCAGGGAAACTAGCCACGATGGTGGCGGTATTTATTGCGTAATTAGGGAAACTAGCCACAATGGTGGCGGTATTTATTGCGTAATTAGGGAAACTAGCCACAATGGTGGCGGCATCTATTGTGTAATTAGGGAAACTAGCCACAATGGTGGCGGCATCTATTGCGTAATCAGGGAAACTAGCCACAATGGTGGCGGCATCTATTGTGTAATTAGGGAAACTAGCCACAATGGTGGCGGTATTTATTGTGTAATTAGGGAAACTAGCCACAATGGTGGCGGTATTTATTGTGTAATCAGGGAAACTAGCCACGATGGTGGCGGTATTTATTGTGTAATTAGGGAAACTAGCCACAATGGTGGCGGTATTTATTGCGTAATTAGGGAAACTAGCCACAATGGTGGCGGCATCTATTGTGTAATTAGGGAAACTAGCCACAATGGTGGCGGCATCTATTGCGTAATCAGGGAAACTAGCCACAATGGTGGCGGCATCTATTGTGTAATTAATGAAACTAGCCACATTGGTGGCGGTATTTATTGTGTAATTAGGGAAACTAGCCACAATGGTGGCGGTATTTATTGTGTAATTAGGGAAACTAGCCACAATGGTGGCCGCATCTATTGTGTAATCAGGGAAACTAGCCACAATGGTGGCCGCCTCTATTGCGTAATCAGGGAAACTAGCCACAATGGTGGCGGCATCTATTGTGTAATTAGGGAAACTAGCCACAATGGTGGCGGTATTTATTGCGTAATTAGGGAAACTAGCCACAATGGTGGCGGCATCTATTGCGTAATCAGGGAAACTAGCCACAATGGTGGCGGTATGTATTGTGTAGTCAGGGAAACTAGCCACAATGGTGGCGGTATTTATTGTGTAGTCAGGGAAACTAGCCACAATTGTGGCGGTATTTATTGTGTAGTCATGGAAACTAGCCACAATGGTGGCGGAATTTATTGTGTAGTCAGGGAAACTAGCCACAATGGTGGCGGTATTTATTGTGTAATCAGGGAAACTAGCCACAATGGTGGCGGTATTTATTGTGTAATCAGGGAAACTAGCCACAATGGTAGCGGTATTTATTGTGTAAATAGGGAAATTAGCCACAATGTTGGCGGTATTTATTGCGTAATTAGGGAAACTAGCCACAATGGTGGCGGTATTTATTGTGTAATCAGGGAAACTAGCCACAATGGTGGCGGTATTTATTGCGTAATTAGGGAAACTAGCCACAATGGTGGCGGCATCTATTGTGTAATCAGGGAAACTAGCCACAATGGTGGCGGTATTTATTGTGTAATCAGGGAAACTAGCCACAATGGTGGCGGTATTTATTGTGTAATCAGGGAAACTAGCCACAATGGTGGCGGTATTTATTGTGTAATTAGGGAAACTAGCCACAATGGTGGCGGTATTTATTGCGTAATCAGGGAAAATAGCCACAATGGTGGCGGTATTTATTGTGTAATTAGGGAAACTAGCCACAATGGTAGCGGTATCTGATGTGTAATTAGGGAAACTAGCCACAATGGTGGCGGTATCTGATGTGTAATTAGGGAAACTAGCCACAATAGTGGCGCCATTTATCGTATAGTTAGAGAACCTAGCAATAATGGCTAATGTCTTTGTGGGGAAAAATGTCACCCCAACGTTTCCCGACCGACCGACCGAACGAACGAACGACTATATTCGAGTCGAAACATTCAAATGAAACAAATAACGGTCAAATTATATTAACAAATTGTCGTTCAATATGTATAGTAACCATGCACAGTGCATATCTTTTCTACGGAACATTGCATTATTAAACAGGTTGCACGTAAGAACACATTTAATTACCTTTTTGAAGCTCGAATTCACATATTCAACCTGCCTTGACAGCCATCTTGCCCCTTTTATTCGCCAGATGGCGTTTGAAATCAAAGTCCTCGCTGCGAAATTATTTGGTGTGGCTGGCCCGCGACTTTGATTTAGATTTAACAAGATTTAACAAGATTTGCCATCCAAGCCAAAGGCCCAGATGGCAAGTGGACAAGGAAGCCATTGGCTTATCGAGAGTCCAACAATGTTCACCTACTTATAACCCGCCCTCCTGATATATGTGTCAACCTTGTTTTTAAACATATTCACGCTGCTAGCAGTTACACAATCTGTAGACAGTTTGTTCCATTCATTTACTGTCCTCTGTGAGAACGAGTGCTTCCTGATGTCCAATCTACATTGATCCTTTACTAATTTTACCTCATGTCCTCTAGTTCTGCTATCCTTCTTGAGTGAGAAAAACATATTTCTATCAATATTTTCATACCCATTCAATATCTTAAAAACTTCAATCTGATCTCCTCTTAACCTCCTTGTCTCTAGAGTTGTTAAACCACATTCTTTCAGGCGTTCTTCATAACTAAGGTCTCTAAGTTCTGGAATCATTTTAGTTGCTCTCCTTTGTATGCGTTCAAGCGTATCTATATCCTTCTTACGATATGGTCTCCATGCTTGTATACAGTATTCTAAATGAGGTCTAACTATTGCTTTATAAAGAGGTATAATTAACTTTTTTCCCTTGTATGTTATGTTTCTTCTAATCAATCCAAGAATTTGATTACCCTTTGAAGCTGCAATACCACACTGCTCTGAAACTTTCATATCAGCGCTTATTGTAACTCCTAAGTCCTTTTCTTTTACAGTAGTACCAAGAACAGTAGCTCCCATTTTATAGTTTACATTCAAGTTCCCATGTCCTGTATGTAGGCATTTACATTTCCCAAAATTGAACAGCATCTGCCATTTCTCAGACCATTTCACTAATCTGTCTAGATCGTTTTGTAAATGTTGTTTATCACCATCAGTATTAACCTTTCTAAACAGTTTTGTGTCGTCCGCAAATTTCAGTACGTTACTTGTTATACTGTCGTCCAAGTCATTGATATAAATTAAGAATAATATAGGTCCTAATACTGATCCTTGAGGTACCCCACTCAAAACCGATTTCCAATTTGAAACTTCGCCATCTACTACAACTCGTTGTCTTCTGTCAGTCAGCCATTGTTCTATCCAGTCAGTTATGCTATCCCCGATACCATGGGCTTTTAATTTAAGTAGCAATCTTTGATGTGGCACTTTGTCAAAAGCTTTCTGAAAATCTAAGTAGATAATATCTACTGGCGATCCCTCGTCTATCCACTTAGTGATTTCTTCCAAAAAACATAACACATTTGTTAAGCATGACCTCGCTTTAAGGAATCCATGTTGAGATTAATTTAATAATTTATGCTTAACGAGGAAGTCCACCATATGGTCTTTAATTAACCTTTCTAATAATTTACAAATCACTGACGTTAAACTCACTGGTCTGTAATTCTCTGACTTATTTCTCGAACCCTTTTTAAATAATGGTATGATGTTTGCTTCTTTCCATTCAAACGGAACAACTCCCTCTTTTAATGACAAGTTGAATACTCTTGCAAGTGGTATACTGATTTGATCTACTGTTTCCATTAGTAATTTTGGAGGAATCCCATCCACTCCCGGTGATTTGTTATCCTTCATTGCCTTTATTTTCCTAGCTACCAATTCTGGAGTTACAACTAACGGTCCTAAATAGTCAGATTTAGTCCCCTGAAATTTAGCATCAGCAACTGGTAATGAACTAATATCTTCTTTTGTAAACACTGAACTGAAGTAACCATTTAGGTCTTCCGCCATTAAAAACCCCTGTGATATTATATTTCCAGCACTGTCTTCTAGAGGTCCAACCTTGTCTTGTACGTTTTGTTTACTCTGACATATGCATAAAAACTCTTGCTGTCAGTTTTTATGTTACATGCCAGTTTTTGCTCATAGCTTCTTTTAGATTGTCTGATTTCAGTTGTAGCTGCATTAAGTGCCTCTTTGTATTTTGCATAGTCTTCTTCCTTTCTGGTACGCCTATAAACCCTCCACATAGTTTGTTTTAGCATTATTTTTCTAATTGCCTCTTTTGACACGTGTTTCTTTCTACACCGTTTTCCTTGTTTTCGGAAGGGAACAAATTTATCAATGATACTCTCAATTTCATATTTTAGAATATTCCAACATTCAATTGCAGTCTTATTCATCAGCATGTTATTCCAATCTAGCTGTGCTAAGTATTTTCTCATATCTTTGTAGTTACCTTTGTGGAAGTTTCTCTTGTACGTTTTCTTATTTTTACTTTCTGATTTTACATTGATGTCAAAATGTATTTGATTATGGTCACTATTACCCAATGGTTCAAATATTTTTACATTGTCCACTAATTCTTTTTGTGATGACAAAACTATATCTAATACATTTTCTCCCCTGGTTGGTTCTAGTACGTGCTGAGTAAGAAAGCTATCCTGGATTAAACATAGAAATTGTTGATCCTCAATCCCTGTGCTCTCTAGAGAATTCCATTGTATGTGTCCATGGTTAAAATCTCCCATTATGATACATTCCCTTTACTAACTTCCTTTATAGCGTTTTTATTTTTGTGTTGTCCTCTTCGTTTATGTTTGGACTTCGGTAAACTAATCCAACAGTTAATTTTGAATTTCCTGAAACAATTTTGCACCAAACAGCTTTATCGCAATCTGCTTCCCTTTCTAGTTTTATTTCATAAGCCTGAATAGATTCTTTAACATATAAAATAACTCCCCCGCCCCTTCTTCCTATTCGATCTTTCCTAAACATTACGTATCCTGTCAGTCCCAATTCAGCATCTGTTATATCTATGTTGGCCCATGATTCAGTTATACCAATTATGTGAGGGTCAATATCTTCTACCATAATGTTTAATTCGTTTTTCTTATTTACTATGCTCCTTGCATTTAAACATACGCATCTATAACCTTTTTCAGAGATGTTTTTCGGATGATTTGATATTGGTTTATCTGTGCTAGTGGTCTCTTGTTCTGCTTGAGACACCTCTAGGTAACCCCCCTGCACTTCTAGTTTAAAGAATGTTTACTTCCAAAAATATTTGTCATTGTACCCAAGTCGCTATCTACTGCTGCTGAAAGTTTGTCCGCAAATACTGCCGCCCCCTTTCCACTTAAATGAAGCCCATCCTTCATGTACATATCACCCCTCCCAACAAAACTTTCCCATAAATCCACAAATCCAACTTCCTCTTCCCTACACAGCCTCTGGACTAACATGTTAATTGCCATCCCCGACAATTTCGATATTTATGACCCTCCTGCCCATCACAGGTAAAATCCCTGACAGTATTACCTGCTCAACCCGCGTCTGTTTTAGTGTTCTGACCAACTGCCTATATTTCCTAACTATGGCAGTTGTACCCTCCTCTCTACGTTATTTGTCCCTACATGTACTAAAACAGATCCACCCTTACCCGAGCCTACGATGTTTTTTACCCTCTCAGTTATCGCCTCTATTTTGGCTCCAGGCAAGCAGACCACCACATCATCTCCCTTGTTTAAGACTCTGTCGGTCTTCCTAACTATCGAATCCCCCACAAACACCCTCGCTCTCTTCCTCACCCCCTCTATCACTGCTGCAGAATAACTCTTCCTTTCGATCCCCTCCATCACATTCTGTCCTGACCCCTTCCCTTCCGTCTTCCCACTCCCCTTCTCCTTCCCTCCTGTCTCCCCTACTCCCCTCTCCTTCACTCCGGTTGTTTTCCTCCCGTCTCCCCCACTCCCTTCTCCTTCCCTCCCTGTCTCCGCTACTCCCCTCTCCTTCACCCCGGTTGTCTTCCCTCCCGTCTCCCCCACTCCCTTCTCCTTCCCTCCTGTCTCCCCTACTCCCCTCTCCTTCACCCCGGTTGTCTTCCCTCCCGTACCTTTCCTTCCCGTCTCCTTACGTCCTGTCTCCCTATGACCTGTCACCTTCCCTCCTCTCAGCTTCCTCCCAGGCTGAGGTGAGCTCTCCCTAGCATCTCTTGTGTCTTTCCCCACTTTATCGTCTACTGTTCCCTCACCGGAACTACTGGCACAACTCCCCTGTTCCCTTCCCACCATTGCCACAACGAGCAGTCTCAGCTCTTCCAACTCCACCTCTATTTCCTTCATCCTTGCGCATCCCCTACACTCAAAATTAAAACTATCTGCCTGGACCTCAGCCCAGGACTTTGAGAGTAGCCAAGAAAGTGTTTTAGAATGTCGCATGGGTGGGCGCGTCTAGTCATCATATTTGATGTGCTGACAAAGAATGGCGCCTTAAAAGTACCAAGAATGATCATTTTAATAGTAAAATGATGTTATGTAGTATAAACAATATTTATTGACGGCTCAAATGTGTTTGAATGCATGTTAATAACTGCGAAATTGAGGTGGGCACGGAATCTAGAAAAGTACTCACACGTGTGTTGCAAATCTAGCTAGGGTATCAATCACCAATTTGTACCTAAACGTCATTTTGAGTTGTGTATCGTAGCCATATGACGATTAGGCTCTAACATCAATGTGACTTTATTAGAACACTTGCAGTTTTACATGAACGTTCACACGCAAACTCACCGAACTGTAGAGGTCTATGCTATATTATAATCACTTTTGTTTATGAAATAATTGTACTGCGTATTGTTGGGACAAAATCGTGCCATCAGAGCGCATAAATTGCCATCAACGCGGTTAATATTTCGGTGGATGACGGCACTTTCCTTTTTGTTAGTTCTAGATACCCACTGTTCTGGCGTTCGGTTTTCAGGTTTTCATTATTACTAGCTTACATCCGTCCATGTAGCAAAAGAGGTGAAACTACATTTGATTTTCAAACAGACCCGTTATAACGTTTCTTGGGATTCATGCAAAATTTGTCATACAATTTGTTCTGCAACATTTCACAGCACTCTGGTGCTCCATTAACACACATGCTGTGTGAAATTCGACGAAATCACGTAACTTTCAGAAAGACACACCCAAAGCAGATGCCCCTCAATTCCGGCCCAGTCCGGTGAATGATTTAGAAATGTTGGTTTGTTGTCATCGAAATAAAGATCTATTGAAGTAGTAAAAAAAGCATTAACTTTACCAACGTATCCGATGTGAAAGTACTCGGGACAAAACCACTCGTTAAACAGCCACAAAAGTAGTTATTTAAAGTTATTTTCTACCTGTCTGACAAAGACAAACACAGTGGGCGATTTGAGTGTTAAACCACTCTGTGGCATTTCTTAGCCATAGACCACATGTACGATCAGTCCGCCTTTATCCAAATAAATAGTTCCTGGGATAGTAATGAATGTGCGTCTTTATTAAATTCAGGAGTTATTTTTTATCAAAACTATCAAAACCATGTGCATTGCCTGAATCCCAGATGTATGGAGTGCAATTGGAATTAAGTACATCAATGTTCGGATCCGGACCATTTTCGGACCATTTATCCGGAAAATTTTAAAATAATTGTTTTTCTATGTTTTTTTCTACCAGCTCATTGCTGTACAGTAATCTATTATATTATTGTAAGTTAAGTCAATGGGGCTCCCAGGAAGACGGCAACACGACATGGGACCACCATGCAGCACAACATTATTGTTTACGCAATCATATATGTAATTTTGTCATCAATGTTGTTGTAGCTACAAAATATTTTTTTTATTTAGGTGCGCAAAGGGCAGATATGATTATCGAATGTTGTATTTTATGGCACTTTCCCGGTCCAAATAGCGCTGCGAAAATGCACCCGCCTCTGTTGAACACAGGGCGGCCTGTACGACAGACAGGGGGGTCTGTACGACAGACAGATCGGCCTGTACGACAGACAGGGCGGCCTGTACGACAGACAGGGCGGCCTGTACGACAGACAGGGCGGCCTGTACGACAGACAGGGCGGCCTGTACGACAGACAGGGCGGCCTGTACGACGGACAGGGCGGCCTGTACGACAGACAGGGCGGCCTGTACGACAGACAGGGCTGCCTATACGACAGACAGGGCGGCCTGTACGACAGACAGGGCGGTCTGTACGACAGACAGGGCGGCCTGTACGACTGACAGGACGGCCTGTACGACAGACAGGGCGGCCTGTACGACCGACAGGGCTGCCTGTACGACAGACAGGGCGGCCTGTACGACAGACAGGACGGCCTGTACGACAGACAGGGCGGCCTGTACGACAGACGGGGCGGTCTGTACGACCGACAGGGCTGCCTGTACGACAGACAGGGCTGCCTGTACGACAAACAGGGCGGCCTGTACGACAGACAGGGCGGCCTGTACGACGGACAGGGCGGCCTGTACGACAGTGATCTCTCAGGTATTAGTACAGACCTTCTCTGGATCGTCAAAACTATGGTAAAATATGCACAAACTGTTATATGGCTTTGCATGTATGGATGTTCTAAAACAAACAAACTTCACTTCACTGCATAAATATGGGCAGAGGATGAACGGACGCAGATGTGAATAACAAGCTAGATTAGGACGGTGGAACGAAGACAGTACACAAGGAGAAGAACACGAAAGAGAGTGGAACAGGAATTAGGCGAAGAACAACAGGTAAACAGAAAAAGCAAGTGGAGCAACATTTGAAATGATTGTGTCAAAGGGAATAAAAACAAACAACGATTGCATGAAATCATATTATATAACATCTTGTAGTATATATCCACGACACCGGAAAATTCATTAGAATTCAACTAGTTAATAATTCCAAATAATAATCTGTTCTACAAGCCTGTCACGATTATGTGTAGTTTTCCTGCGATTATCGCAAGCTTCGACGTGACGTCACTGGTGACAAGGAAGTGTTACGAGACTGGGACTTTCCATTCCTTCACCGCACCTTTGACAGCGACAGCGGTTGTTTAGAAGCGAGCGTCAGAATGGTTTATTGTGCGGCATTCGGTTGTAATGCAAACAGCAGTAAGAATAGAAAAACATATAGTTGGCCTAAGTTCCCTACGGAGCCAACTTTGCTTTAATAAAGCAAACTTCAAGCCGACGAAACACAGCCGGCTTTCGTCGCTTCTGGAAAGCTTGGTTCGACCGCCATCCGGACCAGAGAATATGGCAGCCCTGGGTTATCCAGGTACTAAAATCTCTTTGTAAGAGGATGTTGTGCCAACATTATTCCCAGTAGCGGAAGCTATGTTGATGCCATCTATCCGTAGCACACAGGCAACGATACGGGCGTCGACGACCACGGTCCACAAAGCAAACTGTCAGTGAGCTGTTAGCGCGGTTACAGGTAATGTCGGCCCACGGTGAATTCGGCCCGGTGAATTCGAGCAGCATTCTTTGGATACTTCGGCCCGCAACTTTGGTGACTTCGGTCTCAGAGCGCAACGTTCAAGGTGATCTCGGCACAAACGATTTTGTACCGAGCACATGAATATTAATGTATGCCTTACTGTGAATAAAGCGTACATTCTCTCAATTGTTAATTGATTTAGTTCCACATTGTTAGTTTGTAACCGCTTTTATAACTTTCCTTTCCTTTCGCGCATAAAATACGGCGCTGTTTTATCACTTAATACGCAGTCAGCGAGACAATTATTAGAACTTATACAATTCGTTGTATCCTTAAATTCTTAAAATTCATTTCATACAATATATTACAACAAAAACTATAATATTATATACACTGGAATAACTTAAATAAATGAAATTACAATTACAATAATATATTGTTTCCATGTTTAAGATTTTTATGCGTTACCCCTGTTCAGGGGAAATTCTCCATTGGTTTACATATGTGCGCCACTAACTAGTGGGTGACTAAGATTGCCCCCTTTGTCCTCCCCTTTGGTCTCCCCTTTGGCCTCTTTCTTTGGCCTCCCCCTTTGGCCTCCCCTTTGTCCTCCCCTTTGGTCTCCCCCTTTGGCCTCCCCTTTGTCCTCCCCTTTGGTCTCCCCCTTTGGTCTCCCCCTTTGGCCTCCCCCTTTGGCCTCCTCCTTTGGCCTCCCGTTTGGCCACCTCCTTTGGCCTCCCCCTTTGGCCTCCTCCTTTGGCCTCCTCCTTTGGACTCCTCCTTTGGCCTCCCCCTTTGGCCTCCCCCTTTGGCCTCCCCCTTTGGCCTCCTCCTTTGGCCTCCCACTTTGGCCTCCTCCTTTGGCCTCCTCCTTTGGCCTCCCCTTTGGCCTCCTCCTTTGGCCTCCCCTTTGGCCTCCTCCTTTGGCCTCCTCCTTTGGTCTCCTCCTTTGGCCTCCCCCTTTGGCCTCCCCTTTGGCCTCCCCCTTTGGCCTCCCCCTTTGGCCTCCTCCTTTGGCCTCCCCTTTGGCCTAACCTTTGGCCTCCTCCTTTGGCCTCCCCTTTGGCCTCCCCCTTTGGCCTCCTCCTTTGGCCTCCTCCTTTGGTCTCCCCCTTTGGCCTCCCCCTTTGCCTCCCCCTTTGGCCTCCCCTTTGGCCTCCTCCTTTGGCCTCCTCCTTTGGCCTCCCCTTTGGCCTCCCCCTTTGGCCTCCTCCTTTGGCCTCCCCCTTTGGCTTCCCCCTTTGGCCTCCTCCTTTGGTCTCCCCCTTTGGCCTCCCCCTTTGGCCTCCTCCTTTGGCCTCCCCCTTTGGCCTCCCCCTTTGGCCTCCTCTTTGGCCTCCCCCTTTGGCCTCCCCCTTTGGCCTCCACCTTTGGCCTCCTCCTTTGGCCTCCTCCTTTGGTCTCCTCCTTTGGCCTCCCCCTTTGGCTTCCCCCTTTGGCCTCCTCCTTTGGCCTCCCCCTTTGGCCTAACCTTTCGCCTCCTCCTTTGACCTCCTCCTTTGGCCTCCCCTTTGGCCTCCTCCTTGGCCTCCCCTTGGCCTCCTCCTTTGGCCTCCTCCTTTGGCCTCCCCCTTTGGCCTCCCCTTTGGCCTCCTCCTTTGGCCTCCCCTTGGCCTCCCCCTTTGGCCTCCTCCTTTGGCCTCCTCCTTTGGCCTCCCCTTAGCCTCCCCTTTGGCCTCCCCTTTGGCCTCCTCTTTGGCCTCCCTTGGGCCTCCCCCTTTGGCCTCCTCCTTTGGCCTCCCCTTTGGCCTCCCCCTTGGCCTCCTCCTTTGGCCTCCCCTTTGGCCTCCCCCTTTGGCCTCCTCGTTTGGCCTCCCCTTTGGCCTCCCCCTTTGGCCTCCTCCTTTGGCCTCCTTCTTTGGCCTCCCCTTTGGCCTCCTCCTTTGGCCTCCCCTTTGGCCTCCCCTTGGCCTCCTCCTTTGGCCTCCCCCTTTGGCCTCCTCCTTTGGCCTCCTCCTTTGGCCTTCCTTTGGCCTCCTCCTTTGGCCTCCCCCTTTGGCCTCCCTTTGGCCTCCCCTTTGGCCTCCCCTTTGGCCTCCTCCTTTGGCCTCCCCTTGGCCTCCCCTTTGGCCTCCCCTTTGGCCTCCCCCTTTGGCCTCCTTTGGCCTCCCCTTTGGCCTCCTCCTTTGGCCTCCCCTTTGGCCTCCTCCTTTGGCCTCCTCCCCTTGGCCTCCCCTTTGGCCTCCTCCCTTGGCCTCCCCCTTGGCCTCCTCCTTTGGCCTCCCCCTTTGAGAGACGTTAGATAAGCCACTGATTGTGCATAATCTTTAGTGTATCCAATGTCCGCTGCGTATTTTCTATGACGTGAACTAACTGTTATCCCAAATTGGACAATAGTCTTGACTAGATTGTCCTGTTAGTAACTTTTCATACTATCTTGTTTGATATTTTATGTACGTAAACATCACCTGTGTATCCAGCGAATGCAACGAACCGTTGCGCTGAGCACTCGTCACAATCTACGCGTAAACACTGTAGTTTTAAGTGCGTAAAATCTACCGATGTATCCAGCGAATGCAAAGAACCGCTGCGCTAGATACCTATCGCAATATACGCGTCAACACAGGTGCTTACATTTAGTCAGTACGTAACGACGCGGGGGGACACAACCGAATATATGTAGGAGTGGTCAACTATAATTTCGATTCCATGTGTAATTTTGTAGATTTAAACGTGCAATGTCCCTAATTCAAGAAGCGCACTCGCCGGTAAACCGTTACTATTATTATTATCTATTATTTATTTACTGGTATTATTTACCATAATTGTTTATTCTTGTTCTTCATTGCAGAAGGTTGGAGAGGGGAGGAGATCAAGCAAGGGGGTGACTTGGTGTACATTGGAATGGTTAGAAAAGACGGGCGTTCGGAGGAATAGGTACGTCGTCAGATACAGGCGGGAGCGAATGCACGGAGGAAGGTGGAAGGAGCCGTGACGGACAGAAATGTATCAAATAAGTTGAAACGGAAAGTTTGAGAGAGCAAAACCAACAGAATATGAAAGTTTGCGAGAACAACTGGGTCCGGATAATCACAAGAGCAAAGAGGGTGGATGGACGGACGAGGAATGACCTGAGGGAAGAGATTGGGATGAAATCCTGCTTAACGGGAAGACTAGTAAGAAGCCGGATGACGTGGACATGTCACGTGGTGCGGATTGAGGAGGACCGACAACAAAAAGAGAGAGCAGAGGTGAGGAGACAGCCAGACCACAAGAAAGGGGCAGACCTCAACTGAGACGGGAGGACTATGTAAAGAGGGATGTAAGGAAGGCAGGGGAGGAGGACAAGTGAAGGGAGAAGGCTGCTGATAGGGAGAAGTGGGAAAGGGATGACAGCTGGGGTGGTGCAACAGTACATGAACTAGCCCCACTCCTTTATTAGGGAACAAAGAGGAAGACCACATACTAAGGGAGAAGACACAACCACTGAAGCCAATGTGCCTAGATTAAAAAAACTAGTTTGTTGGCAATAGATATGACAATAAATATTGCATTTTCCGAACATTTGAAAAAATAATGTGAAATTTATGTTCACTATAAACGTATTATCATCTTAATGAAATGTTAGTTGTATATATTCAATGCACACCGAAACACGTCACTGTATTTTGTGATACGTCAAAGATTGTTACTTAAATTAAAAGTCCATGGCATAGGTAATGATGTAATCAACTGGATAGAAAACAGAGAATAATAGTAGATGGTGAGATTTCAAACTGGAAAACTGTTTTGAGTGGGGTACCGCAGGGATCAGTGTTAGGCCCTATACTGTTTCTAATATATATATAAATGCTTTGGAAGATGACATATATAGCAAAGTACTCAAATTTGCCGATGACACAAAAGTATTCAGAAAGGTTACTAATGATACAGATAAACAAAGGTTACAAGATGATCTAGATGCATTAGTTAAATGTTCAGAAAAATTGCAAATGTTATTCAATTTTGGGAAGTGTAAATGTATACACATAGGACATGGAAACATGTACGAAGAATGTAAAATGGGGGATGCTGAACTAGGTAGAACCACACAAGAAAGGGACTTAGGAGTAACATTTAGTGCTGACATGAACGTTTCAGACCAATGTGGAATTGCTGCTTCGAAAGGAAATCAAATTCTAGGGCTAATTAGGAGAACTATCATCCAACTAACAGCTAAGTGTACCCCTGTACAAATCAATAGTTAGACCACATTTGTAATATTGTATTCAAGCATGGAGGTCATATCGTAAAAAGGACATAGACAAGCTAGAAAGAATACAACGAAGAGCAACTAAAATGATTCCAGAATTGAGAGACCTTAGTTACGAAGCTCGCTTATTACAATGTGGTTTGACAACACTAGAGGCCAGGAGACTAAGATGAGACCAAATAGAAGTGTTTAAAATTGTGAACGTTTATGAGGATGTTGATAGGAATAAGTTCTTAAAACTTAAAGAAGGTCGGATTGGGGCATGCCCACCTATTGCTTAAATATTTTTTGTATATAACCTGTTGCGCCACTACATGGTAGCATGGTAAACTAATGCTTGCACCCCCCCTCGCGAGATCCTAGATACGCCACTGGGTATCACAATACCGTAGGCGGGAACTCGGGAGATGAGAGCACACAGTTTATATAGATCTTAGTTGTCTAATTGAAAATGCATATAACTTTAGTGAACAAAACAATGATAGAGGTGAACTGGAGAATAAACTGAGGGAATGTATCAACATGGCTGATTGGATGTATGACAACCTGGAATATATTAATATTATTGGCGGACGTGGGGCAAGTTAAAAATCACATAATAATGTTAAAGCAGCGCCATGTAATTTATCTGTGACGCACATACACACCCGCAGCCACGAGCACGGCGATAAACTGCAAGCGGTAAACATGCGAGTTGGCTTCTCTTGCAATCTGCATAATTCCAGGCATATCTTCCATTTTACAAAGTGCACAACATATAAATTACGATAAACGTCTGTGTGTAACAAGGTGCTGAGTGCAATGTCACTGACACATGACCTGCAGGGACAAGTTGACTGTAGCAGGTTGACGAGCAAGGAGCTACAGTTTGGATTGCCATCAATAGAGCTGTGAAGGTATGAAAGTCGTCTCGCCCCATGTGTGGGGTAAGACGAAATGGTAATTGCGTAAGCATTGCTTTTATTTTAAAAGAAGGTACATATGTTCCTGCTAAAAAATAAACAGAAGTCATAGTGTTAGGACTATGCACCTATAAGAGTTACAGCGGTAGTTTAGATTAACCGATTTCATAGAACTAAGCGATTTTTAAGATTGCCATCTTAAATGGAAAGCAGTCCAGATCTAGTGATTCATAAACAACAATGTGTAATATTGATATGCTACTGTATACTGGGAATATGTAATTATTTGGTATATAGCACTGCATAACATATCAACTTGGTGCACAGAAATGAGGTACGTAGTTGGGGTCACCAGATTTTATCTACGTAGATTTTCAGAAAGCTTTTGACAAAGTGACACTTCAAAGATTACTACTTAAATTAAAAGCCCACGGTATCGGGGACGGCATAGTTGACTGGATAGAACAATGGCTGACTGACAGAAGACGGCGTGTTGTAGTAGATGGGGAGGTTTCAAACTGGAAATCAGTTTTGAGTGGGGTACCACAAGGATCAGTATTAGGACCTTTATTAGCCTGAAATTTGCGGGTGATACAAAAGTGTTTAGAAAGGTTAACACTGATGGTGATAAACAACATTTACAAAACTATCTAGACAAATGAGTTAAATGGTCCAAAAAAATCGCAGATGTTATTCAATTTTGGGAAATGTAAATGCCTACATGTACACGGGAACGAGGACGTCAGTTCCGAAATGGGAGATAGTGTTCTAGGTAATACCGTATAAGGAATGGACTTACAGAATGCAGTTACACATGAATCTAATCTGTAATTCTACCAACATATAAAGTAATTGTTAATTGAAGTGAAGTTAATTTAATTGACATGAGAAAGGTGAAGTTCATTTAATTTAATTGCAGAATTTATGAGTTAATTAACTAACTTTTCAAGTTCATTGGCCCATGTCTGATATAAACAAGCATATATGTATGTGTTTATATGCATCCATGTCTTATGTACATTGTAATGAACAACCTTTTGCCGTGCATGCACTTGTGTGTGCTTAATCATGTAAGGTGTGTGTATATTATTGAAATAAGTTATTGCTTTTGGGTACAACGATCATAAAGGGTTAACGTGTTTACTGTACCGCACCGTTGATATATTATTGTGAGGTATTAGAATGATGAGTGCCTTAAAAATAAAATCTCAAAATGTGTGTGCCTGTGTATATGACAAGTTCTACACGTATAGGTTACACGTTTGGCGTACTGAACCTTTTAATTTGTAACATTTGGGACGTGTACGTTTAGATCACATGTTCTACACGTAAACGTTACAAGTTTGGCGTGCTGAACCTGTAATATATGGAAGGTGTACGTGTTCTACACATACACGTTTGGCGTTTAAAACCTCTTAACTTGTAACATTTGTGACGAATACGTGTAGATCACATAATCTTCACGTACACGTTACACATTTGTCGTGCCGACGTTATCTATTGTGCTTGGTACGAAGCACTCACCGTTTTGTTCGAGGGACATTTCAAGTAGGAGTTGAACGTCATGTAGAGCACGGCTCCAGTCACCGCGTCCTCGCGAGGGCTGCCACCCCGTGGCTCGTAGCCCACTCTGACCGTGAGACAGCGGAAGGATGAATTGTGATCCAGGCCGCCGCGATGTCTGGACTCAGTGTGACGACACAGCACACTCGAACTGTTGTCTAACACACTCCGTTCAACCGTGCAGGTGGTCGGCACGAACTGTCGCGTGTATCTGTACTGTCGGACGGTCGGCACGCCGATGAGGCCGAAGCCCGTCAGACTGGCAGCCACCAGACACACAGACAACTGCATCAGTAGGCAACGGCGATGCTTGACAAAGAACGACTGAGGTTTCGCCGCTGCCATCATCCAAAGCGGTATCAGGCGTACTTCAGATGTACAAATAGGTTCCTTTTAACTATGGTCTGATGGAATAATACTATCTCACACAAGGAAGATTAACTGCAGCTTCATGAAAACTCAGCTTCCAGACTCTGTTTCTAAACACAATGAGAGAGAGAGAAGTGATCGGTGCACTTGTGGCAGAACGTTATTGAGCTTTTGCACATATCACCTCGCAGCAGACGGAGAACGCTGCACTCGGTACGCAAATCAAACCCAAGTTAACATAGTCACGTTCACAGAACGCACGTACGCATTGTAGCCGATATTGCTGTTGTCATTGGGTAAATAGTTCGTGTAGTTACCCTACGCTCAACTTCAAAGAAGGGTATAAACGTGCCGTTACATTGAGAACTATGATTTGATTTTTATCACAGCACATTAATGCTCCATTCAAACACATAATTTCGACGAAATCACATAACTTTCAGAAAGACACACCCAAAGCAGAAGCCCCTCGATTTCTGCCCGGTCCGGTGAATGATTTAGACATGTTGGTACATTGTCATCAAATTAAAGATGTGTTGAAGTAGTAGACGTATCCGGTGTGAAAGTACTTGGGAAAAAAATCACTTGTTAAACAGCCACGAAGGTAGTTATTTATAGTTATTTTCTAGCTGTAGGACAAAGACGAACACACTGGGCGACACACTGTTGAACCACTCTGTGGCTTTTGTTAGCCACATACCACATTTACGATCCATCCGCCATTACTATAAATAGTCCCTAACGAATGCGCGTCATTAGTAAATTGATGAGTGAATGTTTATCATCGCCAAATGGTAGATCAGAGGCCACTGGTGCAAGAAGGCGAAGGAACTTAGAAAAAGGCAAGTGGACGTCGGCGCCTGGGATGAGATATCGCCAGACTGACCCCAACGTTAGTATATCAATAATATATAGATGGTGGGTTCACGGCTACGCCATTTGGAGAGTGGCGCATATTCAGTGCGGCCACAATTCGGCTACTGTTTCCATCTTTGTCCGCCAGGAACAAAAGCACATTATAGAAATAGCTCTAAGTAACTGCCTTTGTGGTTTGGTTCTTAAATACATCGCCAGTTGATAGATAATGCTCCGCTGGTGCAAGGAGGCGAAGGAACGTAGAAAGAAGCGAGCGGGTGTCAGCTCCTGGGAAGAGGTACTGCCCGTCTACCCCCAGAGTTAGCGTAACAAAATACAGATGGTGGGTTCACGGTCAGACAACAGTGCAATATTGCATTGTAGCCATGCTAACGTGTTGTCTGATTATAAGAAAACTGGACCAACAACAATCCTGAAAACAGTTCACACCTGCGCGCTGTACGACACAGACAAATAATTGTACTTCAACAGTATCTAGCTAAACTTGGCATCCCTTTGATGACAAGTACAGGAACAACAGACCCTTTATGTGAAGGCTAATCAATTATTATCTAGCCAGTAGATCTTGCGTGGCACCGCAGTCACTGTAAACACCAAGCCGAAATAATATCGAATGCACCTCCCATTCTAAGGATTATATACGGGGGATTGTTTTCCTACATTCCAAACCCCCTTTCTACATACTTTGGCTACGTATGTTTTCAAAATCATCAAAATAGTCACTAACTGTAATTTTATTAAAATAAATTGGATAGCCCTGGGCTATTGCTGGTGAGAGGGCGTCTGCACTATGGCGTATATTAGGGGAGGCCTTTGGACCATAGCCTCCCATTGGTTTACGTCTGTACGCCACTGTATGGTAACATGGCAAACTAATGGGTGACTAAGCTTGCCCCTTTTGGTCTCCCCCTTTGCCCCTTTGAGAGGCCCTAGACAAGCCACAGATTGTGCAACATTCTAAGTGTCTCCAATGTCCGCTGTGGATTTTCCGTGTAGTGAGCCAACTCTTTTCCCAAACTGGACAACAGTCGTGACATGTTGTAATCAGTTGTCGCGTTAGTAACTTTCCATGCTAACTTGTGTGCTATTTTAAGTACGTAAACACATCCTGTGTATCCAACGAATGCAACGAACCGTGGCGCTGAGCACTCGTATCACAATCTACGCGTAAACATGATACGTGGCTTCACCGAGTCAGTGCATAGCGGGGGGCACACTCGAATATGTGTAGGGGCAGTCAACAAATTATAATATCGATTCCATGTGTAATTGTGTGGATTTAAACATGAAATGTCCCTAATTCAAGAAGCGCGCTCTCCGGTAAACCGTTACTGTTATTATTATCTATTATTTATTTACTATTATTTTTATTATTATTGTTATATATTTACTAATATTTTTTTCAATAATTGCTTATTCTTGTTGATCATTGCAGAGGGTTGGAGGGGAGGAGGTCAAGCAGGGGGTGGTTTGGTGTACCTTGGCGAAATGGTTAGAAAAGACGGGTGTTCGGAGGAAGAGGTACGTCGTCGCACACAGGCGGGAGCGAATGCACGGGGGAAGGTAGGGGGGGACCGTGACGGACAGATATGTATCAAAAAAGTTGAAAGGGAAAGATTGTTCAGACCGCAAAACCAACAGAAGTTGAATGTTTTCGAGAACAACTGGGTCCGGATAATCAGACGAGCAAAGAGGGTGGATGGAAGGAGGAGAATGACCTTAGGGAAGAGATTGGGATGAAGTCCAGCTAAACGGGAAGAATGATAAGAAGCCGGGTGACGTGGGCAGGTCACTTGTTGCGGATGGAGGAGGACCGACAACCAGAGATCATAGGGGATTAAACACCCAGGCTATAAGAACAGGGGCAGACCGCCATTGAGACGGGGGGACTGTGTAAAGAGGGATGTAAGAAAGGCAGGGGAGGATGACAAGTGGAGGGAGAAGGCTGCTGATAGGTAGAAGTGGAAAGGGATGACAGAGGAGGATGACAAGTGGAGGGAGAAGGCTGCTGATAGGTAGAAGTGAAAAGGGATGACAGAGGAGGATGACAAGTGGAAAGGGATGACAGAGTAGGATGACAGGTGGAGGGAGAAGGCTGCTGATAGGTAGAAGTGGAAAGGGATGACAGAGGAGGACGACAAGTGGAGGGAGAAGGCTGCTGATAGGTAGAAGTGGAAAGGGATGACAGAGTAGGATGACAGGTGGAGGGAGAAGGCTGCTGATAGGGAGAAGTGGAAAGGGATGACAGAGGAGGATGACAAGTGGAAGGAGAAGGCTGCTGATAGGGAGAAGTGGAAAGGGATGACAGAGGAGGATGACAAGTGGAAGCACAAAACATCTGAACAATGGGGCTAATATTTCTTACAAATCATGCCGCTCCGTAAGTTCGCTTCAGTGCAATTTCTTAATAGGCTTACAACACGCACTGTGCGGGGGCTCGTCGTAGTCACCGATTCGACCAGTCGTTCAATGTGACTGGACCACTGTTTATGTTCCATTTAAGTGTGTCAACGGTTGTTCGTACATGTTGCTCTATATGGTATCAGGTATATGGTATATGGTATATGATTATATATTAGAAACAAAGCGAGTTCTTGATTCGTAATTTTATTATACAATGTTGGCCTGATATACGACTACACTCGGAAGTCTTTGTCTTCTATAACACGTGAACACATTACTTTATTGGCTTCCATTTGAAACACAGTAACGAATGTTTGTGTTGTATTGCCAGGATGTACAAAGATGGTTATGTGTTTACACTAGACGTAATAATAATAATAAACTTTATTTACTCATATCCAAAGCAAGACCTCGTTCAGGAGTGTTTACATTTGACAATAAAATTACTACATTTAAATAAGAAATAATATATATATATATATATATATATATATATATATATATATATACCATTGGTAGTTATGTTATATAAAATAATAAAATGCCAATTATTACATTCAAATAAGAAATAATAACAAACATTAAACATTTGATATTAATGAATAAATAACTAGAATAATATACAATTAGTAGAACATTAAAATAATAAATATTTTTATAAAAAGAGTCAAACGGATGTGTAAGATATAAAGCTAGATATTAAACGCAAGCATAAAATAGTGAGTCTTAAGAAGTGCGTTAAATGTGTTCATGCATGTCTTCAGGCAGCGCACTCCAGAGGGTCGGCCCGAGAAGAACGGCGGACGTAGAAGGTACCAAAATAGTTCCATCAGTCAATAGAGCATAAACAGCCAAGGTCGCAATATATGCAACCTCACGGCGCACAGATTCACAATATTTATATTTTCACCAAATATTCAATTCCCACAAGTCAAGTGGCACTGTTCAGCCTAACGAACTCGATCTGTGTGAACGTATTCTGGGCTCCACTGGGCCGCCTCAGGCGGCAATGAATTTCCTTGACTTTGTCCTTTACCTGACACCGGCAGACGACACAAACACCTATCGCCAGCCCCAGCAGCAGTATCAACGAAGGCCACAAGAGGGCGTGCGTGAGTCCGGCCAACGTCGTCACTTTGAGCAGCACCACGTCGCGTTGTCCTGGCTTGTAGAAGCAGGCGAAACGCTGCCCGGTGTTGGCGTAGTTATCTCGGAACTTGAGCACGTGATCGACGTTATGTTGGCGATCAGAGGAGCAGACGTACAGCGAACACTAAATGAAAGACAAACATACATAGTATTACGTTAATAAATATAATGAGTTACAGTACGTATCACCAGTGACGGGGGGTTGGCCCATGCACACCTTTTTCCTTAAATGTGTGATTTTTTCGTATATAATCTGTTGCGCCACTTCACGGTAGCACGGTAAACTAATGTGTGGAGAAGTTTGCCCCCCCCCCCGCGAACTCCTAGGTACGTCACTGGGTGTCACAATGCCGTAAGCGGGAGATCGGGGGGGGGGAGCAGAGCGAACAGTTCACATGGATCTCAGTTGTCTAATTGAACATGTATAGAAGTTGGGCGAACAAAACAACGATAGCAGAAATCTGAAGAAATATGTATAATTCCAGGCATATCCATCATCTTACAAAGTGCACATCTATAAATTACACTATATGGACATATTTCACTTGCGTTGCTGAGTGCAATGTCAAAGTTTCACAAATGACATAGGTTTTGCGACATTGGAAAATAAAGAGTACAAAACGAAGTGTGTATCTTTATCCTAACATCCCTGCTGTTGACGACAGACCACATGTGTGGGGTAAGACGAGACGTATTGGGTAATTAATTGAAAGTTACATTTCTAGCTCTCCTTTTAATTGAATAAGCATTGCTCTTATCTTGAAAGAAGGTACATATGTTCCTGTTTAAAGATAACAAAAGTCATAAGTTTGGACATATGCACCTAATACTTAACAATTTGCAATTACAATAAAAATATCACGCCAGTGGTTTCCGAGCAAAAGCTTGTTGAACACACAACATCTTAATTTGACGGACAGCGCCAAACTGTTAGCAACCTTACGTCATTAGTGCAGTAGTCCGGCAATATTCGATCGCCGCATGAAAATATATTTGTAAACACTTACTCCGATAATACTTGCCAAGAGGGTACAGCCTTGCTGTATGGGTCTAAACTCAAATTATGTAATATATTTTGACCTTTGTTTACAAAGCAAGTCCCCTTTCTGACATAGCATCCCGTTTAAAAAGATTTAATAAGATTCACCATCCAAGCCAAAGGCCCAGATGGCAAGTGGACAAGGAAGCCATTAGCTTACCGAGAGTCCAACGATGTTCATCTACGTGTAACCCGCCCTCCTGAGATATGTGTCAATTCCGTAGACAATTTGTTCCATTCATGTATTATCCTCTGTGAGAACGAGTGCTTCCTGATGTCCAAACTACATTGATCCTTTACTAATTTTACCTCATGTCCTCTAATTCTGCTATTTTTCTGAGTGAGAAAAACATATTTCTATCAATATTTTCATACCCATTCAATATCTTAAAAACTTCAATCTGATCTCCTCTTAACCTCCTTGTCTCTAGAGTTGTTAAATAACATTATTTCAGGCGTTCTTCATAACTAAGGTCTCTCAGTTCTGGAATAATTTTAATACCATGGGCTTTTAATTTAAGTAGTAATCTTTGAGTTTGGTTGAGACGTTCCACTGGTTGTGATGTATACCCGCTGCACTTAATACGTCACAGCGTTAGTCTAGGTTAAACGATACCGTAACTAAGCATGCGCTTATCGGTTGCGCTCGTTATCGTGTCAGCCCCCAGTTAACCGGAGAATTTACCAGAATATCCTACTTCTAGAATACATTCTGAGTAAACCACTGGCTTGATGGTCTTGATTTTAGTTGAACATTGTTAGTTTTTTTTTCTCTTCCCCCAAACCATGACTTTTGCTTCGTTTTCAGATGTTTTGTTTGCTGAAATAAAGCCACATAAATCAGCGATTAAAGCTAACAGTTGTCAACTTGTCTCAGATTCCCCTAATTGATCAGTAATGTATTCAATTTGAATTTGCTACGATCATTTTAGCATAAATACGTGTTAATTTCTATATAAAGCTTCTTTTAGGTCCAACGTACTGTTAGATAATATAAGCCGTGTGTCCCATTGTGAAGTAAGCTTAATTACGTAACTTATATTTTGGCAGTTTTTATTTGAATAGGCCATTTCCTAAAATATAATCACATAATACCTCACTGCAGGTGGGTTGTATTAATGCAAAATAATTACACATCTGTGTCGATTTTGAGAGGAAAAGATCAAAACAATGGCACTGATTATCAATACTAGCGGTCAAGGTTCTTGTAATCCATTACGCTAAATATAGTTATATCTTATTGTTATTGTAAAGACAAACACTGACCTGGATGACCCGCTTATCGTAATATCTAAGGATTGTGAGGCCACAGTCGTTCAAGTGAGACCTTGAGCCTTATTTGTCAATGATTGATCGGGCACAAAAGTGTTTTCGTCGCGCTGGACATACAAAGAAAGCACCGCTCGATGAGTGGACTCCCGGTTAAGGTCACTATAAATAAATTTGCGACTGTGTATCTGAATTGAATTAGCCCCTGTAGAAAACATCAATGAAAAGTCAAACAATCTCTTTGTGCATTCGCGCGAGACGAACGAAACAGCAAGTCGGCCTTGGCGATATGTTACGCGTATTGCAAATATATATACATATTCGTACGCACACGCACGCACACAAGCGCGCACGTCCGTATGTTAATTTCAATTGTTAATTTATTTAACTAAATTAAGTTAATTAAATTAATTTACTTTATGAGAAAGGCTAGTTTAATTTAATTAATTAACTTTACATTACATTATGTTGGGTAAATGCTTTAATTGCATAATTTACGTAGGCCCTGTACTAAAATTTCACAACAACTCAGCCAACACATCTACCCAATGGGTAGAACACGTCTCGGACGTATACACGTTTAATTAATAAGTCGACACACTTAATTAATACAGATTAATAAACTTACCATTGAGTAACTATGTTTTTACAGTTTCATGTTATCAAGAACGTGTTCAAGAATGTAATAAAACTAACAGCTGTTTGTATTGATGAATTTGAATTTTTATCCTCTTTATCTCACTTTTGTGTGGCGATATCGAAAACACACACATATACTTTATTGTTATTATTTATATTATTCATATGGCGCGTTTTTACTAACTAACTTATAGTGTGTCCATTGCCCCATGTGTGTACGCCGTAAGTTGTACGACTATGGAAATGATATAGCGATTTTAATGCTTTGTGTTGTATGAAATGTTTCGTATTTTGGAACTGATTTTGTTTATTATGTTTTTTCCATTTTAAATGAGTGTGTAAATGTAGTCGTAGACATTCCACAGATTCTTCTTTGTTGTTCTTGCTAACCTGGTTAATAATATCAATGTTTATTTGAATACTGTTGTTTGCATTACTTTTGTTGTTCGCAGGGCTAACAGTGCAACAATATTTGTCTTTTTAACATTTATAGATAATTTATTTGCACAGAACCAAGCATACAATTGTTTTAATTCATGATTCATATTAATAATCAAATCATCAATATGTGAACTTGATTGATAAAAGGTTGTGTTATCAGCGAAATATAACACATTTAGACGCGTAGATTTCATTATGTCATTAATATAAACTAGAAAGATAACTGGTCCTAATATGGATCCTTGAGGTTTTCCGTTTGTTATACTTTTTAATGATGATTTGCTTTTGTTTATCTCAATATATTGTTTAGGTTAGATCGATAACTTGCAAATCATTTACTGTTCATTTCTCTTATTCCAAAGTGATCTAACTTATACAGCAACACGTCATGACTAATTGTATCAAATGCCTTCGAAAGGTCAAGGAACACAACTAATTTAATAAATTTAGTTGTTTTGTTATTTGCATCTGCAATGTCCTTAAGCAAGCATAATATTGGATATTAGTAGTGTTTTTGTACGAAATCTGTATTGGTGTTTATATAGAATATAATATTTTTTATAAAAGCATTATTAGTCTGTGGCACACAATTTGCTTCCATTATTTTAGAGAGGACGGGTGCATTACTTATGGGTTTATAATCATTAAAAGTTTGGTTATTTCCTGATTTAAAAACTATAATGATTTTTTTTTATTTTTCGGTTATCATGGACAATGCTTGTAACTGGTTTATTATATGGTCAAGTGGGATGGTTAATTCGTGTGTGGTCTCTTGCACTAATATTGTAGATGAACTGTCGAAATCCTCAGTGCATTTTGTTTTAGTGTTTGAACCACTCTTTTAATTTCATTTACATCTGTAGGTTGCACGAAGAACTGACAGTATAGTTTCCTCGGAAGTGTATGTGAAATTGGTCTAAGGGATGATGTAATGGTTTGCTTACTGATTTACCTATTCCAACAAAACAGCTATTAAATTCCTATGGAATACGATATGAATTCTATGAATTCTTCTTAGTTATGAAGAACGCCTGAAAGAATGTGGTTTAACAACTCTAGAGACAAGGAGGTTAAGAGGAGATCAGATTGAAGTTTTTAAGATATTGAATGGGTATGAAAATATTGATAGAAATATGTTTTTCTCACTGAAGAAGGATAGCAGAACTAGAGGACTTGAGGTAAAATTAGTAAAGGATCAATGTAGATTGGATATCAAGAAGCACTCGTTCTCACAGAGGACAATAAATGAATGGAACAAATTGTCTACAGATTGTGTAACTGCTAGCAGCGTGAATATGTTTAAAAACAAGGTTGACACATATATCAGTAGGGCGGGTTATAAGTAGGTGAACATTGTTGGACTCCCGATAAGCCAATGGCTTCCTTGTCCACTTGCCATCTGGGCCTTTGGCTTGGATGGCAAATTTTTTTAAAGTTCTTGCCGCATAGTACCCTAGATATATTATGGAGGTTCAACACGCTAAACTTGTAATATATACGGGTTTTACCTGTACGTATTCACAACGTGTAGAAGCGGTTCTACTCGTATGCTAAAAGTGATAAATTCGTTGTCATTTTGTGGCGTTTATATACGACTAGCAAGCATGAAGTCTTTTTGGACACATTACTCAGCCTTGCAACGCCATTGTGGGGCATTGGAATGAGTTAAGACACAAATTGTACACATACACGTTATACCTTTGTCGTGCTGAAATTCTCAGATATGTTTGGCATGAAGCACTCACCGCTTTGTTGGAGGGACATTTCAAGTAGGAATAGTACGTCATATAGAGAACGGCTCCTGTCACTGCGTCATCGCCCGTGCTGCCACCCCGTGGCTCGTAGCCCACTCTCACCGTGAGACAGGGGAAGGATGAATTGTGATCCATGCCACCGCGATGTCTGGAATCAGTGTGACGACACGGCACACTCGAACTGTTGTCTAACACACTCCGTTCAACCGTGCAGATGGTCGACACGAACTGTCGCGTGTATCCGTACTGTCGGACGGTCGGCACGCCGATGAGGCCGAAGCCCGTCAGACTGGCAGCCACCAGACACACAGACAACTGCATCAGTAGACACCGGCGATGCCTGACAAAGAACGACCGAGGTTTCGCCGCTGCCATCATACAAAGCGGTATCAGATGTTCTCACACAAGGAAGATTAGCTGTAATGTCATGCAAAATCAGCCCCTAGGCTCTCTTTCTACGCGCAGTGAGAGACAGAGACAATCGGCGGAACTGCAAAGTCCAACCTGCTGTTTACATTTGTTTGTTGTCGTGGCAGAACGTTGTAGAACCTTTGCACGTGGCACCTTGCAGCAGACGGTGAACGCTGCACTCGGCACGAAAATCAAACCCAAGTAAACACAGTCACTTTCACAGAACGCACGTACGCATCGTAGCCGATATTGTTCTTGCCGCTGGGGTAAATAGTTCGTGAAGTAGCCTAAGCTCAACTACGCAGAAGGGTATAGACGTGCCGTGACAGTGAGAGCGGTGAAAGCGGCCGAGATGGTTGACTGACCATGAATGGCTCCTACCACCTCTTACTGTAAGGCGGCCTGTCGCACCGACCTGTCACGCGTGGCTTTAATCAGTCCACACTGCGTTTTGTTTAATAGAATTTAAGTATCACAACAACTAGTCGTAAAACCCATCGCTCGATCTTCTACCGCTGTTACTGCTGCTTCTGCTACCACAACCATTGCTACCTCAACCATTGCTACCACAACCATTGCTACTTCAACCATTTGCTACCACAACCATTGCTACCTCAACCACGTCATCCACTAACACCACGGCAAATGGCACTAGTGATAAACGTTAACCCCCCCTGGGTATGATGTGTGTTTATCGTGCTGGTTTGATCACATGAACGCACGTCTCACGTGTCAGTGGCAGGGTGGAGCAGTTCACACTTGACAAAAACGATAAATAACCAACGGGGTTGTAACGGGGTCGCGTACTGCTCTTTCACTTTTTTCTGTTCATGTTTTCTGTTTGTCTGTTTGTCTGTCTGTCTGTCTGTGTCTGTCTGTCTCTCTCTCTCTCTCTCTCTCTCTCTCTCTCTCTCTCTCTCTCTCTCTCTCTCTCTCTCTCTCTCTCTCTCTCTCTCTCTCTCTCTCTCTCTAATTCTAATAGAATTCAAGTATCATAATAACTAGTCGTAAAACCCGTCGCCCGAACTTCTACAGCTGCTGTCATTGCAGCTGAAGCAGCTGTTACTGCTGCTTCTGCTGCCACAACCATTGCTACCACAACCACGTCATCCACTACCATCACGGCCAATACCGTCACAACCATGGCACTAGTGATACACGTTGTATATATACATGTAATCAGGGCACTGCACAACCCCCCCCCCCCGTGGTGTGATACGCATTTATCGTACAGGTTTTGTCTCATGCACGTACATTTCACGTGTCAGTGTCAGGTCGGTGCAGGTCGCACATGACAAAAACGATCAATATCTAACAGGGTGGCGTAGTGTCTCTCTGTGTTTCTCTCTGTATCTATATGTGCCTCTCTCTCTCTCTCTCTCTCTCTCTCACTCTCTCTCTCTCTCTCTCTCTCTCTCTCTCTCTCTCTCTCTCTCTCTCTCTCTCTCTCTCTCTCTCTCTCTCTCTCTCTCTCTCTCTCTCTCTCTCTGTCTCTGTCTCTGTCTCTGTCTCTCTGTCTCTCTGTCTCTCTGTCTCTCTCTCTCTCTCTCTCTCTCTCTCTCTCTCTCTCTCTCTCTCTCTCTCTCTCTCTCTCTCTCTCTCTCTCTGTCTTTCTGTGTCTCTATCTCTCTGTTCTGTCTGTCTATCCGTCTGTCTGTCTGTCTGTCTGTCTGTCTGTCTCTCTCTCTGTCTCTCTCTCTCTCTCTATCTCTCTCTCTCTCTCTCTCTCTCTCTCTCTCTCTCTCTCTCTCTCTCTCTCTCTCTGTGTCTCTATCTCTCTGTTCTGTCTGTCTATCCGTCTGTCTGTCTGTCTGTCTGTCTGTCTGTCTGCCTCTGTCTCTGTCTCTGTCTCTCTCTCTCTCTATCTATCTCTCTCTCTATATCTCTCTCTCTCTCTCTATCTCTCTCTCTCTCTCTATCTCTCTCTCACTCTCTCTCTCTCTTTCTGGCGCCAATTATTGCATTGTTGGCGAATAGCTATGCAATAGTTTGCCCCACAATCGTGGCCTAGCTTCTGTAACTATTTTTATAAAGTTGTTTTATCCATAACCAGACTAGAACCATATCATACTTTACGAAAGCTTTATGAATAAGCCAAACATTAAAAATCACAATACCAATTTGCGACTTGGAGAGTGACCACGTAATTGTTTTAGAATGACCCAGGGATGGGCGCGTCCAGCCATTCTACTTTATGTGCTGGTGAACAATGGTGTATCGATAATGCTAATTTTGATCGTAAAATGAAGTTATATAGTATAAACTATATCTATGATGACATGTTGACTGCCCAAATGTGTTTTAACGAACCATAATTTATTAATATAAAATTTTTTACTATTATCTATTTAATTTGAATGTTTCGACTCGAATACGATGTTTACATTGCATGTTGAACAGCAAGGTTGATATTCATAAACATGTGTCGGTGAAATTTGCAACAAAATTAAATATTTTGCATAGGCCCTACTTTCTTTACATATTACGTACTCAGCGGACAACGACACTAGGATACGTATTAAGTTATTGCTTGTACTGTTGATATTGACTTTGACGTACAACACAAATGTAAGGATCAACCTTTATTTTGCATCTCAATTTACACACAAGTCGTGTTGATTGCTTCATAACCGAGCGTAGACTAGTTTGCTAAGGGTGCAGTGCCCACAATTAGAGACTAATGTCTAGACGCTAATGTATGTCTATATGCTGATGTCCATTTGCTAATCTCCTTTCGTAGACTAGTTTACTAAGGGTGCAGTGCCCGCAACCAGAGACTAATGTCTATACGCTAATGTATGTCTATATGCTGATATATATTTGCTGATCTCCTTTCGTACATTAGTTTACTAAGGGTGCAGTGTCCGCAACTAGAAACAAATGTTTATATGCTAATATATGTCTATATGCTGATGTATATATGCTTATCTCCTTTCGTAGACTAGTTTACTAAGGGTGCAGTGCCCACAAATAGAGACTAATGTCTATATGCTAATGTATGTCTATATGCTAATGTCTATTTGCTAATCTCCTTTCGTAGACTAGTTTATTGAGGGTGCAGTCCAAAGCTGGCTACCATACAGCCAGTCCAAACATACCATACTAGCTAGCATATGCTGGGGAACATCGTGACATCGTGACTAAACATATGGACGAACATACTAAGTGCAATATATTGTCAAAATAATTCATGTCTAAAAAAGAAACAAACTCAAAACCATAAACAAACTCTAATAGTGACATCGACATTCATTACGTTGTAATGGCAGATCTAAAACTCATGACGGCTCATTATGTTGTACTGGCAGACCTAACACTCATGACGGCTCATTATGTTGTAATGGCAGATCTAACACTCATGACGGCTCATTATTTTGTACTGGCAGACCTAACACTCATAACGGCTCATTATGTTGTAATGGCAGACCTAACACTCATAACGGCTCATTATGTTGTAATGGCAGACCTAACACTCATAACGGCTCATTATGTTGTAATAGCATACCTAATACTCATGACGGCTCATTATGTTGTAATGGCAGACCTAACACTCATGACGGCTCATTATGTTGTAATGACAGATCTAGCACTCATGGCGGCTCATTATGTTGTAATGACAGATCTAGCACTCATGACGGCTCATTATGTTGTAATGACAGATCTAGCAGTCAAGGCGGCTCATTCTTTAGCGACATGAACCGGAATTCACTTTGACGTTATCCACCGCAATATCGCCAGAATATTCCTGTCCTCGTATCCCAACAAACGCCAGCTGAAAATAAAAAGAAAAAAATCATATTTAAAATTGAGCTCATATGGCTATCTTTCTCCAACAATGAATAGTTAATGATATCAAACAAATGTGTTACTGAGACAAAAAGGCTATGATTCTATGCTTATGAATGGGGTAGTTGTTGTCGTAGTAGTTGTTGTTGTTATACTTTAATCCCTCACTCAGGGACACCTTGCGTACTTTCCTCGAATTGTCGGTAAGCTGCGTGGAAAGTTTCCATGTTAACACAGTTGTTCCTGCTAATTAGATAAACACGTTATCGTGAAATGGATGTTGTCAAAATCTTACCTCTTCTGAAGATGTCAGTTCAACATCGACCGCCGCGTGGAGCCACCTGTTTCCTTTATCTTCCACCATTGACCACACTTTGTTGAGATAACCAGACGATGACCGCTTGACCAGCTGTAGTTCGTTGATGTGGTGGCCGAACATGTGGTAGTTGAACTCGACACAGAACTGACCGCCTCTTGAGAACTTCGGAAAGAGGATTCTGAAATGAAAATGTCCGCAGCTATTTAATATAAGATAGCGCCGAAGTAAAACTTTGTATTAATAGGTAAATGATATTCAGTTTGTCCCTCTTTTCACGGCATTTTTTTACACGTTCAATTAATTAGCCATGTTTAATTTTATTGCACGAATATTTTCAAAACAGTGCCGCGGGTTTAGTAGTGACATATTTTTTATTTCAAGAAATCTTAAGAACAATATGACCAAATCCAAATATGCTACCTCTGACCATGATTTTCTTTCACACTGCTGCTAATAAAGAACGGCTATACAGAATATCTCCGTCGTCATGGGATACTTCATGTATACTCTGGCATAAATGCTTCGTCTGCTGACTTCGACTAAACGCCCTTCTGTCGGGCGAATATCTTTTAGTAATGTCCGACGCCCATATGCTGGACAGTACGACGTCATTGTCCATTAACATTGACACTTACGCTGCCTGGTCGCCGGATCTGCGCGGATTGCTCGCCTCGATGTAGATGTAGTATTTGCCGCTGTACGCCGAGTCCGGTCCAGTCGGACGCGATGGAGTGCCGCCCGTCTTTAGCGTCCAGTCGAAAGCGTCCTCCTTCGACTGGACCATATCGCAGGTGCTGCCCTCTCCGGTAGAACCCTCGAAATCACACTGCCAATGGAACATCTTCACGGTTTGAGGTTTCGTTGTGGTAGTGGTTGTGGTTGTGGTCGTCGTTGTGGTTGTTTCTGTTGTTGTTGTTTCAGGTGATGTGGACGCTGTTTTTATCTCGGTTGTCGAAGTCAGGCCTATGGAAAGAATGAATAAATTTGAGAGCATAATCCAGGTCGCAGCTATTTGTATCATGTCGGTGTACCGTAGAGAAATATATTTAATTAATCAAAGGATAACAAATTATGTTACTAGTAATTGTGCTAAACCCAAATTCACCCAATAAATGGTTTTCTGTGAATATTTCTTTGATGTTTAACTAGCCAAATGTGTCTTCTCTTTATCTTCATATGGAGTAGACACCGTAACACAAGCGTTAGCATTAGACAAATAAACTTCTGTGACATTGCCGTCTTCCGTGTGACCTGTCTGACTGACTTGTCTATTTGCTCACTCAACAATGGCGTATTTAGGATCTCTGAAAGGGGGCGACAGAGTATCTCTGAAAGGGGGCAACAGAGTATCTCTGAAATTGGGCGACAGAGTATCTCTGAAAGGGGGCGACAGAGTATCTCTGAAAGGGGGCGACAGAGTATGTGAAGGTGCTTTAGTCGAGGCAGTATTAGCATTCAGCATAACGAAAATTCTTACCCCAAAACCAAAGGGGGTTATGACCCAATGCCTCCTAAATATGCCCCTATCACTCACTCACTCACTCACTCACTCACTCACTCACTCACTCAATCTCCAGCTCATTTGTTTCGTCCAAACATGGTCATATAATGACTGCCCTTTTGTAATAGTAACCAACTATTTGATTTCTGGCTCAACATGTATATCAATTTCCCCGTCGAAGTGGACACTTACGACATATCTTCGAATACATCGTCTTAATCGTTGCATCGCTCAACATCTCGTCAAAATCCGACACGTACGTCATGCGGTCTTTGCTACCGGCAATTCCTTCCATTTCGACGGGGTCGACTCCTCGACCGGCGCCAATGACGAAGATGGTGATGCTGGCGTTACGCGCTGACTCAGCATTAGGCACCGTCTGCCAAGAGTCCTTGTTTGAAGGTCCGTCTGTGACGAGCACAGCGACATTGGGCGCGTTCGATCTGTCTCCGTATTCCGCCTGCAGGGGCAACAGAACTTAGTTAGTTTAACCAAAGTTATGTTATTTCGCAAGACCGCCAGCTTGGTTTCTTGTGTTTTGTAAAATCCCCTTGCCAACAACGTTTTCACATATAAATATTAACTAACAGCATTAGTGTAAGGAGTCATCAGCGGTGGAGATACATCATAATAGTTTGGAGTTAGAGAAGGCTTTGAGGCGCCTGCTTTTTATTATGGTGAAGGACCTGATCAGTAAGAAAGTGTCGGAACAGGAAGAACTGAAGAAGATAACTGTATGTGGACGATCTAGCAGTGGTGGTAGATAGCAAGGAAGAAATACAGAAGACATTGCAAGAATGGAATAAAATCTTCAGAAAACATGGCTTCCGAATAAATCTTGAACAGACCGAAGTAATGTGGATAGGTGAATGCAGTAGTCGACGGAAAGACCATTAAGCAGTGGACAGGTTTGTGAACAGTGTGTGATGATGGATGAAGTAGCAATGAGGTATTGAAGAAACAGCGGAACGTGTTGGAAGCTTGCGTGGTACCAGCTTATGTATATGGGATGGGAACACGTGCACTGACAGAGAGACACGAGGTGAAGCTACGGGTAGCAGAGAACAACTTGGTTAGGGGTTAGTTAATATGTAGAGTGAAACAAGAAGAAAGATGGGAGAAATAAGAGAAGAATTTGGAATTATGAAACACCTGAAAATGAAGGTTGTGCAGAGCAGAATGAGATGGGCAGAATACATGCAGAGAATGAGTGAAGAGAGACTGACAAAGAGAGGATAGAAAACAGAAGAGGCTGGTAGAAGGAGAAGAGGAAGACCAATATTACGATGCAGGGACAGTGTAAAAAGAGATCTTGAAAGGGCAGAGGTGAACAGCTTGGGATGGAATAGCAAATATCGCAATAGACGAAGACGATTTGTCGAGCTGCGGAACAAATTAAGTGACGTGGCCCCCACCCCGCATGGGATAAAGGGAAAGGAAGAAGAAAAGATCTTCACGGTTATGTCCAATCAATATGTGTGTTACATACCTTGAACACTTTGTTCTTCATGACCCGCAGGGCGGCTCCAGTGTTCGTCCACTGATCCTTCCATCTCATCGCATCAATGGCGTCCTGCGTCGACTTCAGTGTCGCATGACTGTCCAGTCCGAAGTGTAGCGTAGCGTCGTTGCCGAACGATATGGCGGCGATCCGGGCGCCGTCCGGACTCACCGTAAGCTTACTGCTGAACGTCTTCATAAAGTTAAGAATCTTCGGCCAGTTCACCTTCCCGATACTGCCCGATGAGTCGATCAGGAAAGCCAAGTCGACTGGACCGCATACTGCAATTACAACAACAACATCATCATCATTTTCACTATCATCACCATCATCATCATCCTGCTGCCATGAGTGGGTGTCCACAAGACAGACCTACCATATGCAATTTGCTTTTTAAATCCGTATTTCACTAGTAAATTTGGTCGTGTAAACCCGTATTACATAACATGTCCAGAGCATTCCTATTCTGATCGAGTGTTGTCATATACCAGGATATCCAAATCAAACAAAATCCGCTAAGTTTTGTCGGAAATCTGCCTAGAATAAAAAATATTTGCTGTTCGAACGCTATGTGTTTTTCATTAGATTTTATACTTGTGTGATAAACACACGAAACTATGTATTTTCTCACGATTTTTCCATTTCACGGAATACAGCCGAATACTTCAGAACACCCCCAAAATCCCTATTTTCTACGGGAATGCGTTGCGGCAAGTCTCACAAGATGAATATCGACACTGGTGTTTCTTTGGTGATAGCAGTGACCAGCTAGTTGACCAATGATTACAAAAAAATTGGCACTAGAATACCGATCTACTATAACTAGTCAAGGTTTCGTTATTTCCATCACATCGTTCGTATTTCCTTAACATTTACTGACGTAATTTTTTTGTTTTGAATGAAAAAGGCAAACTTACTGTTGTTGAATGGGCCGGCTGTCGTCATAGTGGCGGGAGCCGGTGTTGTCGTGGTAACGGGTGTCGTCTTGGTAACAGGTGTCGTCGTGGTAACAGGTGTCGTCGTAGTAACGGGTGTCGTCTTGGTAACGGGTGTCGTCGTGGTAACTGGTGTTGTCGTGGCATTAACTAAACATAAGTAACTAAACATAAATAGCTAAACATAAGTAACTAAACATAAATAACTAAACATAAGTAACTAAACATGAGAGGAGAATACTGAGCAGAAATGGACGGGCAGAAGACAGCACAAGAGGATGGGTCCATCAAGCTATATAAATAAACTTGGTCGAAACTTAGATATAGATAGTTTGACATTCGGATGCACTTCAATGCTACAGTTTGATACCAAATTCATCATAATTATTATACCAGTGCATCATATTTATTATACATTTATTATAATCTTTTCGCTTATTATTTGGAATAAAAAGCAATTTCACAAACAAATATATTTAGATAAATACGCATTACCGCTGAACAAAAGAAATGTCCATGTTTCATGGACTCCTTACCGTGTTCTGTGTCGCAGTGTCCGCGAGTACAGCGTCGACAAGGAAGGCACGACGGACCAAATCGACACGGTGCACACGAGTTGCACGCCTGTCCAGCAAACGGTTCCGAACAGTTGCACCTGCAGCAGAGTTGTCATTGATGATGACAGCGTTATATCAGTGTCTACACTGGGAGGGTGGACAAGTGTCTACACAGGGAGAGTGGACAAGTGTCTACACAGGGAGAGTGGACAAGTGTCTACACAGGGAGGGTGGACAAGTGTCTACACAGGGAGGGTGGACAAGTGTCTACACAGGGAGGGTGGACAAGTGTCTACACAGGGAGAGTGGACAAGTGTCTACACAGGGAGAGTGGACAAGTGTCTACACAGGGAGGGTGGACAAGTGTCTACACAGGGAGAGTGGACAAGTGTCTACACAGGGAGGGTGAACAAGTGTCTACACAGGGAGGATGGACAAGTGTCTACACAGGGAGGGTGGACAAGAGTCTACACAGGGAGAGTGGACAAATGTCTACACAGGGAGAGTGGACAAGTGTCTACACAGGGAGGGTGGACAAGTGTTTACACAGGGAGGGTGAACAAGTGTCTACACAGGGAGAGTGGACAAGTGTCTACACAGGGAGAGTGGACAAGTGTCTACACAGGGAGGGTGGACAAGTGTCTACACAGGGAGAGTGGACAAGTGTATACACAGGGAGGGTGGACAAGTGTCTACACAGGACAAGGAAACATTTCATATGTATTTTTTGAAATTAATGACGTCATATCAATCGTCATGTTGCGCTGTTTTTGTTATGTCGTCGATTAATAATTATAGTTAATACATCAATGGAATTTCAATATTTTACATAAAAGCATTCTATCAACAAATTGCGTCAGACCATTTCCACAGTGACCTATCTACAGATTTTCTGTGAATAAAAAACTGTTACCCCACCGAGCGTGTTACTCAGAAACATGATTGTTATTATTCTTCCATCCAGAGTTCCTGGGTGATAAAGTCATATAGTCATCTGACCACAGTACCTGTTCGGCGCGATGCAGTCGCCTCGTCCGCTGCAGTTGTTCACGTTGTAGCACGTTGGTTGAGCGCAGTCTGGCGGTAGCCAGCCATCCTCACAACGACATGTGTTTGGTCCGACACATTCGCCTTTGCCATGACACTGACGCACCTCGCTGCAGGTGAACTGCGAGCAACGAGCGCCCGTCCAACCGAGATGACACTTGCACGTGTCCGGAAGCACGCACTCGCCGTGGCTGGAACAATTACCAACGTCGGCGCAAGATATATTTGGGGGTTTGGTGAGGAACGGCTCCCACTGAACCTCGTGTTTCCCCCCGTAGGGATCGCTTTCGACTCGGATTCTCTTAGCGACACCGCCCCCTGTAGCGACTCCCCACCAATTGTACGTAACGTTGGAAAATCCTGTTCTGCCATTACGAACCAATACGCCGTCAATCACAAAGTTACCGACACTCAGGTCGTGGCTGCTTTTGGGGTTGTCGAACGTGTTGTAATGAATAACAGAAGGCACAGTGGAGTGAATGACGCCAACACTTACATCGTTCATTGAGAATGTGTTTCCGAAGACTTCAAGCGGCTTGGTGTTCCTGTATCCATACCATATGACTCTTCTCCCTGTGTTCTCCGTGAAATCGTTTAGCATTATGCTTGTAGTTGAGCCAGATACATATATTACCCCGTAATAGCCATCGTTTGAGTGGAAAACATTATGTTCGATCGTTGTTAAAGTTTGATTATTTATATAACCACTGATCGATATGGCACTATCGCAGTATTTCCAGGTGTTACCCTTGATGGCGACAACGCTTGGTGAAACTCTCGGCACAATGCTCATATAAGAACTTCTAAGAAAGACGTTTCCCTCAACTGTTAATTCGTTCTCCCAAAGGAGCAAACGTAGATAACCCGTGTCGTTTTCAAATTTGTTTCGTAAGAAGCGTAGTTTGGTGCGACGTGAGAGACTCATGAAGACCGGGTGGTTATTATCTGCGAATGCGTTGTCTGAAATGTAGACGGTCTCCGGTCTCTGGCGTGGAGTGCTTTGCGACGTACGAATGGCTGCTTCGTGGTGTTTCGTAAAATGACATCTGTGTATTGCAAACACACCGCGATCTACCACGTCGATACCATAGTTGTTGTTGTGAAACACACTGTCGCTGACGGTCACGTTGGCGCTCTCGGATAGTAACTGTAAGCCCCACT
This sequence comes from Lamellibrachia satsuma, assembly GCA_033239005.1. NCBI lineage: Eukaryota > Metazoa > Annelida > Polychaeta > Sabellida > Siboglinidae > Lamellibrachia > Lamellibrachia satsuma. The sequence continues at coordinate 93,151 of BSQZ01000038.1, read as the reverse complement.
CGTTGTTGGAAAACCGACAGTTATGGACTTTCACGACGCCGTTGTTGTGAAAACGTAGGCCTCCATAGCTTCCACTAATGGCCAGGTTAGCAATGCGAAGATCGTCCGTTCCGTTGTTCTTCTCTATTATGACGCCAGACCAGGACCACACGGTGTGGCTCCAGCTATACGAGTCCTTCCACCAGCTACTTTCTCTTGGCAAAGATCGATTGAAGTAAACTAACTTGTCGGCTGTCCCTTTTATATTTAGCTTACCTGCAGAAGAGACAAAGCTGTTTCAATTTCAAAATTATATAAATATATATTCCTGTCGGGCATAAGTATGTAACAAAAATATCTAGACAAAATATCTTAACATCTGTTCTCCTTGTTATGAAAACGACTATGCTATAACAATGCATTTCACGGTTCTTCGCTATGACTGTATACATTTTAGTTAAATACAGAAACGTGTATATCGGGAAAACATTTTTGTGATGAAATTGTAATTAAAACTATTGCTTTCACTGTGCAGAATATGACAATAACGTATACTGGATACGGTACGTACAGTGTTTAACAAATGCCACAATACATACCTCTAACCAGAGCGACAAGATTTTGTTTGAAGAGTAGAGTAACACCGGCTTCAATCGACAAAGTAGCATTTTCTCTGTAACATACAGTTAGTGTTATACGTAGGTCTGTTTGTTCGTGTTATAACTCGGTATTACTCTAGAAGCCGGTTTACACGAGCGATTTTTGCCCCAACTGGTAGGGCGACGCTGTGTCGCAAGATAAACGAACGATGTGTCTTGACTCGCGCCGCTCCCATCTTGAGTTTTGATGAAAGGTCACAACGGGTGCACTAGCTGTCGGCTGCTGATTGGCCACTGCGTCAAAATCACGGCCAATTGGACAATTAATCGTTCGCTCGTGTAAACCAGCTTTCACGAGCTAATTTAACGAATCGTAGAACAACACAAGTACAATACTACCAACAAAGCGTCACATCGCTTATCTGGTTCTCATACATGCCAGTAATTAAGACCAAGTATAGGCAGGCGAATGAATTATATATTCATTCAAGTCAAGGAGGTTAAGAGGAGATCAAATTGACGTTTTTTTCAGATATTGAATGGGTATGAAAATATTAATCGAAATATTTTTGTTAATTCAGAAAGATACATACATACATATATCGTTACAAGGATATATATATATATATATATATATATATATATATATATATATATATATATACATATATATATACATATATCCATACATGCATACATACATACATCGTAACAAGGATATATATATATATATATATATATATATATATATCCAAGGATTGTTATATATATATATATATATATATATATATATATATATAGAAACAAGGATATATATATATATATATATATATATATATATATATATATATATATATATATATATATATATATATATATATATATATATATATCCTTGTTACTATATGGTCTCCAAGTTTGTTTACAGTACAGGCCTAACTATTGGTTAAGTTATGACATAGCAGGCGAGATCATATAAATGGACCACAGAACAAGACACTAACCTTACAAATATGTTTCTGCCCACCACATAGGGCGAGTCTCTTGCACGGATCGTCATGTCAGACACTACATCGCCTCCGATTTCCTCGGGAAGAAACCAATAGTCGGCAGGTGGCATCACAAGCAAGTTGTTGTCAGGTGATGCGCGGTACGGCCACAACTTGATTAGTCCAAGTGATGCATCATCGAAAAAACCTTTCACCCTGTAAACGAGATGATTACTTAACTACGCCTACGTCATTTAACTCTCCTTTGTTATATTTTGAGTCGCAGTATAGAGAAAACCTGGGTCCGGAGAATTACAGGAGCAAAGATGATGGATATAAGGAGGATGACTGACCTGGAGGAAGAGATTGGGATGTAGGTCAGCTTAACGGGAATAGAATAGTAGGAAGTCGGATGAAGTGGGCAGGTTATTTGGTTTGGATGAATGGGCCGGCTACCAAAGATAGCTGAGGCTGTGAAACAACGAGCCTGCAGACAAGGGGCAGACAGAGTAAAGTGGGGTGTGAAAAAGGCAAGGAGGGTGAAAAGTGGAGGGAAACTCACTAACGGGTGCAGTGGACCAGACAGACAACATAACAAGCGTTGCACCAGTATACGAATAGATCGACCTCACCTCTTTGTAAAGGGAACTACGATGAAGACCTCATCTCTTTGTAAAGGGAACTACGATGAAGACCTCACCTCTTTATAAAGGGAACTACGATGAAGACCTCACCTCTTTATAAAGGGAACTACGATGAAGACCTCACCTCTTTATAAAGGGAACTACGATGAAGACCTCACCTCTTTATAAAGGGAACTACGACGAAGACCTCACCTCTTTATAAAGGGAACTACGATGAAGACCTCACCTCTTTATAATGGGAACTACGACGAATACCTCACCTCTTTATAAAGTGAACTACGATGAAGACCTCACCTCTTTATAATGGAAACTACGATGAAGACCTCACCTCTTTCTAAAGAGAAATACGATGAAGACCTCACCTCTTTATAAAGGGAACTACGATGAAGACCTCACCTCTTTGTAAAGGGAACTACGATGAAGACTTCACCTCTTTCTAAAGAGAAATACGATGAAGACCTCACCTCTTTATAATGGGAACTACGTTGAAGACCTCACCTCTTTATAAAGGGAACTACGATGAAGACCTCACCTCTTTATAAAGGGAACTACGATGAAGACCTCACCTCTTTATAAAGGGAACTACGATGAATACCTCACCTCTTTATAAAGGGAACTACGATGAAGACCTCACCTCTTTGTAAAGGGAACTACGATGAAGACCTCACCTCTTTCTAAAGAGAAATACGATGAAGACCTCACCTCTTTATAATGGGAACTACGATGAAGACCTCACCTCTTTATAAATATATGTTATGTTTTTTGGAATATATGTTATGCTTTTTGGAAGAAATCACTAAGTGGATAGACGTGGGAACGCCAGTAGATATTATCTACTTAGATTTTCAGAAAGCTTTTGACAAAGTGCCACATCAAAGATTGATACTTAAATTAAAAGCCCGTGGTATCGGGGATAGCATAACTGACTGGATAGAACAATGGCTGACTGACAGAAGACAACGAGTTGTAGTAGATGGAGAAGTTTCAAATTGGAAATCGGTTTTGAGTGGGGTACCTCAAGGATCAGTATTAGGACCTATATTATTCTTAATTTATATCAATGACTTGGACGACAGTATAACAAGTAACGTACTGAAATTTGCGGATGACACAAAACTGTTTAGAAAGGTTAATACTGATGGTGATAAACAACATTTACAAAACGATCTAGACAGATTAGTGAAATGGTCTGAGAAATGGCAGATGCTGTTCAATTTTGGGAAATGTAAATGCCTACATACAGGACATGGGAACTTGAATGTAAACTATAAAATGGGAGATACTGTTCTGAGTACTACTGTAAAAGAAAAGGACTTAGGAGTTACAATAAGCGCTGATATGAAAGTTTCAGAGCAGTGTGGTATTGCAGCTTCAAAGGGTAATCAAATTCTTGGATTGATTAGAAGAAACATAACATACAAGGGAAAAAAGTTAATTGTACCTCTTTATAAAGCAATAGTTAGACCTCATTTAGAATAATGTATACAAGCATGGAGACCATATCGTAAGAAGGATATAGATACGCTTGGATGGCAAATCTTGTTAAATCTTGTTAAAGGGAACTACATTGCAGATCAGCAATGAACATATAATGATAACTGAAGATAACACTATGTTATCGAAGCACCAGATCTAATAATTGTTTACAGTGTAGAAAGGGTTTATTGTAAATGTAGCTGCACATGAGCTGGTTCGAACACATACACAGTTAAGCCGACGCATTACTCAATACATGGAGTTTACTCTCGCTAAATGGTATCACATCTATTGTGCAGTTACGTTTTTGTAGTCATTTGTATTAACTTCACATACCTTGTTGCAATATAACGTGTATTCAAACTCATTATGCGCGACATATGGACACATGAACATATATAATCATAAGAAGACATATGCGTTAAACATACAATGTCTCACGCAGCAGAAGAGGATCAATGGTAAACACAGAGACAAACAGAAAATGACCCTACATCAATGGTATATTTTACTTTTCTTGTTTGTAAAACCGCTCTTTCCCGTGTGTAGTAATGTGTCATAACACTGCTGCGTGAAGGTTTATCAATCGTCGTACCATGTTGATTTAACATAATACTGCTACGTGACAGTTTATTCCCATTTAACAGGTATATGTGTGTGATGTTGCAGTAACATGACAATGCTACGTGACGGTTTATCCACTATCTTACCTATGCGTGATGTTGGTGTACGACAGTTCGCCCCAGTAACAACCAGACGCATCTGTTGTTTCGTTGTCATTCGATGGCATTGTCACCTCGAAGTCAGCATTAGGGTTGTCAAAATAGTTGTTCTTCAATGAGAGGTGAAATCTACCGACCAGCCTGATTGTTTCCATGTGTTCTTGACGGCTTGTTGTTCGCTTTGTATTGTTTATGAAAACGTTGTCTTCGATTTCACAGCTTCGGCAGACACTCTGCGATGTAGCATTGATCAAAATCGCCCCCAAGCCAGTGTTATTCTGGAAGACATTTCCATTGATCTGCAATAAAAAGCAATTGTAGTTAATATCGTTGTTAACTGCTATTTCATTCGGACGAGAGATCACGATTCTTGATCCGATCTAACTTATCCGTGCATTTCGTGGCGCGGTGTATGTATCAATATAATTCAACGACATTCGTGTTTCATTTTGATTAAAAGTGTGGCTTGAAATCCACGCACATGAACTATGTACAGACGGGGTATGTTTCACTGACATCTATATATGATCATGGGCGAAACATTACGTAATACTATGGATTATGTCCTTTCGTATTTCACCAGTTGCTTGAGCTGTCATTTATAAGACTACTGTAAGTCAACAATCATATTAGTAGGCATCAGTAGTTTATATCATAATCAGTAGTCATATTGTAAATTTAGCTTAATTATGGAACAGTTTCATCAATAAAGTATTTGTAGTAGCTGTTTGTTGGCAACACGACGATCTTCACAATAGCATTAGAAAGTAGAAAACGGTTCTCCTTTCAAGTTAACAACAAAACATGTAAAATAAGATTGCATTCCAGACCCACTTTATTTTCACCTTTTTCACCATTATAAAGATACAATATGTACATCAACCATGCACAGTGGTCAATGCATAGTTATCTGTACAATGTATACATTATTAAACAGTGTATAAAAACAGTGTAAACAGTGTGTAAATAACGTTTCCTTTTTTGTGTACTGTCGCTTTGTATAGGAGCAGCTAGCTACAGTGGAAAATATCACCGATGTTAAATTGCATCTGATATTGTATACTAATTGGTCATACAAACCAGTTTAATCAGTAATGTACCAGGCTGTGCACAATCTATGGCAGACATTGTCAAACAGGGAGTAATAGTAATGTTCTGAGTGGGGTATCACAGGGATCAGTATAAGGCCCTATACTGTTTTTAATATATATATATATATATAAATGATTTGGAAGATGACATATCTAGCAAAGTACTGAAATTTGCAGATGACACAAAAGTATTCAGAAAGGTTACTAATGATACAGATAAACAAAGTTTACAGGATGTTCTAGATAAATTAGTTAATGGTCAGAAAAATAGCAAATGTTATTCAATTTTGGGAAGTGTAAATGCATACACATAGGACATGGAAACATGTACGAAGAATATAAAATGGGGGATGCTGTACTATGTAGAACCACACAAGAAAAGGACTTAGGTGTAACATTTAGTGATGACATGAAAGTTTCAGAGCAATGTGGGATTGCTGCTTCGAAAGGAAATCAAATTATAGGGCTAATTAGGAGAACTATCACGTATAAGGAGAAACAGCTAATTGTACCCCTTTTACAAAGCAATAGTTAGACCACATTTGGAATATTGTATACAAGCATGGAGGCCGTATCGTAAGAAGGACGTAGACAAGCTAGAAAGAATAAAACGAAGAGCAACTAAAATTATTCCAGAATTGAGAGACCTTAGTTATGAAAGCCGCTTATTACAATATGGATTGACAACACTAGAGACCAGGAGACTAAGAGGAGACCAAATAGATGTGTTTAAAATAGTGAACGGTTACGAGGATGTTGATAGGAATATGTTCTTCAAACTTAAAATAGGGATCTTCGGTGATGGACTAACCTTCAAATGTGTCGCGTTTCTGTAATGAACGTGAATTACTTGACTGGCTCCGACCGTGATTCCTTCGTGATCAACGTTGTAACTGTTGTTGATGAACGAATTGTTAGCGACGATCAAAGTTGCGATCGTTTCCTGTGAGTTCAATCCGTATCGTAGATTACTGTGTATCGTGTTGTTCCGAAGCCTCACTGTCCCGGATGTACCACGCTGCAGCGTCATACCGGCTTCACCGTTGCCGATCATTGTCGAATTTGTCACATCGACATTCGCCTTGCTGTTGTCTAAGTTGAAGTAGATGCCATGCCGTTGATTGCGGCTGAAGTTGCAGTGACTCACGGTGAAGTTTCCTTGGAAGAAACCCAACAAACTCACCCCGGATGTCGCCGAATTGAAGACGGTAACATGGTCTAGATGCGGCGGTCGACCGATGATATTGATTCCGGCGGTTGTATTGACGAGTCGGGTGTGTCTAAGAACCGAACCATACTCCCTGGTGGATATCGCGGTAGTCGAGCCAGTGTCCAAATCATTTCCTGCGTGAACAAAAACAAGACAATACGTGACGCATCTACAAAAAACACCAATGTATGCTCAACAAGGCTGTTAAGCGAATGTTAATGGCGGTAAAGTAGGATTTCAAGCTTGCAGATATGTTAATGTTATTTGGTAATAAACACAAAGATGTCTGGTTGAAATTTGTTGACGGATGTTTTCACAAAACATGTTTCCCCCTGACAAATTTCATGCGGACGCCCCTAGACCCAGGAAAACAATATAAATACGTGATAAGCAATATCATTAATACAACAGAAAGGCCGTTGCTACAACGAAAAACAGAGCAAGCTATTGTTACAACACGCAGAATCAAAGACACGCACCAGATTTTTGCCGGAATGCGATTCCTTGCCATCTGTAGGCGATATCTGATGAAAGCATCAACACTTCGTCGGATTCTTCGCCCAGAACTTTTAACATTCCTACAAATGAGTTGCATACATAGGCACACCATACAACGAATCGCATAAAGAGAATTATTTTTATATTAATCAAAACCCAGTATATTGTATGTGACATTATTGCAGGCCAGTATCCAAACATACGTATCGGTCATATTATGATATCTGCATCGTTCAAATTACAACTACGTCGATCAGATTACAACTGCATCAGTCAGATTACAACTGCATCGGCCAGATTATAACTGTGTCGGTCAGATTACAACTGCATCAGTCAGAATAAAGCTGCATCGGTCAGAATATAACTGCATCGGCCAGACTATAACTGTGCAAATTAAAATTACAACTGCATCGGTTATATTATTACAACTGTGCCATCCGGATTACAACAGAGCCATTCAGATTACAACCGCATCAGTCAGATTACAACTGCGTCAGCCGGATCACAACTGCATCGATCAGATTACAACTGTACGGGTCAGATTACAACCACTGCGTCGTGGCGTGTTATTGTGTTTGAAAGTGCAGGTAGTGTTAAGAACTATTGCACCGGTCAGATGTAAGGCGTAGATCCGGCCATGATTATAATAAATATATAATATTATAGTTAAATATATATATTAAACATTTTGTATTCGATTAATAAATAAAATAAATAAATATACCAAGTAAATAAATAAATAACTAAGATACATGTTCATAAAAAGAAGTGTTCTCAATCACAGTTACTTCTCAGCTGAAGTATGCACACCTAAATAGAATAGAGATTTTCAGTAAATTCTTAAATTTAGACAGTGGATCGGCTTGTCTTATGCATTCCGGCAAAGTTCCACACTGTTCGTCGCTGTCTCACGATCATGTACATTACGCGTAACGTTACATTTTAAAAAGATTCAACAAGATTGCCATCCAAAATTACCAGTTCCAGATGCCAAGTGGACAAGGAAGCCATTGGCTTATCGAGAGTCCAATAAAGTTATCATGTATGTATAGCCCGCCCTTATAAGCGACGTATTAAAATAAATGATGATAATAAATAAGTCAAGGCAGCAATAGTGGAGCTGATGTCGAACCGTACAAAACCATACCTTCAACAGTGATTCCACTGTTCAGGAAGTTGAGTTGCGTCCCCGCTTCAATGGTCAAAGTAAAACCAGCAGGAACGGTGATCTCGTCGGAAACCACATAGGGCGTGTCCATCTTTCTGAGATACGTGTCTTCTTGAATATGTCCACCGATTGACGTTGAGCTACGAAAGAAACCCGGGGTCGTTGTAGGGATAGCCGGTGATATGTTTCTTTCGGTGAGATACGGTTGAAAGATGAAGTTCACAAGCAACGAATCTGCAGTACGGTCATAGATGCGTCTTCGGACGTATTCGTAGTTCTTGGACCCCCACCAGTTTTGCGTGGCATTGACGACAGACTTGGAATAGGTTGAGGCGACTTTGACATCGTACTGGGCCGCGGGATTGTCAAACTTGTTTCTGATCACAGTTGCCGAGGACCCATAGCTCAATAGCACTGTCGCGTCAGCGGAATTGTTCAAGAATGTGTTGTCGTGGATGTCCACTCTGCTGTTGCGCCCAGACCTGACACTCTGTACCACGTACGCTCCCCTGTTGCGGGCAAACACGTTACGCGCAATGTCAGTAGAGCCATTTTTACCGCCTGCGTGAAGACGTACAAACACTGCGTCGGTGGATTGCAAGAACTTGTTATTCCTTACCCACAAGGTATTTGACGATTGCAAATCCAAGCTCCTGCAGCGTTTTGAGGTAGAGCATGAAAACGTATTGTTTTCAATATGTAAATGCCTGGCTGTTTTCACGTTTACATATACAGATCTATTACCGCGAAACGTGTTTCTAAGCAGTGTTACGTTGAGCGTAATATCATTGTGATCATTTGAACCAGAAATTGTGATGCTGCCCTTATAGTCATATGTAGACGTCGAGTTACCAAGCGTTGATTCCATGACGAAGACACTCTGCAAGATAGATACACCCGTCATTAATTAAACGCATTTCTTTGTTGTTAAGATCGACATTAGCAAGAAATAAATATCGCACAGTTAGCTATGGCACATTAGCAGCATGACATGACATGAAAATCCTACAGTAAACAACATATCTTCATCGGTTCTTTGTTGATTTGATCTTTTGATTCAATGTGTAATTGCACTATCCGCATGTAAGTTGGTAACGAACAACTCGGTCCTTTCGTCAGCGTCTGACTGCACTGCCCTCCGATGTCATGTGACCAAGTTGGTGGTTGTTACATGACAGCAGTTTCAGTTAAATCGCGGGAAGATCATATTCCCCGCCTCTGCTGATCCCGGATCTCAATCGCCACGCTTATCTTTCTGCGTCAGAAATGTTCTTTTTTCGCCAGCACTGAAGCACCTTTGGTTGTGATAAATTGGCCATCGTTGCCTCGCTGTTCCCCTGCAGCTTAAGGGGGCCCTTGTGCTAGTGCCCTTTGAGCCTCCTAGCCCTCGTAAGTTTTGTTGCAGCCCGGACATTTCTCTTCATTCATCACCACGCACGTGTTGTTCTTGGGAGTGTTTTTCCCTGGGATTAACCTCTATTGATCTTTTGGTGTTGTACGTTTTGTGATAAGTCCCCATTCGATGTAAGTGTCTCTGAGGCAAGCCAGCAAATCACCGAACATTCTTCTTCCAAACGTGTGCAACCTCTCAAAACAATTTACTGCTGTGTTCCGAGAACACTACTCACAATCAGATCAACTGCGGTGTACTCTAAGGAAAAACGTCCCAAGAACAACATGCGCGGGGTGTTATATGAAGTTAAATATCCGGGCTGCCATAAAACCTATGTCGGCCAAACTAGCAGTTCGCTTGGGTCCATGCTCAGACAGCGTGATGCTAGCAAGAGGACCCCCTCACGGCTGTAGAGGAACACAGAGGCAAAGAGGGCCACAGTACTATAACAAAGGTTGTGACAATGTTGGACGTTGAAGACAACTTCTGGCATAGAACAATCAGCGTGGCGATTGAGATCCGGCAGAGGCACCCAGCAATCAATCGATACGGTTACAATCTTCCCGCGATTTTCCTGATATTGGTGTCACGTGACAACCAAAAATGTGGTCACATGACACACCGGAGGGTTAGTTCATACTGATGCTGACGAAGGGACCGAGAAAGTCTTGAAAGCCCCTTTGAAACTGAGAGGTATCTACACTTCTTTCAACATAATACTGATGTTTGATGCCTCAACCAATTCAGTTATTCTAGACAGGTCATATGTCGTAAGGTTATCTACGACTTCTTCACTGCAATTCCAATTCTCGGGTTATCCGTATATGATTATTAGCGTGGTATTATTAGTAACAGTGTTGTCGTCAATATGTTTTACTGAGATATCTAGTCAAGCCATTGCGCTACTTTTCAATCAGACACATATCGTTTGTGGTAATTATTGAGTATAATAGACACATCATCTTTCAGAACACAGTGGACACCTGGCACCTCGCGAATGTGTGTTGTTTTATTACGGCAAGTCGGCAAAACCAGGTTATAACGTCGTGTAACTGCAGATAAAATAATTATAAATTCACAATCCGTAACTTGTGTTCTTCAGATTTACCTGGTTAACGACGTCGCAACTGATTCGGTTCAGACGAGATTTGTGAATCAGAGTACGGCCATGATACGCTTCCACCGCAACTCCTTCTCTGCCCACATCACTACCAACGACAGCCACATTGGCAACATGACTTTTCACACGAATGCCAGTGATATTCGAGTTGACTACACCCAAAGAAATCCAACCAGAGGATGTTGCAGCAATGCCGTCAATTGTACAGTTTTCCACTTGAAATGTATTATTGCCTCTGGTGCTTGCAACAGTGCCACGAGGAGCAGGACTGTCCATAAGAACACATACAACGGGCGCCAGTGACGTAAACGGATCAATCACACGGGTCCAGTTGCCACGGATGTTGACGTTTACAATCACCGAACCTGCATCGACGAAACAACGTATTTGAAAAGATTTAACAAGATTGTCATCCAACGCAACACATTCCAGATGGCAAGAGAACAAGGAAGCCTTTGTCTTCCCGATGGTCTATTACTGTTTCGTCTATGTGTAACTCGCCCTTATTGGATACGACATTCTTGTAAACATATACTGTTAGCATTTACACAATCGGTAGATAACTTATAAAATTAAGTTTTCGTCCTTTGAGAGAATGAATACTTTACTACATGCAATACAAACTCGTCCTTTCTAATGCTGTTCTACTTCGTATGCTCTAGTTTGCAACCTTCTTAATACTGGAACAAACATATTTCTTCAAATACCTTCATACCAAGTCAACATCTTTCACAAATTTTACTCGGGCTCCTCTTCATCTGTTCGTCTCTGGTATTGATGAGCCACTTTGTTATGGATGGTTTTAGCAAACAATGCCTCTCGGTTTTATATTCAGCTTAATTACTCTCCTTTGCCTTTTTCCAGCCCAGCTGTGTTCTTACGATGTGGCTTGTTTGAGACTTAACTATTGCATTACACAGGAGTATACTTATCCATATCTCCTTTATGCGTTTAAGTCAAATACCAGGTAGGTCAATTTAGGATGTATTTCTGCTTCGGAAGCCACCAATATATGTTATATTACGTTGCGCTTAGTTACAATCCCTACACATACGTACAGCGGTGTGAAACAAAAAATTCCATAATCGGTGAAATAAGTGTTTTGCTCTAAACTACTAAAATATAGTTAACAGTGAACCACTGATAGCAACTGTTCTGTGAAGATCGTATTTACCTCCAGAATGCACGAATCGTAATCCTTGCCATCCGAGGAACTTTCCAGGCAGCAAGGCCGACTTGTTAGATCTTCCCCGTAACTCCAACGTCCCTGCAAGTCATAGTGGCATAACAAGCAAATAACAGAGAGTGGCTTCAAGGATCGACCATGTTATTGCTGACTTCGATAAACAATTGTTCTTAGTTGAATTTACACTTCGCATCAGTCAGCAGTGTTTTGTTTCCATGACATTTATATGTTATGCAATACCATAGCTGACAACCAGGGGAGGGTTACTAGGCTCACCTTCAAAAAGAGCGTACACTGCTTTCTAACAGGAAATCTCATTGGTTGACGGTTAACTGTTGCCAATCACTAATCACGTTTCACACTTTATTCGGCAAAAGGCAAATATTACCAGTACCATTAACTGAGGCCTTCACTTGCAACATAATTTTCATTGTGAAAGATTGTGAAAAGATGGATAAGATTTCAGACTTTTGTCGTGAGACCGTGTCATTAAAATCACGAATCTCACAGCTTATGCGCAAGAATTGACAGGTATGCAATAGTGTGACATTTAATTTATGTTGCTGTGGATCACATAGCAAGCAGTCTAATAATTTCATTCTGCATTTTTAATAAATCAGATTTGTAGTACAAATGTACGGAAGTATATCAAAACATCCGCTACTGTCCATACCTTCAACGAGAACTCCCACGTATCTGTCAAAAATCAGCGCTGTATTCAGATGCATGACAAGCGTCTTGTTGGCTGGAACGTAGATGGTTTGCCGGACCCGGCGATGGCTGCCATCAACTACGACTGTTGTGTCTTTAGTCACCTTACCACCGATCTCGTAGTCGTCAACCTTGAAATCTCTCATCGCAATATCAACAGTGGACGAGGAGCCGAAGGGAGAACTTGAGAGAACCGGGGAAATTAACGTTTCGCCGAGGAGATTCATATTCGAAAATAAGTCCATGATTCGTGCGAGTATTTGTTTAGCGTTGACGGTGCCCCACCAGTTATATCGGGCATCCACCAGACCACGGTATTCACCGTCTGCTAAGATATCATGTGCAGATCCCGGGTTCTCAAATACGTTCCTTGCGCAACGGATGTTTCCGTTCTTTTGAACAACAAATTTGAGAGTTGCTGTTGCTCTGTTGTTCACGAACGTGTTATTCTCAACCAGGACGTCATTAGAGGAAATATAAGCGACTTGACCGCCATAATTACGTGTGAACATGCTGTTGGCGATCGTTACAGTGCAATTTGATGCGGACACACTTAGAGGGTGTGCGGTCGAACTGACTGTGACGTTGCGCATAGCAATGTTGCCTTTGATAGGTTCTTTATGATTAAACCGCGCGGCGACTATGTTCTGGCGGAAGACTGTGTTCGACATTGTCACGTGAACAGTCCATTTACTTTGGAAATATGTAGCTACAGCTGAATGATCGGAATGAGAAAAGGAGCACCGATCCAACACAATATTCAACGGTCGTTTGTACGCGGTGATCTTGTTGAATGCGTCTCCCATCAAGTAAACTGAGCTGCGTGTAAAAGAAGTGTTCCTAATTATCAAACCATCGCCAGGTTCCATTGTAGTCCACCGAAACGAAGATAGTGAAAACCGACTTGCGACAACTTCAACTGTCTGGTTGCCCCTCAAGTGTGACGACGTATATATAGATACAACGTTATCTTCGCCATCGAAACGGCAGTCAATTAGCGAGACGTTGCATTTGGCCGATATTAATAGTCCGGACCCAAGATCGAAATGCGAGTGTTGTACTGTGAAAGGCATGGCTGTATTGTGGAATAGACGGCTGGTGCGGATCCCCTGGTGGTTGTGTTCTAGATGGAGATATTGTAGGTCTATAGCTGCAGTGGCTGTCTGAAGGCCGATGTCTGCGCCGGTTATATGAACGTGGTGAAGCCTGGAGTGACATGTTCGCACTGGATCGAAACAACAACAACAAAAATAATATCTTATTATACTCCACCGTTACAAGACAAGACAAACATTGTTATTTTGACCATTTCAACAAGTTGAAATAATTAACACAAATTACAAATATAAAGGTCAAAGATACTCCCGTTAAGGCAAACACGTGTCACTAACATGGGAACTACTTTTTGTCAAAAAACTAATAATTATGTAACCTCATCATTAAAAATAAACTTTAAAAAGTAAATGCAAAACCAATATAAATTAATTAACACAGTAAAAGGCTATGTAGTCAGTTTAATGTATTTCAATTCTTACAGATGCAACAATTAGGAATATGGCACTGAAGTTAATTCCTAATTATATAATTTTTAGCATAAGTCATGAAACCATTTAGACTATGTGTATAACTGTTATCAATGACAATGCTTGGAGTATCGTTAACTATCTCTATTATATTGTGTCAGATATATTTTTGACATATTCGTGATTGGCATACCGTGAGTATGTACCTATGTATGTATGTATGTATGTATGTATGTATGTATGTATGTATGTATGTATGTATGTATGTATGTATGTATGTATGTATGTATGTATGTATGTACGTATGTATATTTGTATGTATGTTATGCTTCTCCTCCTAGGCGCTTTGTCCAGTTTAATTTTTTTCGAAGTTACCCTTTCTACGAACGTTGGTTTCTACAAGCGTTTATGGACGTTTTACGTAGATTACGTAACGTCGAAACACACATAGCGTTGCTAACAATTGTACGTACTATTGTTCTGAGTCACGCAATATGTACGTCAATCACCGTGAGCCCTCGGGCACGCCTACAGAATGTTAGCTCCAAACACGCGAAACTGACGGAGATACGACGGAACAGACAGAGTCACAAACTACTAAATTATAAAGATATTAACGTCACAGTGTTTAGCTCACCATTTAGCCACCACGAATCTGTCACGTCCAACCCCTTCCAGTACGATGTCTTCTTCTGGCCAGGCCTTGTCGGTATGTTCGAGCGAAATGTCACTTTCTGTTCTGGCAGACCCTGCGCTTGTATGCATCCTGAAGACGAATAGATTCATCATTAAATACATTGAATACATTTGAGCTACTCTTTTGTAATTAATTAATATTAAGGGGGTAATTTTTAAAATGTTAAAACTTAACAATAAAACAGCTTAAAACAGACATCGTGAGTTTTCCTGGAAGAAATCAGCCACGCTGCAATTCCTGCGCGAAGACTATGCGTTCACATTTCTGTATGTAGCCAGGTTCTCTTGTATGTAGCCAGGCACTCTTGTATGTAGCCAGGTACTCTTGTATGTAGCCACGTACTCTTGTATGTAGCCAGGCACTCTTGTATGTAGCCAGGTACTCTTGTATGTAGCCAGGTACTGGCAAAGTGGCTGCAAGGCTTCGAAACGTAAGCACGAGGATTCGAACCAGGGTTCTCTCGACTACGTTCTAACCGCTACGCCACCGCGCACTGGTGGTTACGAATTGTGACAACCAACAACAAATATCAAAGAGAGACCAACTCTGGTTGAACTTGCTGTTAGCGCGATGTGCTAACAGCAAGTTCAACCAGAGGTTGGTAGGTTAAGTTGGTGTGTTACCTTCGATAGTGAGACCAGACCCGGTGCCAACAAAGACGACATTGACACCGGCCTGGATAGTGAGAGTTGCATTGAAGGCGACCTTGATCTGTCGTTTCACGGTGTAGGGACTTCCACTCAGCCCCCAGGAGCTGTCAGTCTGAAAATACGTAGGCCTAGCAATGGACACGTCCTTCGTTTAATTGGTTATCTTACAATAATCCAGCAAGTGTATGCATGTATGTATGTTTGTATGTATATTTATATGTATGTATGTATGTATGTTTTTATGTATGTTTGCATGTATGTTTGTATGTATGTTTGTATGTTAGTTTGTATGATTGTTTGTATGTATGTTAGTATGTATGTTTGTATGTTTGTTTTATGTTTGTTTTATGTTTGTTTGTATGTATGTATGTATGTATGTATGTATGTATGTATGTATGTATGTATGTATGTATGTTATGCTACTCCTAGACGCTATGCACCTAAGGCACATAACAATCACGAGTTCATCTACGACCCACGGTCCGATCGTCATATTTTTTTTGGAAATTCACCCCGCTATTACCCTTTCTGTGTACAATCGAATCACCCCGCGCGAGTCAAGACTGTTTTGAACACTGGCAATTTATTAGAAGTACATCAATCGAGAGTAGCTGGGATCACCGAATCGAACTGCTGCCATTTAGAAGCCTGTAACTGTTGGATTAGACAATACAAGCCGGAGTTCGCTTCTACCTAACGCTGAGTTAATCTTGGATTATTTTCGATTAAGTTAAGTGAACTTGTATTTTGAAAGTTAACTATTGAAGTTAATGGTTAAGTTGACTTACACTACAGTCACCAGCTGCACATCCTATAAAATCCAAGTGTTACCCTCTGAGCCAATGTCCTTTTACCTGAATCTATGCACGTGACGTTAATATAATTACTTTGTACAAAATAAGTTCACTGAAAATTAATTTAAGTTAATTAGTTAGTTTTACTATAAGTTAAGTTGAGTTAACATTCAAGCGTTATCTAGTTAATTTAAGTTAATGTTAGCTTAACTTTTTTAAGCTCACGATTAAGTTAAATGAATCGCCTCATGTCTGAGAAGCTGCGTACCTTGATATCGGCATCAACACTGGTGGGCCCATGATTGGGGCCCATTTCGGTGGTACTCCGTTGGGTGGTACTCTGTTGGGTGGTACTCCGTTGGGTGATACTCCGTTGGGTGGTACTCCGTTGGGTGGTACTCCGTTGGGTGGTACTCTGTTGGGTTGTAGTTGTGCCCCTTTGAGTAGTTACCCCAGTGATGCCGAGGGCACACCCGTGAACCTCCAGGCGCAGTCCAGGTCTAGTGTTCCAAGCCGTTGGAATCACAACGAAGAAACGTGTCTGAAACAATTATTTTGAAGCAAAGACTGAACCAACTGTATTAGTCTTGGATATACAGCGTAGACCGATCAGAGGATAGGATTCAATTAACGTTGAAGGTGATCAAGCGGATAGCAGTAGGCAAAACAACAAAATGTGCTCAATAATTAAATATCTGCACAAATCTAAACAACACGGAAGTCTTTATTAATATAACAGATCATAAGTTTACGGTGCATAGGCAACGGCGTATCCACTGAAGGAGTTCTCTTACCCGTAGTGGCGGGTCAAACGTATCCACTGACGGAGTTCTCTTACCCGTAGTGGCGGGTCAAACGAATGCGAGATGCTGTGAGTTCGAGCAGGATTTCCTTCGAACAATTTCACTTCCGAGCCGACCTTATAGAACTTCCACGTGTCGCCGTCCTCACTGTACTGGACCTGAAGGACAAGTGCAGCAGGTGCTCACTGTATAACGTGTTCACTGTATAACGTGTTCACTGTATTACGCGTTCACTGTATTACGTGTTCACTGTGTTACGTGCTCACTGTATTACGTGTTCACTGTATTACGTGTTCACTGTATTACGTGTTCACTGTATTACGTGTTCACGTTTTCTCTTAAATTCAGCAAAACTTGAATCTTTATTCTCACAGTGTATTCAGCAAACTATAGATTTGTCACCGATGTGAGACCGGTCGGGTAGCGAAGATTTGAAGTAGTTCTTACAAACAGGGCATGTGGGAGTATTGATGGGTAGATTTGAGAAAATGTTTATTTATAAATTACCACAAGGCAAGCCGTAGATTACACGGGACCGTACCTTGAACTGCTTAGTCCACGCGTTGGCAGCACTGTCGGTTCCTTGCAGGATTACTTTGGTAACGTCGTGCGGAGTCAGCAGGTCGATTTTCAAGCGTTGGTTATTGTCTACCGAGGACGACGCCCAGCCAGCGTCTCCATCTGCGGCACGAATGTAAACAAACCGAGTCTCGTCTAGACAACGCAGCAGCAGGTAAAACTGCCACGAAGTCCTTGACATGAAGTCACCGACCTACCATCTACCTACATTCCTCCACCTATCTCTATTTAAACGTGATTTCAGAGTATAAATAATATCATCAATGCGGGTGTATGACGCATTAAGGCACGATATAACCAGAACTTTATTCCTACACACAATTAGCAGATGTGCCCGTCGAAATGCTCCTCTCTCACACACACCAGACGGTGTTCACAAGATACGTCCTCCTCTATACGTAACGTAGCGGACGGTAACAAAACTACAAAGATAGTGTAGGGGTCCATATAAGTTGGTTTTAAAAAGACAAATTATGGTCAACGACCAAAACTAAAAGCTACACATTTTTGTGATTGTTATATATAAATACAAAAATCGTCCTAATTATTTTTTCAACGTTGCAAACTTCACCAAAGCTGTGACAATTCAAATTATGAAAGTTGCAAAATCAGTAAAGCGCATCTCCAGGCGCCATTAAAAACATTACTTTTATCAGTTTTATAATATTAATTTTCCATTCGTTCACTGTCGTTCTTGTCGTTGTCGTTGTCATGTTTCGAATCTCTAATTTAAAGTACAAAATTCTTGTACTTCCGTCGACACTCGATCCCGCGATGCATTGCGTGTATACACGCCCTCCGTCTAGCTATCAAAAACATGATATTCCGGATAACGACTATTACAACTCACCGTCAGTTGCCGAGTTCAGTCTGGCTCTGGATGGTTCGTGTCCATTCAACGACGACGATGCAGTAATCTGGCTGTCTTTGATTTTGCCGTTTTCCATTCCAAGAGCGTGGGAACATGGTGGTGCTTCGTGTCCTGAAAAAAATATGGATATTGTGTGTACATGCGCGGAGGCCCTATATTGAGTACGTGAACGCCGAATATCGAGACTGACTACGGAGGTAAACACATAGCGTAACGTTTATTCAACTATGTTTGAGCATAGGCAGTCACCAATTGTTATCAACAACGGCATACAGTACACACATGTACCATAACAAACAAGGAAATATGGCAAGAATTACAGCATACAATGACATACCAGAAATTAATACATGAAAATACAGCGTAACATATAGACAGTATAAATCATCCCGAGCAAACAAGGCATCCAAATTAGTTACCTAGGTTTTTGTGTTACGGGTGTACAACTTGTACCACGGTAAATGTACACAGTTCTTGAAGACCAGACAGAACACAGGGCCCAGTCTCGTTCACGTCATTATTATTCAATTGTGTTGGTAATACACCTGTACGTGAAGGTCCATAAAGACTATAATTATTACTTATCTGTAGCACGAATGATACTTGAATCACCTTGCCTGTTGGAAGACCTGGACGTGCGTTTCCAAATATCCAAATAAAGCACATGGTGATATGCAAAATGTTGTAAAGACGGCCCTTTCAGCCAATATAGCAGATGCCGTGAACTAAGTTCATAGTTAATGGGGTTCAGCTATCGAAGAGACCGCATAGGCACATGTATCCCACACACATATCTACGGAGGCAATGCTCTTTTGAGGTAGGCACAAACGTAAGAAAAAACCGAGAAAAAACCACATGGAAGGAAACACTGTCACGCTAACGCAAAAACACGTTAATGTTTCCAGTGAGCTGTGCGGATTCGATCAGCATTGCTAATGTTAACCAACTGCCGTCGCATGTCTAAGAATCTTCTCTACGTGGAGATGACATAATATGTAGTATTGCGTGATATTACCGATATACCGGTATATCGCGATTTTGTTTCTGCGCGATACGTATCGCGATACACCTTCGACGTACCGGTATATACTATATATTTAATTTTTTTGCATTTCCAACTTGTCAAGAGTGGGCTTAATGAGTAATTATGAGTTTTGACTGAACTAGATTCAGTCACTAATCTTTATTAGTATTAAATGTTCATAGTTCAGATTTGAGTAACTTATTCTAAGAGTTTAAGTTCACGTGTACCGGACAGGATGTCTTTGCGTTTTATTATTTACTTAATGTAATGCATATAATTAAACAATCTTGGTATTTTCCATAATTGCAACTATGTTTATAGTCACACACCAATTACTTTAACAAATTAAAGCAGTTGTTTATTTATTATTTAGTATAAATATCAGTCAGGCAAATATAAAATATGAAACAACATGTTATATCATCTTGTATCTTAACCAACATAACCACAATTGATCGCGATACATTCCGCTGTATCGCGATACACCGCGATAGAGCGATACGTCGCGAAGTTTGGCAATAATCTAATAATATGAAAACCTTACCACAGAGAGGCACGTCACAGTACTCCCTAATCCCTTCTGCCGTGTAGCACCAAGGCCTTGACAGTTGGCAGTCGGAGAAGCCTCTGGGATTGCGGCAATAGTTCTCAGCATCTGCCGGGTTCCTCTCGTTAATCCCCATGTAGCAACGGGGCTATGGGAATAAAAACAATTGTCAATGAATCTACACCTGATGATAGGTAGCAATTAGACTGGGATCATATTAGCATTGCATTACCCTTTAAGGTGGCCAACTATCTTGAAATCAAGCTATGTGCGCACCAATCTGCGCATTGTAGTCGTAACATGAAATCAACACAAAAACGTTATACGGTCGATTGAAGTTATGTTCTTTGTGCCAATGATAAACACAACTGATACACTTTTTGTAAAACAACATGAATAAAAACCTAAAATAAGTATAATTTAAATGCAATTTTACAAGTAGAACCTTCTGACGAAGAACGTCTTTCGTAAATTCGTTTTCACTAGTTTTTACTACGTCAGATATTTCCCAAAGTTGCACTAGACCCATCACCTTTGTATAATAAATAAAGGTAAAGGTATGTTCTTATGTAGGGCGGTACCCAGTCCGTAGGACTGCTCAAAGCTTCTTACACTTCATCCCCTGGCAGACCTGTTCGTTCCAACGCCATCTCGACTTCTCTGGGAAGCATTCACCCATGCTGCAATTACTGCACGAAGACTATTCATTTCAGATATCCACCTCTGTCTGTAGCCGGGTACTCATTTATACAGCTGAGTGAACTGTGGCAACGTGGGATGAACGAAAATGCCAAAGATTCGAAACGGCGGCAAGAGGATTCGAAGGTGGGTATATAGATATATAGGTATATGGATATATATATATATATATATATATATATATATATATATATATATATATATATATATATATATATATATATATATATATATATATATATATATATATATATATATATATATATATATATATATATATATCAGGTATGAACACTAAATGAACATATCTTTTTTGACTTAATAAATTGCATGAAATAATACATTTTATTTGTTATGCATATCTGACATATTTTGCCTTCCATAATGTTAACATATCAAAGTGCAGTATTCCTGCAAGTTTTATATTCGAATAGTAAAACATATCGTGTTATGACTGATTATTATCAGAACACAGTATTTTGATGATTTTGCTTGTGACGTAGTTGTTACTATGTCAGATAATAAAAAAATGGGCACTAAGCTCCTATCTTTTTGTTTGCCTTTTTGGGCCTTTGGGGTCTAATGGGTTCCAAACAACCTTTAAATTTTAAAGTTTCAGTACGTTTATTTCAGCGTAATCGGCCACCTTAAAAATTATATTGTATGTCTTTATGTTTAAACTTTCGGTAAATAGTTGACAATTAATTTTTTCATTACGCTGTTGAACTATTTGGTAAATATTGTTGTGGCTTTTCGACGAAATGCCTAATTCCTTAAGTGCTACATATAAAGAGGGCTTTATCTTGTTTACGAAGCCAGCGAGTTGAACAGCATTGATTAAGGTCTTCACGGCACTAATGAGATTGGCATCAGGACATGGGAAAAAAGTAATTATTTCCCTAGATGGGATGAATACTTGGGTTGCCGTGTTTTTGCTGCAGCAACAACAACAAAATGTATATTTTGTTGGAATCACTTAACTAAAATATCTGCATAATGCGATGAAACAATATTCATAAACCATTTTATATTTTAAAAACTTATATTTCAAAAGTAAACATAACATTCATTTATATGAAACAATCTTTTTTAAACAACAGCAAGCATCCATAGGCATAACTATCGGAATTAAGTAGCAAAAATAGGAGGAACAATGATTCGTGCTGATTTTCTGGTCGGATGCTAAGAATTAAGAATAATCCATAATATAGATAATGCACTTGTTGCTATTCCTCACTGGACCAGTGGAGTATCAACGTACCTTCTTCGTGGTCCAATCAACTTTGCTAGCTGCGTCGTAAGCAAATGTGGTATTTCACAACAAAAATGTTACGCTACGTTAAAGATAGGGTGATTAGCTGTGGTTTTACTATTGCGATAGTATCGCGATAGCTGTATGACTATTGCAATAAAGTTATCATAGATATAGTTTCATAATTACTGCGATAGTATTGCGATACTATTACGGAATAACGAAAACTCAGAAAAATAGTCGCAAACCTTAATTGATAGGTGGCGCTATGGAGGGGCTTTGAAATTAATTGATTAAAAATACTGAATTCGTGAATGTTGCTGCGCTAATCGGCGATTTTTGACTTTAGGTAGATAAACAAATAAATAAAATTATCCAATATAGTTGAAAAACATGTTTATTTATATTATTACAGTGGCACAAGTAAACCTGCTGAATTGTTTTGTCAACTGTTGTTACTATCGATAGTTCATCAGGGTAGTTTCGACGATAACTATCGATAGTTCAGGGTACTTTCGAGGATAACTATCGATAGTTCAATTTAGGCTAGTATCGATATTATTGCATCGTCACTATTGCGGTCCATCGATAGTTCGATGTATTGTTACACTTGTAGTTAATTAATATAATTCTAGCAAACCACGGATATCAAATAATCAGCTAACCAGGTAAAGTAGGGTCTTACCCGTTGTGACCATCGCATGCATGTCCGGCCACTGACCGTCTTGTCCACTCGACCAACGTAGTCCAATCCGGCCTCGGTGCGACGGCAATCTTCCGCTGAAAGTAAAACCGATTTTAGCCATTGTGACATCATAATTCAGTCATAGAAGATAACGTGGGAATAGGCAATATTGACAACACATACGGATCGTGTTTGTGACGTCATTGCGATATGTTGGTGACGTCATTGCCATTATGTGTGTGGCTTCATTGCGATACGTTTGTGACGTCAATGCGACATGTTTGTGACGTCATTGCAATATGTTTGTGCCGTCACTACAAATTGTTAGAAACAGTTAGATTTTGAAATTGATAATAAAAATATGTTTTAGTATAATTTCCGAAACGATTGTTTTATTTAGCTAAATGAGTATCTAGTCCGTTTTATTATCTGCTGTTATACAACATTACTTAACACGTACGACACCTGTTGGCTAAGAATGAAACCACTGTTGTGGGACGTCAAAAATATAGTGCTAATGCGCATGCGTCGGAAATATCGTCATAGATAGGCACGTGTTTACCATATGTAGACAACACGTACGTAAACAAACTACAAATGTTCTGTGTATCGGCCAGATATTTCTGAACTCTCAATAACCCCACCTGGCGGATATCGCAGTAATAAGAGTTATGCTATTCCATATTTTTTACACACCCGTTTGGTAATGTAGATTTCTTATTCAATATTTGCACATCTTGGGAAGTTGTGTTTATCACTAATAACGAACAAACTATTATTGGCAACAACAACATTCGTCAAACTACGATTTGAATTAGCCTGATGTCATACGATTTGAATTAGCCTGATGTCATGCGATTTGAATTAGCTTGATATCAGACGATTTGAATTAGCCTGATATCATACGATTTGAATTAGCCTGATGTCATACGATTTTAATTAGCCTGATGTCATACGATTTTAATTAGCCTGATGTCATACGATTTGAATTAGCCTGATATCATACTATTTAAATTAGCCTAATATCATACGATTTGAATTAGCCTGATATCATACGATTTGAATTAGCCTGATGTCATACGATTTTAATTAGCCTGATGTCATACGATTTGAATTAGCCTAATATCATACGATTTGAATTAGCCTGATATCATACGATTTAAATTAGCCTAATATCATACGATTTTAATTAGCCTGATATCATACGATTTTAATTAGCCTGACATCATACGATTTTAATTAGCCTGACGGCTGTCACGCTAAACATATTCCCCAAAAATCAATTTTGGCAATCAAAATCAGTCCGCCTGGACCGACTTTGCCATAATTAGTCCCCCTTGAATAAAACTAATCGCAGGTCAGTTTGGGCTGCCAAAGAAACCCTTAATTTCAAATTCAGGCGGACCTTTTTCAGAACAGTAAAACATACTAAACATGAACCAGAGCAAGTACCAGACGTAGGTGTACGGTTACAAAGATTAAATTATATAATGTGCATAATTATGACATAAAGTGTGTGTAGAACTGTTTATTGTACAGACAGGCAGCAGATGAAATAACACGAGAAGTGTCTGTAGAACTGTTTAGTGCACATACAGGCAGCAGATGGAATAACACGAGAAGTGCAAAATTACGAGTGTTTATAAAACAAAAATAAATAACCGATAAACCGGACCAATTATGGCCCGTGGGACCACTGTTAGATGAACAATTTGATAGACCAAATTTGTCGGGACAAACCCCGTATTTGACCATGCGGTAAATGCTAATCGCCCAGTCAGCGTGAAAGTGTTTTACCCCCTGTGTTTTACATAAGGGAACATACAAGAGTGGTTGATTTCCGCTACCGACTATTGTAACCATTCCACAGCAGCTTGAAAAATGTAATGTTTGTTTAATCGTTACAAGTGCGATAAACACCAATCGACCGTGACGTGCGACATAATCGAAAACAAAATCGCTCGCGTAAAGGAACCATAAAGCTAACTATGCTACGCGTTCAGATTTGTCAACACAGCCGTACAGAGCATGTCCAGCATCACCGATCGAAACCCACAATGTGTACAATAGCTGTGGGAAACGGGTAACTCGTTGGAAACGCCTATGGTATCTTCCCCCTACCCTGGATATCTCCTCATCATGGAAAAATTTTACTTGGTTTTATTTTCTGATGTGACCTTTCACGATGACATAAATGTTTTTACCTGATATTTGTTTACATTTTTCTTTAATTTGGGTCCTCACAATAAAATGAGAATTTGAGGAGGAGTTCTTTACTGGATAGAAAAATTAGTACACAATTGATATTGATCTAAAAAATAAATAGTATTTTACATTATATGGACGAGAGCGTGTGTCAGTTTTGCTCACTACTTCCCATGCCATGCGATGGCTTTCAAAAATCATGGATTCAATCAACCTTGACTAACACAAGCGACGCCGACTAAGGCTGGTCACGCTCTGACTGTCAACAACAGACTAGTTACCGGTCTTGACACAACAAACTAGCTACCGGTCTTGACACAACACACTAGCTACCGGTCTTGACACAACACACTAGCTACCGGTCTTGACACAGCACACTAGCTACCGGTCTTGACACAACACATTAGCTACCGGTCTAGCCACGTTTTTGCACATATCTGCCATGAGTCAGGGACGCAGCTAGGTATAAATACACGTGGGACCACACATTTGAGATGTCTGTGTGCCCATTTTAAAGCAAAACTAATAATTTGCAATCTAGTGCATTTGAAGTCGAAATAAAACAAAAAAGAATAATCATTATTCACGAAGAAAAACCGCGACCCCATTCTTGACCCTGCGACCCCATTCTTGCCCATTATTGACCCCGCGACCCCATTCTTGACCCCGCAACCCTATTCTTGACCCCGATCCCTGGTATAAAATGTCTAACAGCACTGCGCAACTTGCTCGTCTCAATCTCAGATTTTCTTGCTAGGTCTACAGCACTGTCATACTTCTGGGTCGGCCCTCTCCTGCTGCAGCCATATTGATGTGGAAGCACATGCGTACGTGTGTATAGTTCTCTGTGCGACTGGTTGTATGCCGTACATGGTCCGTCCTCGTGGTATTGCAAAGGCGAGTTCGGGCGTACACAGCCAGCCGGGGTTAAACAAATTCTCTCCAAATTGGGGGTTCGTTCAAAACTTCCAACCCCAATTTGATCTGATCTTCCAATCTGAACTCAAACAAGTTCTGACTAACGTTGACAACTGCGCACGACAGTTACCGTCGTAGCGACGACGGAGAGACCGGAC
Organism: Lamellibrachia satsuma; assembly: GCA_033239005.1. Classification (NCBI taxonomy): domain Eukaryota; kingdom Metazoa; phylum Annelida; class Polychaeta; order Sabellida; family Siboglinidae; genus Lamellibrachia; species Lamellibrachia satsuma. Next base: position 66,959 of record BSQZ01000038.1, on the reverse strand, counting down.
CTGGTTCAACGCATATTTGTATTCGAATACGGTAGTTAGCGCGCGCTCTTCTTAATCAGATTTGGTTTTTGCTTGCACGTGGGAGGGGGGATGACATATACTCAACATATATCTATATACCCAAACTAAATATGGAAGGGGCAGGGTGTAGCAAGTTCAGAGTGTTCACCCTCGTGTTGTGAACTTAGGTTGACAACACTCTAGAGTGTTTTTATTGCTCAAATTCAAAATTGATAGCTTTTGATCATAAAATTATGATCATTCCATCATAAAGTCAAGCTATGCTTTTTAAACTACATATATTTTAATATCCTGACCGCCCAAATGTGCTTTAAACGGGCTTGGGTTATTATTAGTGTTATTTATATATGTAAATCGACACATTTTCAACCTGACAAGAGTGGTTTGAACCTAGTTTCAGTGGCCTATTTAGGGGAGCATTGGTTTAAATGGTTTCCCATATGTTTCCTTTGCGCAGCTATATGTTATATACATGGTGTATAGCATGAAAAACTGCTGATGGGTGACTAAGCTTGCCCCCCTCCCCCCTTCCCCCGTTGCGAGATCCTAGATACGCCACTGTTTAGGTTCAAAATACCACCGTTGTGTTTTGAAAGTCGAACACCAGGCCCTCAAGGCCCGATTCGGACGCCTATGCAACAGAAGTGACTGATTAAGACCTACTTACCATCAATGAGGACAATACATAACAGCAGTAGTGGCCCTAACCGTCGGAATAACAACCCGACCATACCGCTGCCTTCAGTCCTTCCCGTATTCAGACGCTGTATCAACAAAACTCGACACTGTGCTGCGAGTTAAGAATGACACAGCGGTACCGCGGTGATTGATATACGTATACGCCGGCCGCCAATCCTCCATTGTGTGTGTTTTCTATAGAGTTCAGGTAAGTCGACCGTAATTTGTACTGGACACGTGATCTCTTACAAAAGAGTTGGGTCGTCAGCATTTTGTAATGTCTATATCGGGGCTTAGTCTCACACAAACGTGATAAAAACAGGATATGCCATACAGAGAAACAGAACATGACAGATGCCTACATAACCGTGAAACACAAATCATAATCGACGCCAATGTAATGGAACAATGCTACAGGGTATTTAGGAGGTCAGTCGTACGGGTTTAGCAATCGTCGGAATATGATTGCACTTCTATATGCGGCAGACCAACGGGATAAGATTTGTAGAACTTGCATTCGTCGTAATTTCGTGAGTGCGTGTGTGCAAATGAGTTTTAGGCATATGTCAGGAGTAAACAAAACGTACGAAATAAGGTTGGACCACTGGAAGACAGTGCTGGAAATATAAAATCACAAGGCTTTTTAATGGTGGTAATGAAAATAAATACAGTGGTGGAAAATTAATCCCCTGGAGTGGATGGAATTCCATCAAAACTACTAATGGAAAGAGTAGAACAAATTGGTATACAACTTGCAAAAGTGTTCAACTTGTCATTAAAAGAGGGAGTGGCCCCTTTGAATGGAAAGAAGTAAACATCAAACCATTATTTAAAAAGGGTTCGAGAAATAAGTTAGAAAATTACAGACTAGTGAGTTTAACTTAACAAGGATCAGTATTAGGACCGTTATCATTCTTAATATGTATGAATGACTTGGACTATAATATAACAAGCAACGTACTGAAATTTGCGGATGACACTACAGTGCTTAGAAAGGTTAACAATGATGGTGATAAACGCTATTTACAAAACGATCTAGACAAGTTAGTTAAATGGTCTGAAAAATGGCAGATGTTATTCAATTCGGGGAAATCTAAATGCTTACATAGCTACAGGAAATGTGAACTTAGATGTAAACTATAAAATGGGACATACTGTTCTAGGTACTGTAAAAGAAAATGACTGAGGAGTAATAATAAGTGCTGATATGAAAGTTTCAGAGTAGTGTTGTATTGCGCTACAAAGGGTAATCAAATTCTTCGGTTGATTAGGATTAATATAACACACAATAAAAAAGCTATACACCTCTGTATAAAGCAAAAGTTATGCCTCATTTAGAATACTGTATACAAGCTTGGAGACCATGTCGTAAGAAGGATATAGGTACGCTTGAACGAATTCAGAAGAGAGCAACTAAGATTATATCAGAACTGGGAGGCCTTGGTGGTCAAAAACGTCTAATAGAACGTGGTTTAACAACCCTAGAGACAAGGAGGTTAAGAGGAGGTTAAATTGAAGTTTTTAAAGATATTGAATGGGTACGAAAATATTGATAGAAATATTGTTTTCTCACCAAACAATGATAGTAGAACTAGAGGACACGGGGTAACATTAGTAAAGGATCAGTGTAGATTGGATATCAGGAAGTACTCGTTCTCACAGAGGACAATAAATGAATGGAACAAATTATCTAGAGATTGTGCAACTACTAGCAGCGTGAATATGTTTAAAAACAAGGTTGACACATTTCAGGAGGGTGGGTTGTTACAGATAAATGAAAAAACAGGTGGACTCTCGATAAGCTAATGGCTTCCTTGTCCGCTTGCCATCTGGGCCTTTGCCTTGGGTGGCAATCTTGTTAAATCTTGTTAAACTGTGCGTGCATGGGTTCGTGAGTGCGTGCATTTATCCATGAGAGAGCTTTTCCATGAAAGTGGTGGCGACTGGAGCACCAAATTCAACGTTATATGTAGGGGAACAACGTGCAAGACGGCCCCTTGAGCAAGAGTTGTCATAAAGTTTACATTTATTTGTGAAAAAAATTCTACGGAATCATATTTCTCACGATGTTCGTACATACATGTTTGTCGCACTTTAACGTCACTGCTATACTGTAACAGTGGGGACAGTTTCGCATGTGCAGCTTTCAAGATGTTCTGGCTTATGATGTTCCATTGACTTCGGTCACGCGATCTCAGCCAGTATAGATCTCGCTGGTTTCGAAGACGCTTGCCGACTTCTTACAGATCTTTGTCGAGGGCAGTTGGGAGTGTTGTTCGTGGTCGCCGTCGCCAACCAGCAACGTCAGCGGATGTGAAATATGGTCAGCTGTGCAGGGGCTTCACGTGGCATGCGAAGCACATGTACAAATAGATTCCAACGAGCTTTGTTGGCAGACAAGCTCAGAGGGTTGCATTTTTGGAAGAGGGCATTGTTCGAGATTCTCTGAGGGTATCTGAAGCCGGTGACCTGTCTCAGCCGACGATTGTGGAATGCATCAAACCTGGCCGATTTCGTTGACATTAGTCCCAAGTGTGGTGTCTGACCCAGAGAGACCACATCTTGCGGAAAGCCACAGCCGCAAAATGCTTTCTCCGTGCCATGTCTTGCACGTTCCCAGACAGAGAGCCTAACTTGCGTGTCATGCGCCAGTCCTCTCCAGTACGGCTGTTTCTTCTGTGAGTGTTGGTACGTTCTGTTTTGGCTTCATCGATGTTAAAATACCATTTTGACAGGCAACCAGGGGCGGTGTACCTCGTCCAGGAATTGGCTGGCATTGCTGATGAAGTCAACGTCGTCGGTGAATGCCGTGTAGTATAGCATTTCGGTGACTTCTCGAGGGCGTTGCGGCAAGTTGCCTCTCAGATCACGGAGGACGGATTCAAAGTAGATCACGAAGAGTACAGTCTCCTTGTGGTGAATAAATGGGGGAATGTTGGACATCAATGTGAATGTTGGACATTTGCCCCGTTTTAATATTAGTTCCAACATTGTTTCTGCAAGAAACATTCAAGATTTAATAAGATTGCCATCCCAAACAGCAAGTTCCAGATGACAAGTTGACAAGGAAGCCATTGGCTTATTGAGAGTCCAACAGTTTTCTGACCTACGTGTAGCCCGCCCTTATCAAATATTTGTCAGTTCTATTTTTAAACATATTCACACTACTAGCATTAACACAATCATTCGGAAGTTTGTTCCATTAATTTATCACGTTCTGTGAGAAAGAGTACTTTCTCATGTCCAACCTACATTGCTCCTTAACTAATGCTGCTTTGTGTCCTCTGGTTCTACTGCCTTCTTTAAGTTTGAAGAACATATTCCTATCAACATCCTCATAATCGCTCACTATTTTAAACAATTGTATTTGGTTTCCTCTTAGTCTCCTTGTCTCTAGTATTGTCAAACCACATTGTAATAAGCGACTTTCGTAACTAAGGTCTCTCAATTCTGGAATCATTTTAGTTGCTCTTCGCTGTATTCTTTCTAGCTTGTCTATGTCATTTTTACGATATGGCCTCCATGCTGGAATACAATATTACAAATGTGGTCTAACTATTGATTTGTACAGGGGTACAATTAGCTGTTTCTCCTTATACATGATAGTTCTCCTAATTAGCCCTAGAATTTGATTTCCTTTCGAAGCAGTAATCCCACATTGCTTTGAAACTTTCATGTCAGCATTAAATGTTACTCCTAACTCCTTTTCTTGTGTGGTTCTACCTAGTATAGCATTCCCCATTTTATATTCTTCGTCCATGTTTCCATGTTCTATGTGTATACATTTACACCTCCCAAAATTTAATAACATTTGCCATTCGGATGATTCACAGTTCCTATTCGCCGAGGAAAGATTCAAGAACTAGTATTTGTTTATCTCGCCTGATGGTGTCAAACGCATGGCTCATTTGGGTACTTCCTACATGCACCGAGCTTTGAAATCGTGCGTTTTGGCGGCTAGCCAATGATAGCAACGTACGACATTTGCAGTGCTGCGGCCATGTCGAAATCCGCTTTGTGCGTATAATACGTGTGGCGCCTTAATGCCATAATGAGTATATTGAAAAGATATCACCCGATTTTTTCTTTTTAAAAATGTGGGTGCAAAATGGGCCCGTTCACATCCACGTTTACTGCAGCTCGCAGCAAAACAATCATGGTGTATTATTGTTTTTTCTATTAAGTTTTTCGCTTGTTAAATATTTCCTTTTACGTTGCTATTATTATATTATTATTGTTTATTTAATGTATTATATACCTCTGTTATATACCTCTGTTATATACCTCTGTTATAACAATCTGCATTTCAATTACTCGTGCGTAGACTACACCAACAGCACACCGACCAAAGGGGCTCCTGTTGGCAAAGGCGGAGGGGCCCGTTTTGTCAGCACAACACGACACGGTTTTTTGCCTTTTTGAATAAAACCGGTGCATGTACTTAAAATCTAATATGCACATATCATAGCATACACAACTGACTTATAAATACCAGTGTTTCCAGCGTTTTCACTGCGCACAAATTAAAATATGGCATTTGGAAAACAGTGCTATTTTTTAAAGAAAAGTGTGAATTTGAGTTTCGCGTTCCCGACCAACGTTCAGTAGTGATCATTTGTGAATTACTTAGCAGTGACACCACCAATTTCAATGTAAGTAATACAGAAACGCCAAATGGGCAGGGGCCCATTTTTAGTAGGGGGCCGTTTTGCACTTTGTTGCCCTATTGAGTGCCCCGCCACACCGTCACGCATACAATGGCGTGCTCTAAGCCATGCACCAGCACGATATTATCTCTCCTGTCAGGCCTTGGTAGGCGCTTAGTCATCGTGCATGACGTCAACTAACTGTGGAGTTGTGTGATATCCTTAGTCATCGTGCATGATGTCAACTAACTGTTGAGTTGTGTGATATCCTTAGTCATCGTGCATGACGTCAACTAACTGTGGAGTTTTATGATATCCTTAGTCATCGTGCATGACGTCAACTAACGGTGGAGTTTTGTGATATCCTTAGTCATCGTGCATGATGTCAACTAACTGTGGAGTTTTGTGATCTCCTTAAGACTCTCAAGAGTCATTCGAAAAGTAGACATAACGTCAACACATCATCACACATTCCTGCATGAGAAATATATCCTGCAGGGGGGCATTCGAGGGAGATGGGCACTAAATGCATTGCCAGTATACCATTCGAGGGAGAGAGGCACTAAATGCATTGCCAGTATACCATTCTTGAGACAAATTCCACATGTTTGGTGAGTCCAACGCGACGTACGCGACGTGTTCGGGGTCTAAAATCACAATGGTTTTGTAATTAAGGGAATATTTTGACATCTCTTATTTCAGAGGAACTTTGCATAAATTTAATTAATATTAATGTATGAATAAAGTATGTTAAGTAATTATGCTATGTCACATATCATGACACAGTGCATAATATTTCACATTTAAAAATTATGGCATAGTCTATATTTGGTTTTGCTCCATCAACTTAAAAATGGCACAATTGACTAACCGAATGACTCGCCGAGGAGTGTCAACAGTATATATAGAAGTTTGTCGCGACGAATGGTGTCGAAGGCGCAACATGGGTCAGTGCCGAGGAAATCGACGGATAAGCGCCGACACCGCGCTTTCGCACACATAGCCAAAGGTATCCCAATACTACATCGGCAGTGCTATGTCCGCGTCGGAATTCCGATTGCGACGGCTACACGTAGTTTTCAACTTTCGGCGCGATCCTCGACAGAACGACGAGGGACACGGTCTTACGGGGTGCCGAGAGTAAAACTATCGGACGTCCACTCGCCAGGTGTACCAGACGGTTTGTCCAGCTTCAGCACCAGTATCAGCGCGCTGTTTCCTAGCTGAAGCGGTTCTTGGCTTTCCTGCGCATCGGTGAAAATGTCGGCGATAGTGTCTGCTAGCAGGCCAGTCGTGCTCTTCAAAAGTTCGGCCGGGAGACCGTCATTACCGCTGGCTCAACCACTGTTCCGTTTGCCGATCGCTCGCTTGACCTCGTCACCGGTAATCGGGTTCGTGACGTCTTCCTATGAATGCTGGCAGATCTTCCAAAGCTGGGTTGCTAAACTGGTGGCCAATGGGTCGGCGATCCGCGGCGGCGTTACAGATAATGCGTCCGGCGTCGTCATGGATCGTCAGCTTGGCGATAGGTTTCCTGCGTCATCTCACGAACGGCTCGAGGCATTTCGCGCCGTCGTTGAGACGTTCGACTTCTGAGGCCAGGTTGTTTAATCTCGCTGAGGCGTTATCGCGATGTTTACGGAGCATAGATTGCAGAATCGTATTACGCTCGCGTTTCAGTTCACATCTGCGAGTGACATCTGATGTGGTCTGTAGCCATAGTTTCAGCTTTCGTTGTTCTATTAACATTGCAGCAATGTCAGCGCAGTGTGGTACATCTCGTCTGGCCGCCGGGGCGGTCTGACCGATGGTCGATTCCGCTTCCGATGCAACGTTGTGGAACTGTTCGCGGAAGGGATCGCTAGCCAACAACTCAGTGTTTTATCGAACGCGTTTCGACGAGCGCGACTTCCCTATTCGACACCCAAACGTCTTAGATTCGCCCCAGGTCGAGTTTGGCGACGGACAGCAGCCAATCGGCGTCATTATCGAGATTCTATACCATAAAATTATTATGCATGATTTAAAGCGAAATAAAAGTCATGGTTTTGGAGTTATGCACATAAAAGAGATAATAAAAACTAACCATGTACAACTAAAATCAAGAATATCACGTCAGTGGTTTATTCAGAATGTCTTCTAAAAGGGAATCGACTCATTTCTCCGAATGACAGAGGACTGACATATTAACTCAGATTTCTCAACACAGTCACACGGAGCATGTCCAGGATCACCGATCGAAACCCACAACGTGTACAATAGCTGTGTGAAACGGGTAACTCGTTGGAAACGCCTTGGTAACTTTGTAACTGTGAAATACATTGCTGATTGTAGTAACAAAAGGTATCTTCTGATGTGACCTTTCACGATGACATAAATGTTTTCACCTGATATTTGTTTACATTTTGCTTTAATTTGGGTCCTCACAATAAAATGAGAATTTGAGGAGGAGCTCTTTACTAGATAGAAAAATTAGTACACAGTTGATATTGATCTAAAAAAATAAATAGTATTTTACATTATATGGACGAGAGCGTGTGTCAGTTTTGCTCACTACTTCCCATGCCATGCGATGGCTTTCAAAAATCATGGATTCAATCAACCTTGACTAATACAAGCGACGCCGACTAAGGCTGGTCACGCTCTGACTGTCAAATACATTGAGTGCTTGTGGTAGCTACCGGTCTAGACACAACATAGTAGTTACCGGTCTTGACACAACACACTAGCTACCGGCCTAGACACAACACACTAGTTACCGGTCTTGACACAACACACTAGCTACCGGTCTTGACACAACACACTAGCTACCGGTCTTGACACAGCACATTAGCTACCGGTCTTGACACATCACATTAGCTACCGGTCTAGCCACGTTGTTGCACATATCTGCCATGAGTCAGGGACGCAGCTAGGAATAAATGCACGTGGGACCACACATTTGAGATGTTTGTGTGCCCATTTTAAAGCAAAACTAATAATTTACAATCTAGTGCATTTGAAGTCGAAATAAAACAAAAAAGAATAATCATTATTCACGAAGAAAAACCGCGACCCCATTCTTGACCCCGCCACCCCATTCTTGCCCATTCTTGACCCCGCGACCCCATTCTTGACCCCGCGACCCCATTCTTGACCCCGATCCCTGGTATAAAATGTCTAACAGCACTGCGCAACTTGCTCGTCTCAATCTCAGATTTTCTTGCTAGGTCTACAGCACTGTCATACTTCTGGGTCGGCCCTCTTCTGCTGCAGCCATATTGATGTGGAAGCACATGCGTACGTGCGTATAGTTCTCTGTGCGACTGGTTGTATGCCGTACCTGGCCCGTCCTCGTGGTATTGAAAAGGCGAGTTCGGGCGTACACAATCAGCCGGGGTTAAACAAATTCTCTCCAAATTGGGGGTTCGTTCAAAACTTCCAACCCCAATCTGATCTGATCTTCCAATCTGAACTCAAACAAGTTCTGACTAACGTTGACAACTGCGCGCGCCAGTTACCGTCGTAGCGACGACGGACAGACCAGACCTGGTTCAACGCATATTTGTATTCGAATACGGTAGTTAGCGCGCGCTCTTCTTAATCAGATTTGGTTTTTGCTTGCACGTGGGAGGGGGGATGACATATACTCAACATATATCTATATACCCAAACTAAATATGGAAGGGGCAGGGTGTAGCAAGTTCAGAGTGTTCACCCTCGTGTTGTGAACTTAGGTTGACAACACTCTAGAGTGTTTTATTGCTCAAATTCAAAATTGATAGCTTTTGATCATAAAATTATGATCATTCCATCATAAATTCAAGCTATGCTTTTTAAACTACATATATTTTAACATCCTGACCGCCCAAATGTGCTTTAAACGGGCTTGGGTTATTATTAGTGTTATTTATATATGTAAATCGACACATTTTCAACCTGACAAGAGTGGTTTGAACCTAGGTTCAGTGGCCTATTTAGGGGAGCATTGGTTTAAATGTTTTCCCATATGTTTCCTTTGCGTTGCTATATGCTATATACATGGTGTATAGCATGAAAAACTGCTGATGGGTGACTAAGCTTGCCCCCCTCCCCCCTTCCCCCGTTGCGAGATCCTAGATACGCCACTGTTTAGGTTCAAAATACCACCGTTGTGTTTTGAAAGTCGAACACCAGGCCCTCAAGGCCCGGTTCGGACGCCTATGCAAGCGAAGTGACTGATTAAGACCTACTTACCCGCAATGAGGCCAATACATAACAGCAGTAGTGGCCCTAACTGTCGGAATAACAACCCGACCATACCGCTGTCTTCAGTCCTTCCCGTATTCAGACGCTGTATCAACAAAACTCGACTCTGTGCTGCGATTTAAGAATGACACAGCGGTACCGCGGTGATTGATATACGTATACGCCGGCCGCCAATCCTCCATTGTGTGTGTTTTCTATAGAGTTCAGGTAAGTCGACCGTAATTTGTACTGGACACGTGATCTCTTACAAAAGAGTTGGGTCGTCAGCATTTTGTAATGTCTATATCGGGGCTTAGTCTCACACAAACGTGATAAAAACAGGATATGCCATACAGAGAAACAGAACATGACAGATGCCTACATAACCGTGAAACACAAATCATAATCGACGCCAATGTAATGGAACAATGCTACAGGGTATTTAGGAGGTCAGTCGTACGGGTTTAGCAATCGTCGGAATATGATTGCACGTCTATATGCGGCAGACCAACGGGATAAGATTTGTAGAACTTGCATTCGTCGTAATTTCGTGAGTGCGTGTGTGCAACTGAGTTTTAGGCATATGTCAGGAGTAAACAAAACGTACGAAATAAGGTTGGACCACTGGAAGACAGTGCTGGAAATATTTTTACCCGAGAGGATATTAGTTCATTACCAGTTCCTGATGCTAAATTCCAGGAGGCTAAACTGGACTATTTGGAGCAGTTAATTGTAACTCCGGAAATGGTAGCCAAGAAAATAAAGGCAATGATGGAAAATTAATCCCCTGGAGTGGATGGAATTCCATCAAAACTACTAATGGAAAGAGTAGAACAAATTGGTATACAACTTGCAAAAGTGTCCAACTTGTCATTAAAAGAGGGAGTGGTCCCCTTTGAATGGAAAGAAGTAAACATCATACCATTATTTAAAAAGGGTTCGAGAAATAAGTTAGAAAATGACAGACTAGTGAGTTTAACTTAACAAAGATCAGTACTAGGACCGTTATTATTCTTAATATGTATGAATGACTTGGACTATAATATAACAAGCAACGTACTGAAATTTGCGGATGACACTATAGTGCTTAGAAAGGTTAACAATGATGGTGATAAACGCTATTTACAAAACGATCTAGACAAGTTAGTCAAATGGTCTGAAAAATGGCAGATGTTATTTAATTTGGGGAAAGCTAAATGCTTACATAGCTACAGGAAATGTGAACTTAGATGTAAACTATAAAATGGGAAATACTGTTCTAAGTATTGTAAAAGAAAATGACTTAGGAGTAATAATAAGTACTGATATGAAAGTTTCAGAGTAGTGTGGTATTGCGCTACAAAGAGTAGTAAAAATTCTTGGGTTGATTAGAATTAATATAACACACAATAATAAAAGCTATACACCTCTGTATAAAGCAACAGTTAGGCCTCATTTAGAATACTGTATACAAGCATGGAGACCATATCGTAAGAAGGATATAGATACGCTTGAACGCATACAAAGGAGAGCAACTAAAATGATTCCAGAACTGAGAGACCTTAGTTATGAAGAACGCCTGAAAGAATGTGGTTTAACAACCTTAGAGACAATGAGGTTAAGAGGAGATCAAATTGAAGTTTTTAAAGATATTGATTGGGTATGAAAATATTGATGGAAATATTGTTTTCTCACCAAACAAAGATAATAGAACTAGAGGACATGAGGTAACATTAGTAAAGGATCAGTGTAGATTGGATATCAGGAAGTACTCGTTCTCACAGAGGACAATAAATGAATGGAACAAATTATCTACAGATTGTGTAACTACTAGCAGCGTGAATATGTTTAAAAACAAGGTTGACACATTTCAGGAGGGCGGGTTGTTACAGATAAAGGAAAAACAGGTGGACTCTCGATAAGCCAATGGCTTCGGTGAACAACGTGCAAGGCGGCCCCTTGAGCGAGAGTTGTCATAAAGTTTACATTTGTTATTGAAACAAATTCTACGGAATCATATTTCTCACGATGTTTGTACATACATGTTTGTCGCCGCACTTTAACGTCACTGCTATACTGTAACAGTGGGGACAGTTTCGCGTGTGCCGCTTTCAAGATGTTCTGGCTTATGATCTTCCACTGACTTCGGTCACGCGATCTCAGCCAGAATATATCTCTCTGGTTTCGAAGACGCTTGCCGACTTCCTACAGATCTTTGTCGAGGGCAGTTGGGAGTGTTATTCGTGGTCGCCCTCGCCAGCCAGCAACGTCAGCGGATGTGAAATATGGTCAGCTGTGCAGGGGCTTCACGTGGCATGCGAAGCACATGTACAAATAGATTCCAACGAGCTTTGTTGGCAGACAAGCTCAGTGGGTTGAACTTTTGGAAGAGGGCATTGTTCGAGATTCTCTGAGGGTATCTGAAACGGGTGACCTGTCTCAGCCGACGACCTCTGTTATAACAGTCTGCATTGCAATTACTGGTGTGTACACTACATCAACAGCACACCGACCAAAGGGGTTCCTGTTGGCAAAGGCGGAGGGGCCCGTTTTGGCAGTACAACACGACACGGTTTTACGCCTTTTTGAATAAAACCGGTGCATGCACTTTAAATCTAATATACATATATCATAGCATACAAAACTGACTTATACATACCAGCGTTTCCAGCATTTTCAGCGCGTACAAATGAAAATATGGCATTTCGAAAACAGTGCTATGTTTTTAAAGAAAAGTGTGAATTTGAGTTTCGCGTTCCCGACCAACGTTCAGTAGTGATCATTTGTGAATTACTTAGCAGTGACACCACCAATTTCAGTGAAAGTAATACAGAAACGCTAAATGGGCAGGGGCCCATTTTGAGTAGGGGGCCGTTTTGCACTCTGTTGCCCTATTGAGTGCCCCGCCACTCCGTCACGCATACAATATCGTGTTCTAAGCCATGCACCAGCACGATATTATCTCTCCTGTCATGTCTTGGTAGGCGCTTAGACATCGTGCATGACGTCAACTAACTGTGGAGTTGTGTGATATCCTTAGTCATCGTGCATGACGTCAACTAACTGTGGAGTTGTGTGATATCCTTAGTCATCGTGCATGACGTCAACTAACTGTGGAGTTGTGTGATATCCTTAGTCATCGTGCATGACGTCAACTAACTGTGGAGTTGTGTGATATCCTTAGTCATCGTGCATGACGTCAACTAACTGTGGAGTTTTGTGACATCCTTAGTCATCGTGCATGACGTCAACTAACTGTGGAGTTGTGTGATATCCTTAGTCATGGTGCATGACGTCAACTAACTGTGGAGTTGTGTGATATCCTTAGTCATCGTGCATGACGTCAACTAACTGTGGAGTTGTGTGATATCCTTAGTCATCGTGCATGATGTCAACTAACTGTGGAGTTTTGTGATATCCTTAGTCATCGTGCATGACGTCAACTAACTGTGGAGTTTTGTGACCTCCTTAGTCATCGTGCATGACGTCAACTAACTGTGGAGTTGTGTGATCTCCTTAGTCATCGTGCATGACGTCAACTAACTGTGGAGTTGTGTGATATCCTTAGTCATCGTGCATGATGTCAACTAACTGTGGAGTTTTATGATATCCTTAGTCATCGTGCATGACGTCAACTAACTGTGGAGTTTTGTGATCTCCTTAAGACTCTCAAGAGTCATTCGAAAAGTAGACATAACGTCAACACATCATCACACATTCCTGCATGAGAAATATATCCTGCAGGGGGGCATTCGAGGGAGATGGGCACTAAATGCATTGCCGGTATACCATTCGAGGGAGAGGGGCACTAAATGCATTGTCATTCTACCATTCTTGAGACAAATTCCACATGTTTGGTGAGTCCAACGCGACGTACGCGACGTGTTCGGGGTCTAAAATCACAATGGTTTTGTAATTAAGGGACTATTTTGACATCTCTTATTTCAGAGGAACTTTTTATAAATTTAATTAATATTAATGTATGAATAAGGTATGTTAAGTAATTATACTATATCACATATCACGACACAGTGCATAATATTTTACATTAAACAATTATGGCATATTCTATATTTGGTTTTGCTCCATCAACTTAAAAATGGTACAATTGACTAATCGAATGACTCGCCTAGGAGTGTCAACAGTATATATAGAAGTTTGTCGCGACGAATGGTGTCGAAGGCGCAACATGGGTCAGTGCCGAGGAACTCGACGGATAAGCGCTGACACCGCGCTTTCGCACATATAGCCAAAGGTATCCCAATGCTACATCGGCAGTGTTATGTCCGCGTCGGAATTCCGATTGCGACGGCTACACGTAGTTTTCAACTTTCGGCGCGATCCTCGACAGAACGACGAGGGACACGGTCTTACGGGGTGCCGAGAGTAAAACTATCGGACGTCCACTCGCCAGTGTACCAAACGGTTTGTCCAGCTTCAGTACCAGTATCAGCGCGCTGTTTCCTAGCTGAAGCGGTTCTTGGCGTACCTGCGCATCGGTGAAAATGCCGGCGATAGTGTTTGCTAGCAGGCCAGTCGTGCTCTTCAAAAGTTCGGCCGGGAGACCGTCATTACCGCTGGCTCAACCAATGTTCAGTTTGCCGATCGCTCGCTTGACCTCGTCACCGGTAATCGGGTTCGTGACGTCTTCCTATGAATGCTGGCAGATCTTCCAAAGCTGGGTTGCTAAACTGGTGGCCAAAGGGTCGGTGATCCGCGGCAGCGTTACAGATAATGCGTCCGGCGTCGTCATGGATCGTCAGCTTGGCGATAGGTTTCCTGCGTCATTTCACGAACGGCTCGAGACATTTCGCGCCGTCGTTGAGACGTTCGATTTCTGAGGCCAGGTTGTTTAATCTCGCTGAGGCGTTATCGCGATGTTTACGGCGCATAGATTGCAGAATCGTATTACGCTCGCTACAGACCACATCTGATGTGGTCTGTAGCCATAGTTTCAGCTTTTGTTGGTCTATTAACATTGCAGCAATGTCAGCGCAGTGTGGTACATCTCGTCTGGCCGCCGGAGCGGTCCGACCGATGGTCGATTCCGCTTCCGATGCAACGTTGTGGAACTGTTCGCGGAAGGGATCGCTAGCCAACAACTTAGTGTTTTATCGAACGCGTTTCGTCGAGCGCGAGTTCCCGATTCGACACCCAAACGTCTAAGATTCGCCCCAGGTCGAGTTTGGCGACGGACAGCAGCCAATCGGCGTCATTATCGAGATTCTACACCATAACATTATTTTGCATGATTTAAAGCGAAACAAAAGTCACGGTTTTTTTAGTTATCCATCTAAACGAGATAATAAAATCTAACCATGTACAACTAAAATCAAGAATATCACGTCAGTGGTTTATTCAGAATGTCTTCTAAAAGAGAATCGACTCATTTCTCCGAATGACAGAGGGCTGACATGTTAACCAGCGCGACCGATAAGCGCATGCACAGTTCTATTAAAATCGGGGTGACCTAGGCTAAGGAGACGTATTAAGGGAGGCCGGCATACACAGAACCAATGCAAAGTCTCAAACAAACGTGCAATTTTGCCAGAAAAAAAGACTAATTTAGTAAACAAAGGCCCAATATTTTACATCAGTTGAATTTGGACGTAAATAGCATGGCCATATCATATTGATAAGAATAGGAATAGGTGTATACTAATATATTTTCATTTGGGGAGTTAATGTTGCCAGAATACCGCACTCGTGACATATCTAATAGTATGGTGCAGCCCTGAAATTAAGATGTTGTGTGTTCTACAAGGTTTTCCTAGTAAACCACTGGCGTGATATTCTTAAGTGTAGTTACAAATAGTTATGTCTTAGGAACTCTTATAGGTGCACAGGCCAAAACCATGATTTTCTGCATGACAATTGTGTCAATATAATCAAAGTTTAAAGTTGATTCGAATGCATCGTATAAACTAATACAATTTTTCTCTTATTTGATGATCCCTGGATGAGAGCCTAATTAGTCTAATTATGTATGCACCCAGAATCTGGGTGCACATGAAAACTCCGTCACAGCGGACCATACACTCTGATTCCACGCCGTGGTGTGTGCGACAAACGGTGGCGCCACACTCCGGAACTTGGCTAATCGATTCTATGTCATGTATGGTCAGGCGCGGTAAAGTATTAATCCGGAAAACACACACTTCGATGACGTCGACGTTCGTGCGCCATCGAAGAGAAGTCAGAAAAATATATAGGAGTTTGTTAATGTATAGTTTGTATAATATATTGTTTTAATTACAAGAAATTCAAAGTCAGACGGTTTAGTGTTACTCCGTAAACACATTTGTGTGCTTGTGGTTTGTTTGTATCGAGTTATGTCTGGTGAACAACGTACCGTCATAAAAGGCAACGCCTCCAAATATGTGAAGCTGAATATCGGAGGATCACTTTTCTACACAACGATAGGTACGCTCACAAAACATGACACGATGTTGCGAGCAATGTTCAGCGGACGCATGGAGGTCCTCACAGATTCCGAAGGTAAGCTTGTCGGGCGAAGAACAACTTACTCGTACTACTGTTGTTGACATTCCACAACTCTGAATACGAATGCAAGAATCCAAGATCCGTGATGTCTAACCGCCAGTGACGTCACTCACCGTGACCGTGGTGTCTGCCATGACTCATGAGTCGTACCTTGCTGGAATGCCTGTTTAATGTGAAAAGCATTGTGATACGAATAATTATTAATTCTCTAATGTAACTAATGAGTCACAAAGTGGATGGTTGTGGATGGTGTTTATGTTGTCATACTAAACACTACACCTGTCCAATAACCCCCTCTTGCTCTGAATAATTTTGTAAGTTGTAACACCCTAAACGGCTCGATTTTAATGGTAATCAGTTATTCCAAGAACCTTGGATTTTGCTACGGATTACTAGACCTGTCGGTATGGAAATCTGTTTAGATTACCACTATATTTGATGGCAATTTTTTTGCTCTGTGTAACATATGATTGTATACCGGTGTACTCATGAGCGCCAAATAAACGTGTAGGCCAAATAACAGTATAGGATGGCAAATCAGTTAAATTTAATAATAGTATAGTGCCAAATAACAGTATAGGGGACAAATTGTTCAAAACAAATAGTAGTACAGTGCGAAAAAGTCACTACTATATTTGTCTTTTTTTAGTGCCGAAGCAATTTTTACTCGATGTGAAGCCAAGGCATCCCTACAAAACTATGCGTATCGTCGGGTATTTTTTCTTTTCTGCTAAATATGCATAAACTTTATGTATATTCGCGTCACCGCAGTTATAGTAACCGCATTTGATATCTGCGAAAAACCGGAGAATTTTCCATTTTTAAATGGACGTTAAAGTTTTATTGAATTGAATACGTAAGCCAGTTTCAGCCAGAGCTGGTTACGACCAGTTTGAGGCGCTGTGCACAGTGGCCATTTAACGGTTGGTTTACGCTGTGAAAATGGTGTTTTAACTAATAATATACCATGTCAAGCTCCCGAGAACGAAGGATTGTGACCGATTCATCTAAATTCTAATCATGGAAATATAATGGTCTAACACTTTGGGATAAAAATGTAGGATCCTCAGAAGCTAGGGATCTCGCTAAATTCACGGCTGTTGTTCAAAAGGATGAAAACGTCAGCGGGAGCCACATGTAGTTCCAGTTGGGAGCAAATGATTTTAGCGCGAGCATAGTCTCGTTTATCCGACTCTCGCTCGGCTTTGTGAGTCCGTCAAGAAGGTGCGTGCGACAAATGGTGGCGCCACAGCGCGAAGCTTGGATAATCGAGGCTGGCGCGAGCGGTAAACCGCTCCCTAAGTGATTGATTAGCGCTAGCAATAGGGAGTGAGAACGATTGCTCTCCTAAAATTATATCCTGCATAATTTGCCATGATTATTGGAGAATATAGACTGTCACAAATGTTTAAATTTAATAATAGTATAGTGCCAAATAGGGTGGCTTTTTTCATCAAATAAATACGCGTATAGGGACGCTTATTCGTCACTCAAGAGTACTGGTATTTTTGTATGGTTTTGAAAGCAGTATTTTTTTATTAATTTGAACTGGTATTCAGTATGGTATGTTACATCTTCAATTGACAATACCCGGAGCTTCCAAAACTATGTAAAAGTCACCACATTTGAATGAAAAGACAACGTATTCGACACATCATGGCATGCACTATTGTGCTGCTTCCATGCAATGTGCGCATGTCCAGAAGGACAAATCACATAAGTCGATCAGTGGTGCCACTGTTACATCCACACGAATGCGTTTCCTACGCGCAATGTGCTCTTCTTCTGTGCATTTCTCGTGTCAGGTTTAGGGCGGAAATAAATTAAGAATGAGTTTAAATTATGATAGTAGTTATTAAGGTTCAACACTAGTTGTAATTTGGCACCAAGCCTATTATTACAAGGTCAAGGAAAGTCTTAGCATAGTCTTTCAATAGTATGTTTATTAGATGCATCATAAAAAATGTATACCGTACCATATAAAATATATGGTATAGAGCCATGCGGTAGACAACACTAATCTTTTAGCAACCAAATGATACCGCATTTATATTTTTATGATAATCATTAGCAAAATTATGACGCTTTATTAGAGCCCATTTAAATTACCCCAAATTGTGTATACTGCAGAGGTATTCACCACACTCAGAGTTAAAACAGGCTTGGCTCAAAGTGCATATGTGGTAATCCAGGACCACATTAAATTAGTTATTTTGTGGATTACCAGATTTGTTGATTGGTTACTGAATTTATTACCTTGGTAATCTGTCTCGGTTACTATACATTTTTCATTAAAATCTACCCCAGCTAAATAACATACAAATTATGTGACTGTTAACAGTGTTTTGTATTAGTAGACATTTGTGGACGGTTGTGGACAGTGTTCAGTAAGCTGGAAATAATTTGTGGTAATAATAATATCATTATTGTTCAGGTTGGATCCTGATCGATCGGTGCGGCAAGCATTTTGGCAGCATACTGAACTACCTGCGTGACGGCGACATATCTCTGCCTGAGTCAAAACATGAACTGCTGGAGTTTCTTACAGAAGTGAAATATTATCTCATCCAGCCGCTCGTTGAACTGATTGGGAAGCAGTTTAAGAAACACGATGAACTCGAGCCCATCTGTCGGGTGCCTCTCATCACATCAGCGAAAGAGGAACAGATTCTCGTAGCATCAACCAGCAAGGTAAATGGTCTTTGCCTTGCTTTACAATGTCATTGGAAGCTGTTGAATATTTGGGGACCAACAACATTTTAGCCATGTACGTTCGAAACTAATGGAGATATGAGGGAACAAACGTGCACATCGATAAACTGTTTTACAGTTTAAAATATTGACTAAGAAAATCGGGGGGAAAGCAGATTTTGCTTTTATGACATTCTGCAGTACCGCTATAAAATGAACTTTAACAAATACTGCTACCAGTCAATGTTTTCACCTGCAGTACCACATTTTAATACTGAAATATCAATTTTGGACAAGACCGTGTGGAAAAACTGATAAAAAGTATTAAGCTTAATTACCTAAAAAAGTAGTATATACTAGGAAATGCTGTTCTAGAAAACTGGGGAACCTTTTCAACAATAAGATTAACTTTTACAAATATGAAATTAGAGTTGAGAAACAGAAATTGCTATTATTTTTTCTAAAGATTTACATATATAATTCCTATTATATTATTAGTCATATTAAGTTATTAAACACATATTCTGCAAAAAAAATTGGGCTGTGCTGATATACATCATGCCCTTAGCCAGAAATAAAATTTTGCCAGTCTAAAATGTAACCATTAACTCGCGAACGGCTTCCATGAAAGCCGTTCATGTCTATGACGGCAGTTATTGACCCAATTGATTTGTTTTTACTAGCAAGCCAATGCTGGTTGATATAATGACAGCCATTATTGGCCAATTTGGTTTTTGCCCTGATAGGCCAAGGCAAGTTGAGTAAATGTCAAATGACAGCCATTATTGGCCGAATTAGGTTTATTCAATGGCAGGGCGAGTCCAGTTTAGCCATTATTGGCCCAATAGAGCCTTACTAGCTGTGCAGCGAGGTTGGCGTTATCACCTGCACAGTAATAATAATAGAAGAAGAGCCAACACATGAAGGTTCGTAACAAAAAATAACTAGAAACTTTACTTTAAATATATAAACAAGGAAGTGATGTTTAAAGCATCTTAAGAATTTAAGTACATGCATGCAAATACGGATAATATGAACAAATATAACAATCACACTCAAAATCAACTGCTTGACACTAAAAGTAAAGCAATACAACTAATAAAAATAGAAGACATAGCACTCAGTAATACAACTGAATTTGAAAGTAATACATTGAAACATTACTTCTTTGATAAAACAGCAGTCATCCAGATTCAGTATTGCCTGTCAGACCAAAAATTATATGAATTTATTAGACTGAGCACAGCCTAATTGTTTGTGGTTTGCATGCCGTTTGAGTTCTCTTTCAGCAACCGGGAAACTGCTGCTGTTAGTAGGGCCTACACGCTGATTATGTATGTGTATCGGAGCCCGAATCAGACTCAGTTTCGAAGTCAACCGTGATCGGTTAATAGCGGCAGGTACATCAACATTATGGATCTCCACCAACGTAACAAACAATGCTGACTCGGACTGTTCAGGGACAATTGCAGAAATGCTGCTTTTATTCTCATTTAGGGAAACGGCATTGATTTTTATGAACTTTGACGTTGACGTGTCGCATCTTTTCACTCACTCTCGCTTGACAGGTGCCATTTTGAACTCGCCCCACGACATCCGGGTCACGAGATTGTTTCTTCAAATGAGAGCTCCAATGGATAGGCACTGAGAAAGGCCATAGAAACGCGTTTCCCAACAAAGGGTGTACACGATTACAATAAATGAAATATTTTCCAATGATGTCAAGGTTAAAAATATATAGTCATAGATCAGCGGTGTTCACTATTTTGTTGCCGACAACATTCATCGAATCACGACTGCATGCCCTAAGAGTCAATAAGACAGTTCAAACAATTTTATTATGAAAAAATGTAATCTTGTGCAAAGGAAAAACCCGTCTTTTATTTTTTCTTTACCCGTCGTCGTCAGACATTTACCCGTCTTCAAGACAGGCAGATGGGTCCCTGGCTAAGGGCCTGATATACACTCTCCCAGTCTGTCTCAGACAAAAATCAAATTATCTGCTCAGACTTTGAAGTGAAGTCACAACGTCCGTTCTAAGTCTTAAGAACTACAAAAAATATGTGGACATAAATGAGCCAAAATCAGACATTTTGTTAAAGTACATTTTGAATAGTAATTACTCCTAGTTTAATAGTAATTACTCCTAGTTTAATAGTAATTACTCCTAGTTTAAAGTGAGCTAGAGCAAATTCCTAAGAATTGAAGAGTAGGATAGTATATACTACCTTTGTGGGGACATGTTTTACTAGTATTTAGCACCTGGTAAAGCCCAGTGTGGGAGAAGCCAACCCTGACAGTAATATGTTTACATGTGACATGTTGTTATTTATGTATTTCAGCCAGTGGTGAAACTTCTCTGCAACAGGCACAACAACAAGTATTCTTACACAAAGTAAGTGACCACACGACACAAGTATTCTTACACAAAGTTAGTAACCACAAGACACAACATGTATTCTTACACAAAGTAAGTAACCACAAGTCGCAACAACAAGTATTCCTACACCGAGTAAGTAACCACAAGACACAATAATAAATATTCTTACACAGTGTAAGTAACTGCAAGACAACAAATATTCCTACACAGAGTAAGTAACCACAAGATGCAACTGCGAGTATTCTTACACTAAGTAAGTAACCACAAGACGCAACATGTATTCTTACACAGAGTTAGTTACCACAAGACAACAAGTATTCTTACACAAATAAAAGTAACCACAAGACACAACAACAAGTATTCCTACACAGAGTAAGCAACCACAAGATGCAACAACAAGTATTCTTACACAGAGTAAGTAACTACAAGACACAACAACAAGTATTCTTACACAGAGTAAGTAACTACAAGACACAACAACAAGTATTCCTACACAGAGTAAGTAACTACAAGATGCAACAACAAGTATTCTTACAAAAAGTAAATAACCACAAGATGCAACAACAGTATTCCTACACAAAGTAAGACAGCATTCCTACACAAAGTAAGATGCAACGAGTATTCTTGCACAAAGTAAGTAACCACAAGATGCAACAACAAGTATTGTCAGTACACAAAATAAGTAATCACAAGACAACATCATCATTTTCAAAGCACGATGCACATCAAGTATTATTACATAAAATAAGTGATCTTTAGAAAATGTTCGTCTGTTGTATGCATTAGCAACTAGAAAAATACTGTTTGGTTTTGTACAAAGATTCCACAAAGTCATTTCTAATCTTGAATTTTTGAATGTGAACCAGGATAAGTTCTGAAATCAGTCTTAACATTTTGGCTATTATTAAAAAATATAATCTAATTCTATATAAATTTCCTCTACCCCCAGAATTGTGTTTCAAGAAACCATCCATCGTATCATATTATCAATAATTATTACTAGTAGTATTGTTGACAGTCTGAGAAATCACCAATTCAGTGTTTTTCAAAGGAGTTGGAATTGGTGATAATGTGATTGATATTTTCAATTACCTCGTAAATTTTAAACATACATTGTTCGTCACAAGTAATCAATAAAATATAATATGCTGCATATGTCATATTTGTTTGTCTTTTTGTACCAAATATATGCAGAAATTTAATAAAATAGATGTTATTTGTTTACTTTGAGTATGTCTGTTGTTGCTCTGTGCGCATACTGTTATTGTTGCTCTGTGCGCATACTGTTATTGTTGCTCTGTGCGCATACTCTTATTTTGATATGGAATTGGTGTTTTGGAATTGATATTTTTGAGGTGGAATTGAAGCTCTGCAGAATTGCCTAAGCTTGGCATGTGTAGTAATCTAGTCCCTGTCTTGTCTTGTAGTAATTCAGATGACAATCTACTCAAGAACATAGAGTTATTTGACAAAGTATCATTGCGATTCAACGGTCGCATCCTCTTCATCAAGGACGTCATTGGCAGCCAGGAAATCTGCTGTTGGTCATTCTTCGGTCACGGCCAGAAGATAGCGGAGGTCTGCTGCACGTCCATTGTTTACGGCACAGACAAGAAGCACACAAAGGTAATTAAAATATTATAAACTGTGTTATATAGCGCAATATCCAGTCCTTAGGACTGCTCAAAGCTCCTTACACTTCACCCCCTGGCAGACCTGTTCATTCCAACGCAGAGCTTCATGTTTGAAAACAACAGGCGATAAATCGATCTCCTAAATATGCCATATTAATTTAGGCGAGCGATTTGTTAGTTGTTTTTTTACCGTGTGGTGGTGCCACCATTTCCCATTCGGATTCTTTCATTGTCGCCATGAAATTTTAATTGGTCCTTGCTGGCGCTATGACTTTTGTACAATGAAATGAATGCTTGCTTTAGTAAACCTCATTCATTGCAATTGGTGAAACGGTTTTGAATTGCAACGTCATCGATCACCATGGCGTAGCCTAGGCAAGGCCAGTGCAGTAGCAGTGTGCTGCGTCTGTGCCTCGTGGCAGTAACCACGATGCGGCACTGCCACTGCCACTGGCGTGCGACTTCGCTTTTGTGGTTTGAAAATTGCAATGGAGATTCACAAATACGCGACATTTAAGAATCAAATGTATAGTCATAAATGCAGCTTAGTAGGGAACACCAATATAAACTGGGGTGAAACGGCATACTTCCGTTGCATCATAATGCCAAACGCACAACTCAAACTCGGTGCGCAAAAATATGAATTTGTCATCCGCACATGAAACAGTGAATCGATGTTAAGTGGTACCGGAGAAGTGCGTCGTGAATTTATGTGTTCAGAGCAGTTGAAAGACGAAGTGGAACAATTATTAAAATTGTCGTTTTCAATGTTTAATCAACTTTTACACTCCTTGTCAACTCATATGCGTGTTCGGTAGCTCGGATCCAGGTTATTATTAAATTTTTATTCCTTATCTATTCCATAACTGTACATGTATATATGTACTTTTTTCAGTTTGACATACAACAGTATGTGAAATTTAACGATAATATACATTGATGCTTGTCCACTCATTTGATAACATCTTTATAAACCGTGCGGCCATCACGTTGATCGTGGCTTCGATGGCATTTTTGCAATCTTGGTGCACCGGGCTGCGATCGCCATCCCCAGTGACGGATGATACGTGAACTCTGACTATTGGAGTCTGAACACTTCGTTATAAAGAGAGTGGACTTTCCTAGTGAATCTAATACTCAAGAAACTCCTTGTCAAGACGAAAATTTGCAGGCAGCGAGCGATTTTAGCAATTGATGCGGGCGGTAAACTGCTCCCTAGATTATTGATTTGCGCGAGCGGTAGGGAGCAAGAGCGATCGCTCGCCTCAAAAATTATGCCCTGCAATGCCATCTCGACTTCTCTGGGAAGTATTCAGCCACGCTGCAATTACTATGTGAAGACTTTTCGTTCACATATCCACCAGTGAATCCCGTTAGCAAAACAAGTTTGTTACTCCGGGTTGAATTCGGATTAAAAGTGTAAACTGGAAAACCGGGTTAATGATTTAACCCTAGTTCAACCCGCCTTAAAACACCAGTGTGAACACAGCAACACACACACATGTATGCATACAAAGCATAGCGTTCAATTTATACCATGTCCATCCTACGTAGACAGGGTTGGTAGTAGTACTACAGTACCTGAGTGTGGCAACAGGAACCAAATGAAATTGCCTAAGCTTCAAGTGGCAGCAGGTGGATTCAACCCCCCGTCTTCTTGGTTAAGAAGTTATGTGTCATCACATCCCAATACTCAGGCACACATTCGCATGCGCGCACACACTGTGCGTGCACACTGCACACACTGTTCACTCACCCATCATGTGGGGTGCGATGGCATACTGGTTAGAAGGCCGGACTCTCAATCGAGAGAACCCGGTTTCAAATCCCACTGCGGTCGATTCGAACCTTTGGCAAGTTTGATCACCCCACGTTGCCACAGTTCACTCAGCTGTATAAATGAGTACCTGGCAATACAGACAGTGGTGGAAATGTGAACGAATAGTCTTCGCGCAATTGCAGCGTGGCTGAATGCTTCCCAGAGAAGTTGAGATGGCCTTGGAATGAACAGGTCTGCCAGGGGGTGAAGTGTAAAGCGCTTTGAGCAGTCCTATGGACTGGATACCGCGCTATATAAGAACTTACCTTTTATCTACCTAACCGACTCCTCGCTGGCTTCCTCCTGAAACTCTTTAGGGCAGCCTTTTAATACTAATAATGGGCTGATGTGAACATTTGTATATGCATTTATTATTATTTATTTATTACATATATACATAAAAAAAAATTGTTTTTATTATGTATGGTAGGATTTGTTAAATACATTTCTATGGAGTATATTTTAGAATAATTTTTATTGGTATGGTTTTTAATAGAATCGTTACACATGTATGTAAGCTGTGATTACATGTATGTAAGCTGTGATTACATGTATGTAAGCTGTGATTACATGTATGTAAGCTGTGATTACATGTATGTAAGTTGTGATTACATGTATGTAAGCTGTGATTACATGTAAGCTGTGATTACATGTATGTAAGCTGTGATTACATGTATGTAAGCTGTGATTACATGTATGTAAGTTGTGATTACATGTATGTAAGATGTGATTACATGTATGTAAGTTGTGATTACATGTGTGTAAGTTGTGATTACATGTGTGTAAGTTGTGATTACGTGTGTGTAAGTTGTTATTACATGTATGTAAGTTGTTATTACATGTGTGTAAGTTGTGATTACATGTGTGTAAGTTGTTATTACATGTGTGTAAGTTGTGATTACATGTGTGTAAGTTGTGATTACATGTGTGTAAGTTGTGATTACATGTATGTAAGTTGTGATTACATGTATGTAAGTTGTGATTACAGGTGTCTAAGTTGTGATTACATGTGTGTAAGTTGTGATTACATGTATGTAAGTTGTGATTACATGTATGTAAGTTGTGATTACATGTGTGTAAGTTGTGATTACATGTGTGTAAGTTGTGATTACATGTATGTAAGTTGTGATTACATGTGTCTAAGTTGTGATTACATGTATGTAAGTTGTGATTACATGTATGTAAGTTGTTATTACATGTATGTAAGTTGTTATTACATGTGTGTAAGTTGTGATTACATGTATGTAAGTTGTTATTACATGTATGTAAGTTGTGATTACAGGTGTCTAAGTTGTGATTACATGTGTCTAAGTTGTGATTACATGTATGTAAGTTGTTATTACATGTATGTAAGTTGTTATTACATGTATGTAAGTTGTGATTACATGTGTGTAAGTTGTGATTACATGTGTGTAAGTTGTTATTACATGTATGTAAGTTGTTATTACTTGTATGTAAGTTGTGATTACATGTGTGTAAGTTGTGATTACATGTGTGTAAGTTGTTATTACATGTATGTAAGTTGTTATTACATGTATGTAAGTTGTTATTACATGTATGTAAGTTGTGATTACATGTGTGTAAGTTGTGATTACATGTATGTAAGTTGTGATTACATGTGTGTAAGTTGTGATTACATGTGTGTAAGTTGTGATTACATGTATGTAAGTTGTTATTACATGTATGTAAGTTGTGATTACATGTGTGTAAGTTGTGATTACATGTGTGTAAAGCACCTTGAGATTGATCAGGCACCGTTTAAATACTTGGTACTATCATTATTTCTCTAGTCCTAATACTTTGATGCTTTCAGGTTGAGTTTCCCGAGGCCCGCATATATGAGGAGACACTGAATGTGCTGCTGTACGAGAATCGAGACCAGCGACCCGATGCGGAGCTAATGCAGGCCACCAGGGGGCGCATTGAGAACTACAACAGTGACGAAGATACCGAGGAAAAGATGGAGAGATATCGTCGGAAATAATCATGAAGTAGCCACTGATTGGAAGCAGTGGCTGAATCCATGGGATGTTTGTTTCCCAAGGGACAAGGTGCCTCTATACTGAGTGCCAATGGAAGACACATTCCTATGGATGTCTGTCCTGATACCTGCAGAATACAAAAGCCAGTTACATGTGCGCACTTGATGTCATAGAAGTGTGATTGTGTGAGTGCTATGCATGGAGTCATCATTGTCATACTAATGCAGTATTCTCAAAATAAAACGTTCACCACTTACCATAACTTTCCATGTATAACACGCATTTTTTCTCTTAATTTTT
Source organism: Lamellibrachia satsuma (assembly GCA_033239005.1). Taxonomy (NCBI): domain Eukaryota; kingdom Metazoa; phylum Annelida; class Polychaeta; order Sabellida; family Siboglinidae; genus Lamellibrachia; species Lamellibrachia satsuma. The sequence goes on along the minus strand of BSQZ01000038.1, from coordinate 40,119 downwards.
TACTTAAAAGTCCAGGTGGGTATCATACATGGTAACGTGGCTAAAACATTATTAGCTAAATGAAAATTCTTACTTCATTTTTTTCTTTTTTTACAAAGTTGGGGTACGTATTATATATGGTAATATGGAAATTTTGTCAGATTTAAGCCAAACGTCAGGGTGCGTATTATTCTTGGGGACATAATATTTATTATACACAGACAATTTTGGTAAATTTGTTGTAACTCCAATGTAAATAGATACAGTATGACAAGGTGGATTATGACAATGTCCATTTTTATTACAAATTCATACCCAGATTGTTAGTGAACTTCTTGAATGCTTTTGTCTGCCAGTAAGACAGGCTTGTGATGGATGCATAAGTTCGCAAAGTCAAAAGACGTACACTTTTCACACACAAAATCAATCGCTCCAGTAGCACCACCGAATGGCTGAAACAGGTAGTAACACAGACCTTATTGTGGAAATCAGAACTGGGCAGTGTGGAGGGTAGTATTTTGGATTGTTCTTATGTGTGACTGTATAAAACATGTATTACATAGATTAATTATCATGAGCGAACCAATATGGCGGTTCTGCACATCAAGTGAATTCATCGCAGCTATTGCCAGTGTTCTGAGGCCTGTTGCCTTTCTATGTGTTCAGTCAAGTTCTGTATATGTGGGGTTGGCAGTATGCCCGTTTTCTGAAGGTCACACCACGTAATGGGCAGGGGGTGGGGGTAGCATCAATAATAAGCACTAAGAATGTTTGGATTTTGCAAACTTATCAGACTAGTACTGTGTTTGGGTTGCAGATGAGCAAACCATGTATGTGTACTGTCAGTGTTATTCAAAATAGGGACCCGTGGAAATAGGTCCATACTTATTAATGGGACATGTACTCCCAGGTCTCGGTAAGATCCATTTACAAGTTGATATTAACTTTATTTTGTCCCCCAGAATGCCTCCTGATGGAAGACGATATCTGTTCAGATACCTGACTCACTTATTCAAGTACACATATGTTAAGATTGATGCAGGGAAAGGGACCTACAATGGTAGAAAAGGGTAGTGGTTATCCTAGTATGCTGGCGTCTCATCCGTTGAAGATGCATTATTACCTTGGAATTGACGGATGTATGTAACCATGTCATGATGATCGTGGTACATGATAGTTAACAGGTTTCCCTGACAGGAGTGAATTGCTTAGATACTTGTTTTGATAACTAAAGAGTGGTTGGAGGGATTGGGGTTGAGTGTGCCTGCCTCATGGTCCTGTTGTTGCATGCAAGTCTGGTTGCTTGCTTGTGTCTAGTCAAGTTATACAAATAATTAAGTTCTACCAATCATAATAACACCTAAGTGGTAACTTGAGAACATTACTTTTCTTTATATGAAATAAACTTATCTTAGCAGTATTTAAGTCATTTAAGGCGATACAATATGGTGAAATCAATTATTGTTATTTCTTATCACAGCTTGCTGAATTTTTAGCACAGTATTAAGTATGTTGCAGAAAGAATGTGGATATTTTTGAAAAAATTTTTGGATCCCCCTTTTGACCCTTATTATGGCGGCCATTTTGAATTTGAATGGTATCAGCTGAAATCCTACATCTTGATAATGGGCTGGCCAAATCTACTGTATCTTTGTGTGCACATAACTAAGACACACCTGCATGTTATAGCGTCGAGTTTTTGTTGATTGCTTTTGTAGTTTTTTTTTTACGATTTTATAAAATTCTTGTTACAAAACATCAAAATGAAATATGAACATTTTGTAACGTAGAATTGTTGTCTTATAATATTTTATCAATTTATAGACGCTATAACATGCAGAGCAATCTTGTGGTGAATCACTGAAAATTTCAAAGGATTCGGTTGGAAAATAGCCAAGATGTACGCAATAAGAGAAGCCAGTTCAGTGAAATAACTGTAATGGAGAAAAACGACGTCAAAGTTCGAGAACATTTCAACATTGAATTGTATAACAAAAAATAGACACAGAGTCCTGAAATTACACACATATGTTCTCCAACTTATGCTCTATCTGAAAATGTAAAGTAGAAGAAAATAGACTGAGAAATAAAAATATTATCAAACATATACTTTGTGAACACAAATAAGAAATATTTTCAAAAACACCACTATGGATATAATGTTCACTGTTGATATAACGTTCACTGTTCACTGTTGTGCTGGAGCCTAAAATGTCCCGGCAGCATAGTCGGATGATGCCGATTCTGCCCCCCTCGTTCGTGCAAGGCGTCGAGTGTGCCGAGCCTGTCGAGTCGCTGCTGCAGACTGGCGTTTAGCCTGACTCAGCCGCCGTCGGTCCGTCTTCTCTGCAGATGCCAGCAGGTGGACACCTGGCGGCACCTGCATCACGTCACAAAGATTCTTCATTGTCACTTGGCCAGCGTTAAATTCTGATACTGCGCTGCGTTGCGGAGACAACACGCTCCAGGCGACAAAGCTGCGTCTTGGGGCACTTGTTCCAGATGACGAGTGCACGCTTTCATTGTTGTTCTGCGTTTTCGAGCTTGCAGCGTTCCAGCAGGTCCACGTGTGCCAGTCGGTGTACACGCCCTTGGCGTGTTCTGCGGCGTCGGATGAGTGGTGTGCCCACATTCGTCCGATGTGGTCCTGGCTCCTGCCGGTGGCGGCGCCTTCTGGTAGAAGCACCAGCTGTCAGCTCCCACTGGGCAGCGGTCGTGTTGAGGCTTCTCATCAGTGGAGATTGCATGGTCGAGCGTTGCCAGTATGGCATCCGCATCCGCAGACGTCTTCGGGGTGGGCACGCACAGCCTTGCCGTAGTAGGCCATCAACTTATTGATGGTTGCCTGGGTCAATTTCCCGAAGCCCCGACCTCCAAGGGTGATGCCAGCCTTCTTCCCCGATGCTGCCAGCTTGCGGAGGGCTGTGCCGAGTCGTTTGGCGACGTGGTTGATGCACTCTGCCTTCTTTAGCTCCACGTCGCCATACACACGCAAGTTGGTGAGGCGGTTGAAGGTCCTGGCATCTCCGTCGCCGAGCATGGTCGTGTAGCGGAAGTTGCGGTTCATGGAGCGGGTCCACAGCAGCTCCGCAGCCTTCATCTCCATGCCACCGGACGCCCCCTTGTAGTTTCGGTTGCACTCCGGCTCATGCGTCCTGAACCAGTGCTTGAACTCCATCGTGTCCATGCCGCCGTGTCGAGTGCTCGCGTAAGCACAACGCTGGCAATACAGCGACATGACCTGCAGGTCGATCACAAGGCCTGTGAGCACTTCCACAACACAGCCAATCCCGTACTGTGAGTTGTGGCCGCGTGTCATCCACGACCCATCGAAACTGACGATCAAGTCGATGGTGTCATCTTCTCCGATCGATGGGTCTGTGTCACGGTAGACACGACGGACAACGTCAGCTGCATTGTCGAACATCCGTGTCACGACAACCATGTTTGCGTGACAAATGACGTGTGCATGCTTGGTGAAGGAAGTGTGCGTCATTGGCTTCATGTCAAGGAAGCGACACAACTTGACCAGCCCAGCATGGCCAACACCCATGTCCATCGATGCAGCTACCGCCTGTCGCAAAACGATGAACGGCGCATTCCCTGCAGTTGACCTGTCGATGCGGTCAGAAGTGAGGGTGGAATTCAGCACAGCTCCACACTCTGTGCAGCAAGTCTCCATTGCAGCGACGAGGCCGAGTCGGTGGTCAACGACACGGATCACTAACGACGCTGCTCCACACTCCAGACACAGCAGGCCCTTCACGAGTGCTGACAACATGGTTGCTCGTGTGATGACAGTTGTGATGTCAGACACTGTCCCAGGCGCATCCTCAACGTCACTGCCATCATCTCGGAAGGCAGTCCTGTATGAGAACTTCCTCTCTGTTGCCGAAGTTGATGGCTGTGGTCCAGTAACCTGCGAACACAGTTATATAATAATAATAATAACATAATGGTTGACAAATATTCAGTTCACAGTAAAGACAATGTAGTATATTTGAAAATACATGAATTTGTATTTCGGATCCCTCAAAATATAAGCAAGCAAATGGGATTTTCTAAATATTCTTGCATTTTGTAACAGCCGATATAACTGGCCATTGTTGTGGCATCGAGCTAATACATGCACATAACATAAATGGCAAGGGTAATTCTAGCCTAACCTACCTGCCTGTACCAATGGTAATTCCATTCAGTGATTCACCATTACCATTACCATTGGACTGAGTATGACATGGCAACATATTCGTAGTCATAGTCTGGTTACATGAGCCACTTATCATATGATGAAAAAATCAGTACATGTTCACGAAATGGTATTTTGTCAGCCAAAAGTAAAAATTGAATAATACCTGACTGGCAGGAGGCTGTCGAGTGTCGCTCGTGTCACTGTCCGAGTTGGAGACAAAGGATCCGACAGGAGAAACTGCTGGTACTGCCACTGTGGCCGTCGAAGGTTCCCCATTTCCCTTTTTCGCAGTACGTGCAACCCGAAGTTGCAGTCGCCTACGCTTTCGACCCTTCCCGAAAGTAACTACATGCTTTTTTTTACCATCCGGCATGGTGTCGTATAGAGAATTACTTTTATAACTGCGGAATATAAATGGCGTAGAGCGATGGCGATTGTAAACAAAAGGGGTTGAGTTCATGCTTTTCGACAGATCAGCGCATGCGTATGGAGTCACGTGGGCCATTCTATCCAATCATTGCCATAGATCGGCAGGTTGGGTTCGGGTGATAAGGGTAGATTGGGGGTCATTCTAACCGGAATAAGTCGGAAACAGCCGAAGATTTTAGAAAACTAGTAGTACCATCATGCAGTGCGATAGTGAAGCTCTCTGTTGGTGTGCGACATGTCAACAAATGTTCAAAATGGCGGAAGATATACGCGATCGAAAACAAGCGATTTTTCGATCGGCGCTGCTTCATTGCACATAAACAAAAGAAACAAGATACTAGGACTGTTGCTAAAACGTGTTTTTATTGCATTTATCGTATTCATTCATAGTAACAATGTGCACATATCGAAAGTTAGATAACTATATTATATGAATATCTCGAAACTGGAAATTCGCCGAAATTTTTTTTTTGGGACTCAGAAATGCGAAATCCACGGTGTCGCGTCGCCTTAAAGGGAATGTACAACGATTGGCCTTGGTTAACCAACCGACTCTGACGGGACATTGTAACAATAAATTTATTTCAATAAATTTATTAGTTTTGTTACGTCTTGGTTGGTTAAATAGCATCCACATTAAAGGTGTTAAACCATTGTGGCCTCTTAGTATTTTTTAAAAATACATGATTTGCCGATGACTTAAAATATGCTATTTTTACAACATATTTAGATACGGCTTAAAATGAATAAATAAATCTTCAATTTTGAAGGTGAAACAACTTTTTGCTTTATTAGTCCGTCGAATTCCCATTTTATACAAATTCTGATGGTAAATGTATGACAGTAATACCTGGTAAAGATAAAAACGTGAAGTATAACACTTATTTTAAATGTATTTGGAGAACCACAAATTCACAGAATTTTGGCATTTTGATGATACAAACCCCCCTCTCCCCAACCAGCTGCTTCTCAGTTAACCATTGAAAATCGCCGTATTTACAGTTTTGGGAAAGATCTGTTAGTTTCTCTACAAGTACTTCATCTTTTTGGACATTCCCGATTGTGATCGTTCACTAACATTATTTATGGTAATACTTGAAAGCAAGTGTTTGTTTGTTCAAGTGTAGGTGTGTGTATGTGACTGTACACACTGTATTGTGTGTATGTGACTGTACACACTATTGTGTGTGTATGTGACTGTACACACTGTATTGTGTGTATGTGACTATACACACTGTATTGAAGCAACTGTGCTTTTAACATTCTTGTTATTGACGATCCAGTTATTCAGATGTATTGTTTTGCTGATGTTGGCACCCAGTATTCTGACATGATAACCGTGATTTTCTATAAATACTCTGTATAGTGTGTGTGTGTGTGTATATATATATATATATATATATATATATATATATATATATATATATATATATATACGCTGTTAGTTTCAAGGGAACATAATATTTCACAATTCCTCTGTAGAGCAATACAGTTCATTGAACAGTGATGTTTATCTTGGTTACTGCAAAGAAGCTGCTATGTGAATGACTGCTATTTATGTGACTACTCTAAGGAATGTGTTTAGCGTTTAGTAATACTATTCTAATGTGTCTACAGTTGTGAGACTACCCATAGTTAACACCATTGTTGATGTAAGCCATTGGTACACAAACGAACTGTATGTAGCTCTCATTTTGTACTAGTTATGTTGTATTAATGACTGTAATATAGCAACTGACATTTGTACTGGTAAATAACAGTTATGTGGCAATAAAATGTGGTGACACAGTTGAATTGTCTTTTGAACTGCTTTGTAATTACCATTTGATGCGTCAATATGAGAACTGAGGGCGGAGGTTATTGTGAAAGTATTTCAGGAGGAAACTGGTGGGGAGTTGGTTAAAGTCGGCTGCACACGTGGAAAGAATGGAAGGAGAATGGTTGACAAAAAGAGCGGATGTGCTCAGAGTGGATCTCGGGGGGGGGTTGAAGGAGAAGAGGAAAACCGCTACCAAAATGGGAGGACCGTGGAGAATGAGAGCAAGGGATAAGGGGGGTGGAGGTGGCAGTGAAATGGGATCAGAAACGGAAGAACACAAATCGAGGACCAGTACCGATGTCAGACTCGCGCTGGACTTAGGACTTAGGGGACAGAGAGGAGAACAATAACCCAGCTATCAATTCCGCTGCCGTGGTTTGAGCAATCCGTTGTTGAAAGCCAGTATTACTGGTACAGGTCAGCTCAATGGCAACAGCAAAGTTCAGATCTAGTTACTCCGGACTGAAATTGTCTTATCGTTTGTGGAAGCACTAATTGTTCGACTTGTTTGGATGGGCTACATTTGTGAAAAAAAAGTTAATTGATTTGTGAGAAAGTTGCTTCAACCAACAAGTCTTTACTCAGCTGTAACTTCTAAGTCACTTTTTGCACTGTATGAAAGGACACTTATTGCACTGTGCTGTAGGCAAACTTGGGAGAATTTGTATTTGATCATATGTAAATTTTAGCAATAGACTATAGAGTGCATGAAATGCCTTCAGTCAGCAACATTGATAAAATCCCCTAACGTTGAGAGAGATCACACCAACCACTATAACACTGACCTCTGTAATAAAATGGTTATCTAACGAAAATTAGATTAGAAACCATGTGGTAATTACGTAAGCTATCGTACACAATACGGATCAAGACAGATTGGGGCAGAGACAAATTGTAAGATTGGGAGTTGCGCAGCAGAAGTAGGAGAGAAGATGGATGAAATGAAGACATATAGTAAAGGAATGAAACGAAAGCAAGCCAGGAGGAAAGGCAGAGAAATTAAAATGGAAAAAGCAGAAAGACTTGCTCGGAAGTGGTGACATACAGAGCAGGCCAGGCAACTTTAACAGTCAAGTCATTAAAAGGAAACAGACGGCGTTCGTGACCAATATTTTGCTAAACTACCCAAATTATAACACCTACGTACAATATGGCAGTAATTGCAAAACTGCAGCAGGTATTTAGAAGGGAACGATCCAAATTAAAAGTATACATATTTTTAATCAGAATTAGCACCTTATGATGTAGGTGACACTGTTAGTCTGGATGAATTAAGGAGTCAACACTGATAAAAACTTGGTATAATTCCATAAATTCCTTACACATAATTTTTAAATATATATATTAAATACAAATATACTAGGCCTTGGTTGGACTAGGTCTAGGCCTTGGTTGGACTAGGTCTAGGCCTTGGTTGGACTAGGTGTAGGCCTTGGTTGGACTAGGTCTACGGATAGGACTGGGTAAATATAAACGAATCACTTGTAAGAAATTTGCCCTTAAATTAATGTGATGCTGTGATAAAAAATAAGCGGGAGATGGACTCGAACAAATGATGGGAGATTGGCCCCACAAATAGGTTGGGGGACGGTGGTTTCGAACCGTGCTACAGCCTACACTCCCCCCTCCCCAGTCCAGTATTGTCGACAGATAAAAAACCAAACCAGATAGGGGGCGCTCAAGAAAAGATCACGCCACGATAAGCTCTCCCAGAATGAGGCGGATAATGCTTATTCAAAAAGTCTCAACTGGTTACTACATGTAATATTTAGGCAATAGATACTATTATGGAAGTAATAACATGCGTTCATATAACTTTATTTACACTAGCAGCATGTAACGAGAATCAAACATCGGAACTTTGTTGCTGCACTGGAAACCAGCCATTGGCGATAAGTTGCTGGACAGTTCGGTCGGGGTACAATGTCGGCCGCAAGTGGTCATTTCGGAGGTTTTGGGACATGAATGCTCTGGCCGCGGATTGCAGTTAAATTAGTATTTTTTGCCAAATAAATCGCAACACTGGTTTCGTGTCCATTTGTATAGTTGATTTGATTTTCAACAAACTGATGCTGTACAGCAGTTTTTTTTTATTAAACATGCAATAGGCCTCAAGTCTCCAGTAGTTATACTCCAAACAGCCAAATTTTGAGCTAACGCAGGAGTTTGGACCAACGGCTTTTAGTGTCTCTTCCGAAAGACAAGGGCAAAGTGGGGTGAACGAAATTGCCCAAGCTTCGAAACGGCGGAGGTGGAATCGAACCACCGTCCTCTCGATAGATCGACAGGCGGGTACTCTATCCATTAGACCACCGCGCTCCCCACCTATACGTACAGGAGTTAAACCAGTAATTATTTATTAGATCGCCTATATGTTTTTTGCGGATGACACAATTAGCTTTGTTTGTATACACAATCATTACAACCTACAAACAAATGACAAACATTTCCATACAGTCAGCACAATTTGGAGTAACAAATAATTAAACACGAGAAAGTCCTCGTGGTCCGCCTTTTATTTGGTCCGCTTATTAGGTTACCCCGAAACATTAAGCCGCTGAACCGGTGTTGTAGCCGGCCGAAATCACTGGAACACGTTGAAATAACGGGCGGCACTTAAGCATTGGTTCGTAGGACCGGGTCATCACGTTAGGGCAGACAGCATGGATACGCCCAGTAAGTGCATGTGGAGATCGGATCAATCGAAACGAACGAGACAAGATGTATTTCGGAAGCGTATCAACAACAAGTTTGGGCTGAAATTGGGTGAGTCGAATCGACATGCCATGGCCATGCCAATGCATGTCATGAACAGGGCAGGGCATGGCATAGGCTATAGCCTAGGCAAAGTCAATCGCCCTACAATGTTTTTCTATCTGGCTGTTGCTACTAGTACGAAGACGAAGAGCGGGGCGAAAATTTTTGCCTAGGCATAGCCTAGGCTATGGCTATGGCTATGCCATAGTAGGCACTTCAAAGAAAAATTAGATATCATGATAGAACATTGGCAATTGATTTAAATGAAAGGTGAAATGTAAAGGAACCAAAAACTGCTTATTTTATTAATATATCTTTATTAGATCCAAAGATATTGCAATTTTAATATGGTAAAAATTAAAAAAATTTGTGTATCTCATATACAGGAAAAGACTCATTTTTGTGTTCTCTTTCAATATGATTAAAATTGCATAACTTTTTAATTTTTGCATATATTTTAATAATTTTTTTCAGGAATTGCAAGCACATTAAGTAGGGTCATAAATATGCATAATCCAGTCATGTATCTTTAAGAGTAACTCCGTTAATGCATCACACACTCATTTCTTAACTCAATTGATGCAATTAATAAGTCAACATTGGCTAATTCATGCGCAAACTCAACAGGCTAACACCTTTTTATAAAAGGCCATATCTTCCATGATTATAAAGATATTTGTATAACTTGTTCTGGTTTTACAAACTCATTAACCAGGATTATAAATACACATCATACACTCATTTATAACTTAATTGATGCAATTAATACGTCAATATTGGCTAATTAATGTGTAAACTCAACAGGCCAATACCTTTTGATAAAAGGCCTTAACTTCCATGATTATGAAGACGTCTGTATAATTTGTTCAGGGTTTACAAATTCATTAAACAGGGTCATAAAATATATACATCACACAGTCATTTCATAACCCTATTGATGTAATTAATAAGTAAATATTGGCTAATTAATGTGCAAATGCAACAGGTCAGCACCTTTTTTATGCCAAACTTCCATCATTATGAAGATATTTGTATAATTTCAAAACACATTAGTAGGGTTATAAATATACATTAGTCATTTATCGTTAATAGTAACTCAATTAATAAATCAACAACGGCTAATCAGAATGTTATCTCAACAGACCAATACATTTCAATGAAAAGCCACAACTTCCATGACTATGAAGATATAAATTTTGTGTAATTTTGACAGAGCCTGGGCTGCCAAAATAGTCTTGCATGGTGACTATGGTAAAATAATTATTGGCGAAATATATACTAGTTGGTGTTCCATATAGCTAAATGTTTTTTGTGTAAAAAACCAATTTGATTATAACATCGTTTATTATATATTCTGACATTTTGTAATTTCCTGCATGTACAGTTTACTGCAGGTTCAGTACAGCAATTAATTAATTATTAACTAGTGATTTAGAATATCTCTTACGCAGTTTTTTTTTTCAATCATTGAAAAATTACATAATTTCATTATTCTACTAACTTAGTACTGCCAGGCCCAACAAGTTTAATCAATATCAATCAATCTTTTATTTTAGACAAAAGAATACATGCAATATGCATTATGTAAATATACTACTTGATATTATAATAATATAGATATACAAAATTAAAAAGTAAAAAAATATAAAAAAAATGTACCATTACTAATAATCATTAATAAAATTTGTTTTGCAAGAAAACATCAAACACATATTGGCTTTGTATTATTTGTAATGAATTAAAATCATAGAAATGTAAATAAGTCATGATTTTGGTTAAATCGATCTCGCTCTCCAACTCCAAGAATCAAATTCGGGTGAAAATTCACAAACCAGGGAAACTCAAAAACACCCATGTGCATTCGCGTAGCAGGAAAATATTTCGTACACAGACTAACTAAGACCTCTAGAAGAAGTCACGAACATATGGATGGAGTCATAAATGGCTTTGTCTGCTAAACTTACACCAGAAATACACATATGTCATCTAATCGATGTATTTCACCTTAATTTTGGTACAATTTTAATAAAAAACAGATGATCATGAAAAGGAACTTACTATTGTCCAATCTGCCGCAGTAAGTCACAGAAAGGAATGGAAACAGCCGACGATACAGGATGTAAAACAAAAGGAGTACCCGGGTGCTGAGAATCGTGCAGATAAACTGACACAATTTTTTGTCACGCTGTGCGAACTGCTCAGCGGATTTTGTTGAAGTGCCTACCTATGGGCCTATGCGTATGGGCGCGTTTTAATTGGCTCCACTGTCAGTGACAGTGTTACTGGGGACACTGCATTCAAATGGAGATGTCATGACACCAACTTAGCATTATTAACATAATTAAGTTATGCCCATTTTGCCTTTGAATATATACATCGCCAGTGGAAGAACCATGCATTGGTCATTACACCACTTACTTAGAAGTTAGATTTACTTAGTCTTAGCGGCTTAGGCCAAGCCTTATGTTCTTCCTGACCATATGCGGTGGCCTCGATGGTCAGATCTTCAATTTTCCCTTGCCTTGGAATGCTCTACGACTTCCTTGCAAGGCAGCTTTGTAGTTGTAGAGAAACTCCTCAGTACTCCAATGTCTATCTAGATGGTTTTTAAATGAGTTGACACTTGGGGCAGTTACAACTACTTCCGGTAGATCATTCCATAATCCGGTAACTCGAAGTGAGAAGCTTTCTTTTCTAACATTTGTACAAGCACGTTCTATAAACAATTTCAAACTATGACCCCTAGTTCCTTCCCTTGTATCACTGTCGTTGTGCAGCTTGACAATGTTAGATACATCACTGTCATATTTTCCTTGAAACAGTTTATATACCTCAATCATATCACCACGAGTTCATCTATATGCAAGTATGGGAAGTCTTTCCTCGTAAGGAATATTCTACATACCAGGAAGCTGCCTTGTTGCGCGTCTCTGCACATTTTCGTTGGCATCTTTGTATTTCTGTTAAATAAGGGTACCATATTGATATTGCATAATCTAGATGACTCCTAACTAAAGCTTTATATAATGGCACAAAATTATGTTGATTTAGGGTTGTAAAGGACTTTCTAATAACTGCCATGATACTGTTTGCTTTGTTTATTTTTGGTTGATGTGTTTATCAAATTCTAGGTTTGAATCAATTATAACCCCAATGTCTTTTTGTTCTTCTGTTCCTCCTAATTCATTGGCAGTATTATCTATCTTCAGGTTATATGCATACTCTTGCTGTATTGTTTTCCCTTAAGTTACGTTTATCTGGGTGGAACCTTAATAACCATTTACAAGACCAAGATGTTAAATAATCTAAATTATTCTGTAGTGTATGCTGGTCATTTGGACTATTAATCGTTTTGAAAATCTTTGTATCATCTGCAAACATATATACATTCAAAACTTTATTCTCAGGTAGATTTATGTATAAAACAAATAGGATCGGTCCTAAGACACTGCCCTGTGGAATTCCACTTGTTATATTTTCCCACTCAGAGTTTATACCATTTACGTTGACCTGCTGTACACGGTCAGGCAAGAATGCCTGGATCCTTCTTAGTGTGTAATACTCTGTGCCATACAAATTAAGTTTGACTATCAATCTTTTATGAGGGATGGTGTCGAATGCTTTCATGAAGTCTAAATATACTACGTCTGTAGATTTTCCTCTATCTAAAACTTTCGTCCATGAGTTAATAACATTTAACAGTTGAAGTACCATAGAACGACCTTTAATAAAACCAAATTGTTGCGTACTGAATAATTTATTTCTTATATGATTGACACTATGGTCTTTGACACATTGTTCCATACATTTACAATTACATATACTTATTAAGCTGACTGGTCTATAATTTCCTACCTTTTTTTAATACCCTTCATAAATATGGCTGGGATCCTTTCCTGTTTCCATTCCTTTGGTAGTTCACCCACAGCCAGTGAATTATTAAATAGCTTAGCTAGTGGTTTACATAGATGATTAGATAACTCTTTCAACAACCTAGGATGAACACCATCTGGTCTTACCGATTTACACACATTAAGGTTATCAAGTTTTTTTTTATCGTTACCTCATCAATAGTCAATTCTTCCATGGTGTGCCTTAACTTCACTGGTGGAATATGAGGGATATCACCATCTGGCTCTACAGTAAAAACAAAAATTACCTAAGACATCTACCTTTTCCCTATTAGAGTCTGTGAGTCTAGATTTAGGATCTTTAGGGTCTGTGTTCAGATCTGAAACACCTTCCTGATTCTTGGTTTTGGAGTTCATATATTTCCATACTGCTTGTGGGTTTGTCTTAGCTTCTGTTGCTAGCTTCAACTCAAATTCCTTCTGTATCCTCCTAGTTAATTTACGGACTTGATTTCTAGCCCTACAATATTCAGTATAGTATTTTCCTTCTTTTGTCTCCATATAACATTTCGATGTTTAGGGGTACTTTCCCTTTATGTCAGTTAATATTACTCAAAAGTTGATAAGGGATGAATTCATCCTCTATCTCTTTTTAATATATGCTTAAAACCTAAGCATTGATGGTTTATAGTGTTCGTGCCAAGTATCTTGCCCCATTCTGTGTTGTCTAGTTTCGTCTTCATACTGTTAAAATCCCCTTGGTCGTAATAATATTTAAGTCGTGTCTGCATAGCACCTAAATGTAATGATGAGGACAGAGTGATCACTCTTACCAAGTGGGCTTTCATACACTGTATCATCTATCATACCTTTTTCATTGGTGAAAACTAAATCAAGAATGTTTGATTTATTTCCTAATCGCCACCTTGTGGGGAGTGACATGTTGGAAGAGGAAATTATCTCTTATTCCTTCTTTAAATTTATTGTCTGTGCTATTAGTATTCTCTGAGAATGTGTACCAGTTTTGCCAGTCTATGTTGGGGTAGGTAAAATCTCCAAGCAAGAGAAGATGTAAGTGTTTATAGCGCATTACCTCACTAATCAGTCCATTTAATTGTTCATTATTGGTGCCAGAGCTCCCTGGGCTTTTATATACACATCCTATCAGAAGAGTGTCTTTTTTGTTTAACCCATATCGATTCTTGAAAGTTGGTTCCTAAAGATACGAAGGGTTTTGCGTTTAATGTTTTATGGGTGTATATACAAATGCCTCTTCCTGGCTTATCAATATTATGGTATAAATCATAGTTACTCAAACCCAGTTCAGCTGTGTTTAATAGAAATTTCTGGTTTTTCAGTTTAACCTCAGTGATTGCGATCACCATACACTTATGTGATTCGACTCGAGCTTTGAACTCAGTAAATTGATTGATTAGACTATCAGCGTTGGTGTAGAAACATTTTAACTGTTTATGTGTATAATTTGTATTTACAGTGGTTTTCTGGTTAGATGATCTTTCTTGTCTTACTCCTCGTCCCTTCGAGGTTTGATTCTTACATTTTTTTCTGGCCAATTTTTTCTTTTGTTGATTTCTCTTACTCTTTCCACCATAACATTTCCACTATTTTGGGTGGTTTGTAGGTTCCTGCTTTCATCATCATTTGGCCTACATGTAATGATGTATGCTTTACATCCAGTTCCTGCCTTACGATTGCTTTTACTTCTTTACTATTGCATTTAGCATCCAGTTTTTTCTCTATGGCCTCATATATCTTGTTCATAGTTTTGAAATACATCTCGCATCTCTCTTCGATAACTTTCTCATTGAGAATATAAAAAAAATGTTGTTTGCATTTTAAGCAAAACCACATGCATTCGGGTTTCCCCATTGCCTCATATTCACCAGGTTTAAATTTCAAGCATTTAATGCAGTATCAGTTTCCACAGTACTAGCACTCGAGCATTCTGTCTTTCTCACTTTTAAAGATTTTCTCGCAGTCTTCGCATTTCCAAGCTTCTCTAACATTGCTTCCTGATTCAGAGTTTTTGCTACCCTTCCGTGTCCCCTTGTTTTTTAGTTTTGTGATTGGAGCGCTAGAAATTGCAAAATTTTCGCCAGTATCTTGTTTTGGACCTGTGTGTTGATCATTTTCACTCATTTTTCCTTAATTCCAGAAAAAAATCAAGTTCCATGTATGTAACACTTACCATATGCGTGCTGTTGTACTAAGAGTATGTGCAGGGGCTTCCAAGGCGTTGTGACTAGTGACAGCGTGCAGTGCTCAATGAGAAAACTTAATTCTGTCCCAGGGCTACTCTGGGTAAAAGATGACTTGGTTGAAATTTACCTATATATTATTGCCTGGGTAGACCAGAATTTGTCTAGATGGTTTTTAAATGAGTTTATTGATCTAGCTTGTATTACAGATTTATGTAGACTATTCCATGGTTCAGCCACTCTAAGACGGAATGCATTGTTTCTTAGGTACATTTCATGCATTATTTTATAGACTTCTATCGTGTCTCCTCTTAGCCTTCGGTATGCTAATGTGGGTAGCTTCAGTAATTTTAGTCTTTCTATGTATGATAAGTCCCTCATACCAAGTAGTTCTTTTGTGGCTCTTCTCTGGACGTTTTCTATTGGATACCATACTGCTACGGTATAATCTAGGTGAGATCTAACCATTGTCTTACATAGTGGCAAGAAGGTGTGTGTGTAGGAATTGGAAGGTTCTTTGGATTATTTTTGTAATTTTGGTTGCTTTATTAACCACTTGGTTTACGTGATCATCAAATGACAATTTTGAATTGATAATTACACCTAAGTCAGTTTGCTTATCTGTGGTGGCGAGTGAGTGTTTAAAATTATTGCTTGTCGTGAAATAATAATTTTCACCTATATTATTTTTTTCAATTTCCATGTGTTTACATTTGTCTGGGTGGAATGTTAGTAATCTTTTTGTCGCTCCATTGTTCTAGGATACTTAGATCTTGTTGTAGTATATCCTGGTCATTTTTATTTGTTATGGCTCTAAATATCTTATTGTTATCAGCAAATAAAAATATATTGGATTTAGTTAAATCTGGCAGGTCGAATAAAACGAACAATAAAGGTCCTAGGACAGATCCCTGCAATATCCCTGACGTTACTTTATGCCAGTTTGATTCTTTTCCATTTACTGCTCCCTTTTGTCGTCTGTTTGTGATGAATGCCTATATCCAGTTGATTAATTCATTCCTAATGTAAAAACTTTTTAATTTACTTATTAGTCTCTTATGTGGCACGGTATCAAAAGCCTTCTGGAAATCCATATAAATAACATGGCCAGGCAATTTGCTTATAAAATTATTAAGTTTTTTTAACGTCAATAGTATGTTTTTGGTTACTTATCCATCGCTAATTTATTGTTTACTTTGGTTGTAGTTGGGATAGACCCTGGCTGTTGAGTAGTGATTTGTTGACGCGATCCCTATACTACGTACAAGTTACTAGGCCTAGGGTCTAGGCACTTTAAAAAAAATTAGATATGATAGAACATTGACAGTTGGTTTAAATGAAATCTGACATATAAAGGAACCAAAAACTTTTTATTTTATTAATATATCTTTATTAGATCCAAAGATATTGATTATTGTGATTTTAGTTGGTAAAAATAATTTTTTTTTGTGTATCTCGTATACAGGCAAAATACTAATTGTTGTGCTTTTGTGTGTGTGTGTAGGGGGTGTGTGGGTGTGGGTGTGTACAGAGTCTATACAAGCGTCTTCAAAAACAGCAAGATCTTGACTGGCTGAGATTGCATAAACGAAATCAATGGAAGAAGTTCAGCCAGAACATCTTGAAATTAAATTTGTCTAAATGATTCATACTTTTCTTGCTGCAGTTGTGATTTTGTCGAATTATCTTGATTCTGCGTGCAAATATTGTTAAATTGTTTTTCATACTGCATATCCCCCTTTAAGATAATTGTGAAAATAATATATTAAATCACAAACAAAATCTTGCAATTTGAACTTGAGAGGTGTATGTTTATTCAGCAATTTTGTCCTGTGACAGCTTTTCACAAAACATCTTTTTTTTAATTCAGTAATTAATTGTAACTATTTTACAAGTATTTTAACTAAAAAAATTGCTTAGCAATTAGTTTGTACTCAATCAATACAATAATTAATAACAATTAGTTTGCACTCAATCAATAAAATAATTAATGGTTCTTGTGATTCAGAATATAAATCTCTTGCACAAAGTTTTTCCGAATTTTTTTAAATCATTAAAAAATTACATTATTTAAACAAATTCTTGTATTTTTGTAGGCTTTATCAAAGGCTCAAACAACATAACCATTAATAATAATATCATATTTATAAAACAGATGGTATTGGTTTTGTAGTGAATTCAATTCAGAGAAATGTAAATAAGCCATGATTTCGTTTTAGAGAGTCACTGTCAGTGTCACAGATCTGTAAAACTTCACAATGTTGGGGTTGACTAAAACCACATTTCGCGTTCGCGAAGAAACATGATTTTTTCCCCACATACAAACTTCGACCTATAGAACTCAACCACAACATTGAAATATTCTGAGGAATTCGATAATTTGTGCTACTTGCATTAGAAATACATCTATGTCTAATTGACATTCTGTTAGCTTTATTTTGGTCCAATTTCGATAAGAAAAACTCAACACGAAAGTTAACTTATCATTTTCAAAGGCGCCATTAAAGCTGATGAAAACAGCTTCAAAACTTGAGGCAAAACAAAATGTTAACAAGATTCCGGTAATCGGTAATAATGGCATTAATCATGAACAGATTTTCATTAGCGCGGAACAACTGAGGCAGCGCATTTTGTTGAAGTGCCTAAAGTTACTAGGACACGGAACACAGTGCATTTTGTTGAAGTGCCTAAAGTTACTAGGACACAGAACACAGTGCATTTTGTTGAAGTGCCTAAAGTTACTAGGACACGGAACACAGCGCATTTTGTTGAAGTGCCTAAAGTTACTAGGACACGGAACACAGCGCATTTTGTTGAAGTGCCTAAAGTTACTAGGACACGGAACACAGCGCATTTTGTTGAAGTGCCTAAAGTTACTAGGACACGGAACACAGCGCATTTTGTTGAAGTGCCTAAAGTTACTAGGACACGGAACACAGCGCATTTTGTTGAAGTGCCTAAAGTTACTAGGACACGGAACACAGCGCATTTTGTTGAAGTGCCTAAAGTTACTAGGACACGGAACACAGTGCGTTTTGTTGAAGTGCCTAAAGTTACTAGGACACGGAACACAGCGCATTTTGTTGAAGTGCCTAAAGTTACTAGGACACGGAACACAGCGCATTTTGTTGAAGTGCCTAAAGTTACTAGGACACGGAACACAGCGCATTTTGTTGAAGTGCCTAAAGTTACTAGGACACGGAACACAGCGCATTTTGTTGAAGTGCCTAAAGTTACTAGGACACGGAACACAGCGCATTTTGTTGAAGTGCCTAAAGTTACTAGGACACGGAACACAGTGCATTTTCTCACTGGTGATTGTGAGAAAACTGGGCCATCAAAAATTCTTTAAAAAATTCACAGCCATCACATGTCATTGATGTTCAGATCATGTCGCAAACGCACCTACCCTCAAAATTGGTGGTTTTGCCAAATGTTAATACTCCTACCAGTGTTTCAGAAATGCCACCACAAAAATACCTATGTGTCTTTGAATCCACTTCATACTGCAACGTCTCACTGCCAGGTGCAGCATGTCGAATGTTCCAATCTTGCTGGCTGATTAAAGTTGCTTCTTGGCAAATAAAATAACTGAAATTGGTTAAATTGCACAAATTTTTAGGCACTACATTTATAACACTTCCGGAAACCTAACTGTGGCCTGACCTCTTTACATATTACATGCCCTACGCTCTGGCTACTGTACTGATTCTGCCCCGACCCCGGCTTTGGCCTTGGCAACTGCTCCCTGTTTCTGTGCACATAGAGATAATCCATCATATTCTTGAAAATGTCATTTGAACTTTCCATTTCTTTTCTCAGAATTGTTTTTCTAAAATTATTGTAGGCCCTTCCAAGAAGTAACTAAGTCTCTAAGAGGAAGAAATGTAGAAAATTACATTTTATATAAAACTATCACATGAACTGCCATAATTAACCCACCAAGCTTGTAATATTCAACCATGGCGTGCATAATATTAATGGAACACAGCGAATCAGCAATTGTTACCAAAGAAACTGTTCAATATATGGTTGAATATAAATCAACCTAAAGTTTAAGAGAATAAACCCAAAAACCGTGAAACATGTTATGTTTTTTTGGCCAGATCAATAACACTCCATTGGGTATTGTGCATTTACAAAATTTTGCATCATTTTCTGAAGTTAAATATATATGCCAATACAGTGAGAAAGTAATTTCATTTTATAAAGTTACACTTATTTTCTGCCCCGGAAACAGCCATTATATGCCAACAAACTTCTTGCATATATATATATATATATATATATATATATATACATACAGCCTGTGATACAGGTGTACATAATGTATGTACGTACATATGTATGTGTGTACATACATATTATCAACAATAATTTGTTAACACACTTTCATTTTGTGAAAAATTTACTTGTATAAAATGTGAATGATTTACTATTTATGAACAGTTGCAACGTAATAATAAATTTTCATATATTAAAAATTTATGACTGAGAACCCCAAACATTAGGTAACAAGGTTATAAAATTTCCGTTTTAACAAAGATCTGACATCACTTTACAAATGACTAACATGTTGGGTTTGTGGCATTTCAGAGACGTACGAAGATTTGTACAAATGGTCTGTCAGCAACTATCCAGAGTTCTGGGAAGAACTTTGGCAATTCTGTGGGCTGAAGTTTTCTCAGCAGTATGAAGAGGTACGCCTTTTAACCTGTCACTGTTTGTTTTGAATCGAGCCATTTCAGAAGAAGTTTTTTCAGATAAACTCCATAACTCGACTGTGGTTATATTTGAAATAGTATTAGTAATATTCCAGGTGAATAAAACTTCGAATTTATATATATATATATATATATATATATATATATATATATATGTTTGGTGATGTTTCATGATTATCTAAAACATTTTTGTAAATAAAAGTCAGGATATGTAATTTTGAGAACCCCCCTCCTCCCCTGCCAACATCCTGTCCATGACATACATGTTCAGTGGAGTATATGGGAGGCCAATGGGCCATGGACCCCTTTGGCTTAACTATTTAATTTTTTGGCTTGTAACCTATTGCGCCATTACATTGTAGCATCGTAACCTAATGGGTGACTAAGCCTGGTCCGCCTTTGGCCTCCCCCTTGGCCTCCCCCCTTGGCCTCCCCCTTGGCCTCCCCCCTTGCCCCCCCTGGCCTCCCCCTTGGCCTCCCCCTTTGCAAGGTCCTAGATATGTGGAAGTTGAGATGTTGGTGGAATGAACAGGTCTGCAAGGGGGTGAAGTGTAAAGTGCTAAATATAGTCCCAAGGACTGGTTACCTCTGTATATAAGAACATACCTTTTACATTACGTCAGTAATAGCATTCATTTTGTTTGTTTACCTAATATGTGTATAATTATGCTACTATATGGGTGGTGTATGTTGTGTAGACAACGCAATGTTTATTAACTTTGTTACTTGCCAAATTGTACTAGTTTGCACATTAAGTTGTATAAACTTCGCCTGTATTGTTGCCAGTGGCATGTTGTGAGAAACACTTAAGATTAATCACTTTGTTATTGTGAGATGAGGATAGTGGATCAAATTTCCATTAACGGATTAAGTTGAGGTGGTGTCCACGATACAGTTGGCAACATTCCAAAACAGATTGCAAATTGGTTTGTTCTTACTCGCATACATGTTAAGTCTCCTGCATTCGCCAGGAGACTCCTGGAAATCCACCAAATCTCCTGATCTCCTGGAAAGGAGAACCAATCTCCTGGATTTTCAGTGAAACCAAAACAAATTTTTTTCTATGTTATTTTCCGAACTCGGTATGGCCTAATTGGGTTTTTTCCGGCTGACTTGAGTATGTTTTTCTCAGTCAACAGAAAGTGGTCAATACCGGTTCTGATTGGCCTGATTTTTCGAGACTACCCGATTTATGTATAAATCCCCGTTTTTCCGATTTATGTCTAAATTTCCTGCATTGGCATTTCTGAAACTTAACACGTGTGTACTCGTGGCTTTACACATTCAGAGGACTGTTTTAATTTAAAAGAAATTCTTGCAATCTTTTACTTCTTTTCTAATAACAACTAATAAAATTTCAAAAACTGCATTACATTGCATGTTACAAACACGTGCATCTCAACTGAGGATGTAGGGATGGCCACCATGTTTTACACATCCAGACCCCAAATTAAACTTTTGTTGCAACAGGTGATTGACAGCACGAAGGGTATCACCGACATCCCAGAATGGTTCCATGGCAGTCGTCTCAATTACACAGAGAACCTCCTACAACATGAGGATAACAAGATAGCCATCTACTCAACAGGTACGCTGTCTTGTTGACTCCGGGGTATAGAAAATGGGCCACAGCTACTTGGCCTTGTTGCTATTATTTGTTTTAGTGAGTTACATGTTGGGTTCGATTATGATTTGTGTCATGGAATCAGTATTCAGTTACACCTGTAATTTGTAATTGTGACGTAATCCATGTAATATTTCATGTTAGTAAAGTTCATCTTCGACACAGGTTATGCTGCTTTCCGACAGGAAATCTCATTGGTTGATTACTGACCGTATTTCACACATTATTTGGTAAAAGATGGATATTACCAGTAAAATTACACTTACAACTCCCACAAATATATTAAATGTCTCATTCTCACAATAATTTTCATAGCTTGAGATTATGAAAATATTTCTGACTTTTGTTGTGAGATTTCTGACCTTTGTCGTGGGACTGTTGACAGGTATACCGTTGAACACATCATCAACCACTGCAGCATGTTTGCCTAGAGTGAAAGAATTTCCAAGGTCCACTCAACTTCCCCAAAAGCAATTGAGTAAATCAAATATGCTAAAGATACACCTATGAAACTCTGCTGCT
This sequence comes from Lamellibrachia satsuma, assembly GCA_033239005.1. Classification (NCBI taxonomy): domain Eukaryota; kingdom Metazoa; phylum Annelida; class Polychaeta; order Sabellida; family Siboglinidae; genus Lamellibrachia; species Lamellibrachia satsuma. The sequence goes on along the minus strand of BSQZ01000038.1, from coordinate 18,003 downwards.
GGATCATTCCATAAAGATACACCTATGAAACTCTGCTGCTGGATCATTCCATATGTAATCAACCAGCAAAATTTACCCTCTCCATTTTTAATGAAATTTGGCGCACATGTTGGACCTGTTCACTTGTGAGTGAATTAGTTTGTAATGTGAAATTGTGTGAAAATTGCCAAAAATGCACTTAACGTTGCTACATCAGAAGATCTTATCACTGTAATTTTTTGCCTGAAACTTGTTGATACAATGACCTTGCTAAAGATAAAATTTTACCAAAATCGGGGGTTACTCATTTTGGGTATATGAGGTCAATAGTGAAGGTCAGTGACCCTTGCAACAAAATATTTTTTAACTGCCATGTGATGCATAAATGTGGATAGGACAATGTCTTAGCTTTACATTAAGACCACTTAGACCAGTATCAGTAGTTTAGCGCCAATAGGGCCACAGTTATATCTACATACATTTGAGAGGTAACGCAATTTTTTTTGCTTTTTATTAACTAACTCTAAAACTATTTCACTCAGTCTGGAATTTGACATATGGAAATTTTACAACGGGTCCAACATATGTGCCAAATGTCATTAGAATCAAGAACATTTTGGCTCTTTTTTTAGTTGATTTCATTTAAAATGACCCTGCTCTAGCCATAGGAAAGAAGAATTGAGCACCACCCCAGTGATGTGGGCTGTGTCTGTTTCAGGAGAGGGTCAGAAGGAAGTGAAGACATGCACATTTGGGGAGCTGCGTCGCGATGTCGCCAAGTTTGCTGCCGCCATGAGAAAGGCAGGGATAAAGCAGGGAGACAGGGTCGTAGGTGGGTGTGTGGGGGCGTGGGTGTCTGGGAGGTGTCGGGGTAGGGGAGGTCATTGGTGGCAGGCAGTTATGACGGTGATAATACTAGAGATCAATGTTGCTTCCTTCTTTGTCCCTGAAGTCCACGTGAGACTGGCATTGATACTGGCCCTCGATTTTGTTTTATAAAGTTCATCTGTGTGGATGTCTGCAAATGTGCTTAATTTTGGTTAGTATTTCAGTAGATTTAACAAGATTTTTAACTACATTGCCATCCAATGTCACAAGCTCCACATGACAAGTGGACAAACAAGAACAAGGAAGCCATTGGGTTATAGAGAGTCCGACAATATTTCATCTATGTATAACCCACCATTATCAGGTGTCTGTCAATTCTATTTTTAAGCATATTCATACACTGTTAGCATTGTGTCCAGGTGCCTATATAAATATCATTTGGATTATTTTGTTTCTGTCATTGTGCATTTACAGACCACTGTTCGTTGTAATGTCCATGAGCAGATAAGATCTTGTTTGCAAATAAAGCTAATTAAAAATCGCCTGTCATATCACCGTTTGGTTGGTCATTATTAAAACATAGGAAATTCATGTGTGCTTAATTCTGCTTTCCTTTTACAAAGTCATAATAAAAGAACATTTAATCTGCATGTTTTATTAGTGTATAATTAGTGTAATTAATTAGTGTAATTATGTATACTTTTTTTTATTAGGTGCTGTTGTTTTTTATTTATAGATGCTACATGTTTTTCTTTGCCTTGTATATCTGCATGTATATAAAGATAGTTTCCACCATATCTAATGGATTTATGAAATCTTATCTTACCTGAACTGATAAGCTGAATACACAGTGAGACAGTGGACCTGATCTTTATTCTGATGTTTATTTCATTGATTATCACTGGTGTTATTGTACAATAATTTAGGTTTGCTTATGTATTATATATATATATATATATATATATATATATATATATATATATATATATATATTAGTGCCCTGCATGGGGCTATAATTTGAGCCCAAGCCCGGCCCGCATTAGCAGTTAGAATCCAGGCCCACAAAATTTTTTCCAGGCCCGCAAAATAGAATTTGGCCTATGTCCAGTATAAATTTGTTAATGTTTGGCCGAGGCCTGGCTCTCATGTTCCAGGCCCGGCCCATAACCGCAGACCAAAGATGGTAAGCTCGTGGCCCTCAAGCCCGCGGCCTGCTAAATTTAGAAAAGATAACTTAAGATTATAATAAAAACTAAACAAATAAAATGTAATACGTATGTATTGTTTTATTAAATGACATATTAAATGAAAAAAACATTAATATTGATATTTCAATTCCATGTCAACCACTGGCACTAACACCAAGTGGCATTTCCAGCAGGCCTGCAGTCACTAGCCTGAGAGAGATCAGGTTCAGACATGTGTGAATTAGCACAAGTCTGAATGAATCAGTTCTGGGGAAACTGTGGACAGTAAACAGTAGACACTATTTAACATATTTAGAAAATACCAACTACCAGCTGGTGTGGGCAGTGGGCAGGTCATTCAGGCAGGCAAGATTTGGAGGGAAGACCTAGACAATAGAATGTCCACTGGTAGGGTCAAAGGGTGCAATCATGGTTTGATTGCTTCTGCAAATATATCTAAAGTAAACATTTGGGGCCTGCAAAATGTGGGCCCCGGTCCAGCCCGAGAAATTTAGTAGAGGCACGGGCCGGGCATAGACCCTAAGCCCAGCCCATGCAGGGCACTAATATATATATATATATATATATATATGTTTATATATATTTGGCTTGATATCAACAGTGAAAATATCATATGTATTTCATTACTTAACTAAGTGTTTGTTTACAGGTGTCATCATTTACCTACAAAACAGTAATTCTCATACCACCTCCATCGCACACACCCTGCACCTCATAACCCCTCCACCTCATACCCCCTCCACCTCACACCCCTTCCACCTCATACCCCCTCCACCTCATACCCCCTCCACCGCACACACCCTGCACCTCATACCCCCTCCACCACATACCCCCTCCACCTCATACCCCCTCCACCTCATACCCCCTCCACCTCACACCCCATCCACCTCACACCCCCTCCACCTCACTCCACCTCACACCCCCTCCCCCTCACACCACCTCCACCTCACTCCTCCTCCACCTCACACCCCTTCCACCTCATGCCCCTCCACCTCATACCCCCCTCCACCTCCCCAAATTAGTACTTAAAACGTTGATAATTTTTCACATTTAAAATTATATCGATGCAGTAATGTTACGACATGGTGCATTTATATAGGACATTAAATAATAATCATCAAACTATGTCTACAAACATTTATATCCAATAATTATCTTAAATTTATGTGTTTTTCTAACTCCTTGGTGTCATATCGATAATTGTTTTGAATTTCCAAGATGTCGGATTGTATTAGTGTTTCGACTTGAACATCATGTTTACGTTGCAATTTGCTGCTGAACAGCAAGGTCGATACTCAGACAGATAACGGGTAAAATATATATTGAAATTGTGGTTCATTAAAATAAATTTGGGTGGTCTAGAATAGATGTAGTTCATGCTATATTATAACGTGATTTTACGATAAAACTATTAGAGTTTGTACGTTTAAAACGGGGGCACAACAATAACCCCATCCAGCTCATTCTATACAGGCATCGATTTTCGTGGGGAATTGTTGGGAGTCCACTAGGGCCGGAACGATGCACTGGTGCACCGGTGTATCACGATACGCACCGCACGGTATGGTACACGATACACAATATCTGTATCGCGGTACACTTTTTCAACAAATGTTTATTTTTCATGCTGGAATGGCTATAGCTGTGATGCCACACTGTGGACTCTTTGCCAGTTCACAGTGTAGTGCCACCGTTTGAGCGTTTCCATTTGCCTGTAGTCTAAGACTCACTGGTATTTTTTAACAAAAGAAGTGAGTGTCACACTCGGTGCAGACCAGAGCCAATTAAAAATGTTGCACGTAGACATTGGCTAGTTCAGCACTGGATTTATCATCTTCTAAAGTAGTGAGTCACACGGACTCCTCCCACGGGATGCATAAGGACTCTGGAGATGAAACAAGGAATCTCGGACTACTGGAAAATTTAAGCCTGCTATAAATTTTACCTGCACACTTGCTTACCTTAAGATACCTTAAGATGGTTCTATTCGCATGATTCTTGTGACTCATTGATCAGATCTTCATCGTCGTCTATTAATAGTTTAAGAATGCCACTACACACTAACGTTCATACAAATTTAATAACTAAACCCTCATTCATGAACACTTATGTAGTGGTTGGCTCGGCATTGATCAGCAAACAACACCACTTCCTGGTATTAGTCAAATTTGAATTTATTTTAGTTATTAAATTTGAATGAAAGTTAGTTATCTGTTATTTATTTGCACTATATGATTGCGTCAGTGTGTGCAACAATTATTATTATTACTCTGTCGGTCCAAATAACAATATATTTTATTCTTATGTGTACAACATGGAATAAATCTGACTCATATGGTTTGCACTAAACTTTCATTTGTGCACACTTATGTGGGGCTTATACTTGCAAAAATAATATTACAATCATCTTGGCTAAAACAAGCTTGCTATATTCTTTGGTTGAAATCCATATGTTGGAATTAAAATTGTATATAAATCTGTATAATTGGTCTATTGCATTCCAATTCTGATTGAGTGTTGCCATCTGTCAGGCTACAAAATGTTCCTTCATCAAACAAAATGCATTAGGTTTTGCCGGAAATCTGCCTAGCATCATAAATAGTTGTACTTCAACCGCTATGAATTTGTCAATCGATGTTAAACTGTTATGATGAACAAAAGAAAAACATGTACTTGATCGTGGTCTTCTTTTTCCAGGTTACCTTCCCAACTGCCTGGAGGCCGTGGAAGCGATGTTGGCTGCAGCAAGCATCGGGGCCATCTGGAGCTCCACCTCCCCAGACTTTGGGGTCACTGTGAGTAGGCTGTCAACGTGAAAAACATCTTAGCTAAGGTTTTGTTTATGTGATGCAATTACAATATGATTGTGATGTCTGAAGTGTTCCTGTTTTGTAGGGAGTGTCGGGCACTTACTGATGTGTTGCTGTGTTGTAGGGAGTGTCGGGTCACTTACTGAAGTGTTGCTGTGTTGTAGGGAGTGTCGGGTCACTTACTGATGTGTTGCTGTGTTGTAGGGAGTGTCGGGTCACTTACTGATGTGTTGCTGTGTTGTAGGGAGTGTCGGGTCACTTACTGATGTGTTGCTGTGTTGTAGGGAGTGTCAGGTCACTTACTGAAGTGTTGCTGTGTTGTAGGGAGTGTCGGGCACTTACTGATGTGTTGCTGTGTTGTAGGGAGTGTCAGGCACTTACTGATGTGTTGGTGTGTTGTAGGGAGTGTCAGGTAACTTACTGAAGTGTTGCTGTGTTCTAGGGAGTGTCAGGTCACTTACTGAAGTGTTGCTGTGTTCTAGGGAGTGTTGGGTCACTTACTGAAGTGTTGCTGTGTTGTAGGGAGTGTCGGGTCATTTATTGAAGTTGAAGTGTTGCTGTGTTGTAGGGAGTGTCGGGTCACTTAATGAAGTGTTGCTGTATTGTAGGGAGTGTCGGGTCACTTACTGAAGTGTTGCTGTGGTGTAAGGAGTGTTAGGTCACTTACTGAAGCATTGCCTGCTGTAGGGAGTGTTGGATCACTTAATGAAGTGTAGCTGTGCTGTAGGGAGTGTTGGGTCACTTACTGAAGCATTGCTCTGTTGAAGGGAGTGTTGGATCACTTAATGAAGTGTTGCTGTATTTTAGGGAGTGCTGGGTCACTTAATGAAGTGTTGCAGTGTTGTAGGGAGCATTGGATCACTTAATGAAATGTTGCTGTGTTATATGAATGTTGGATCACTTACTGAAGTGTTGTTGTGTTGTAGGGAGTGTTGGATCAGTTACAGAGGATATGTTGGGTCACTTCCTGAAGTGTTGTTTTGTTTTAGGGCGTGTTGGATCAGTTACAGAGGATATGTTGAGTCACTTCCTGAAGTGTTGTTTTGTTTTAGGGAGTGTTGGATCGCTTCAGTCAGATCCAGCCCAAGATGATCTTCTCTGTGGACGGTGTTGTCTACAACGGCAAACAACACGACCACCTTGTGAAGCTCCAACAGGTCGTTGAATGTGAGTCTTGGGAGCATTACACTGATGACAATATCATTCTCACGTCGAATGCCAGGAGTAAAACTGTCCGATAGTACGAGATAGCAAAGAACATACGTTTTCATGTCCTCCTTCATCAATGCAAATTAATATCAACTAAGTAAGCCACTATGGATAATCAATTAATAGTTCTAATTTTTTACTTAGTCATCTTATGACTTAAAGAAGTCTTAGCAGTGTCTTAATTTGTACATAGTTGAGATGCATGTCTTATGTGAATGAATGACATGTGAATGGATGAATTACATGAATGCCAGTAATGACATGATGCTGTGAAATACGAATTACCGTTGCACCTCACATTCAGGTGAGTTATCCAGATAGATATGAAGATGGATAATTTGGGGTGTTTGACCATCAAGACAGTTGGAAAAAATTGCAAACCCTATTGTATTTAATTGTATTACATTGTATTTAAGTTGAATATTTAACATTGAAGTAGATTGTGTGTTACTGCGTGACAGGTCTGCCCGACCTGCAGACTGTCATCATTGTGCCGTATGTGACAACTGACACGCAACACTGTGACATCTCACACATTAAGAACAGGTGAGTGACATTGGGTGAAGTTGTCGCCAATGAAATGAATGGTTTAACAGCCACTCAACATGCAGCCTTTCACTTACAGTCTGACTGCTATACTTGGACAATTAAAAGTTGTTGAAGCACCAACATATCATGTAATAGTTGGTATATGGAATAGCATGTTTTTTATCACTAGATGGTTGGCATGAATAAATGCAATGCATCATGGGATCGAGTTGCGATAGAAGTACAACATGTAATTTTGTACTTTAAATTAGAGAGTTGGAACAATGCTGTATCCATGACAACGACAAGAACGCAAATAATTAAAGAATTACTGATTCAGCGAAGAATACATCGTATCAACAATAACGCTGACTGATATTAAACAGAAATCACGATACAGCACCAGAATGCAAAAATTGGCTGAGCTGACGTTTGAATAAGATAGATATGCGATTTTTTCAATGCATGGCAAAAGATTCATGCGGATTAAGTGTTTTACTTCCTTCAACAATTTCACTTTTATATTAGTGCTGTATTATGCACCAGAGGCGCCACGGGTTACTTTGGGTAGGCGCTATTGATTTTGAACAGTGATGACACAGGGATGATCACAAAACATTAATGTGCGGCACTACACGTAATTGATGAAATAAGTTTAGCCTACATGAAACTTTGAATTACATCGACCTGTGTCCAACTATGTCAACGTCATATTCGTCAGGTGACACTTCAGTTGTCATAGCGCAAAACTGCCTTCATGTGCTCAAAGTTGGCACCCTTATGAACTGTAATTGGAATAGAAACAAAATTTTTAGTAAAAATACATTGGTGTGCAAAGCCAAATGAAATAGCTGCTAACTCCATGACATTTTCATGTGGTGACATACATTGATGTATTAAAAACCCCTTAGAAACCCTAGATAGCAAATGGACAAGGAAGCCATTGGCTTATCGAGAGTCCAACCTTTTTAATCTGCCCTCCTGAATTATGTGTCAACCTTGTTTTTAAACATATTCACGCTGCTAGCAGTTGCACAATCTGTAGATAATTTGATCCATTAATTGATTGTCCTATGTTAGAATGAGTACTTTCTGATATCCAGTTTGCACTGATCCTTCACTAATGTTACCTCATATCCTCTAGTTCTATTAGCTTTCTTGAGTGAGAAAAAAATATTTCTATCAATATTTTCACACCCATTCAATATCTTAAAAACTTCAATTTTATCTCCTCTTAACCGCCTTGTCTCTAGGGTTGTTAAGCCACATTCTGTAAGTCCCAAGGGACTGGATACTGCGCTATATAAGAACACCTTATATCATCACAGAAGTCATCATGAGTGTAAAGGACCACTGAGGATTTATGGTGGAAATGCAATTTTGACAAAAAACTTTAAATATAATAGTTTTTTGGTTGAAAGTGGCTGTAGGTTCAGATGATTTTAAAGGCATGGGGGCTTTGTTTCATATTTTCGATCTGCTACAAAGAAAGTGTGTTTCCCCATGTTAAGTTTAGTTTTCAGAACAAAAGGTTGTGACATAGATGGTCTGAGCTGCCTGGGCATATTTGAAAGATGCATGAAGCTAGCCAAATATGGTTGCTGTTGTGTAGACAGAGAATGGTACGTAAGAATAGACATATTTGATAGGTAACCAGAAGTCAGTTTAACTGTTTTTGTAGGGTAGTGATAGTGGGAAATGATGTGCGAGTACTTGGTACTAAATACAAACAGTACATTTTTTGGGTTTGTATCCTGAGTTGTCGACGAACTGTTGGGATCTGGCCATGTTATTGACTAGAACCTTATCAGTGTTTGGTAAATCTCTATCTTCTTGCAGCTGTTTCCTGGAAGACTTCCTGGCAAGTGGTTGTCATGACGCCGGTGACATGCCTGCGGAATTGACCTTTGAGCAGCTGCCGTTTAATCACCCTTTGTTCATCATGTACTCATCTGGCACTACGGGGGTACCAAAGTGCATGGTACACTCTGCAGGGGTATGTTACTGGTTCACTCTGCAGGGGTATGTAACTGATTCACTCTGCAGTGGTATGTAACTGGTTCACTCTGCAGGGGTATGTAACTGGTTCACTCTGCAGGGGTATGTAACTGGTTCACTCTGCAGGGGTATGTAACTGGTTCACTCTGCAGGGGTATGTAACTGGTTCACTCTGCAGGGGTATGTAACTGGTTCACTCTGCAGGGGTATGTAACTGGTTCACTCTGCAGGGGTATGTAACTGGTTCACTCTGCAGGGATATGTAACTGGTTCACTCTGCAGGGGTATGTAACTGGTTCACTCTGCAGGGGTATGTAACTGGTTCACTCTGCAGAGGTATGTAACTGGTTCACTCTGCAGGTCCAAATCCACCCAAGAGGACTGGTGTCCAAATCCACCCGAAAGGACTGGTCCAAATCTACCCAAGAGGACTGGGGTCCAAATCCACCTGTTGCTGTCTCGAAGCTTGGACAGTTTCGTTCATCCCACATTGTCTGTGTCTTTCCGTTGGTTCTTTCTACCTTGTGAAGTAAAAGGTCCCCAATACTGTAGTCACATAATATGGACTCACACAGTGGTGGACTCTATCTCTAACTCACCCTATATGTTTATATGGTGTGAACCTAGCTCAATACTCTAGTCACATAATATGGACTCACATATTGGTGGACTCTATCTCTAACTCACCCTGTATGTATATATGGTGTGAACCTAGCTCAATACTCTAGTAACATAATATGGACTCACAGATTGGTGGACTCTACCTCTAACCCAGCCTGTATGTATATATGGTGTCAATGCACCCAGCTCTATACTCTAGTCACATAATACAACTAACACAGAGGTATGAACTGTATCGGTAGAAGTAGAAGAATAATTTGGAAATGACACTTTATTATCTATTATTATAATTATTTCATACAAGCCATGGAAATGAGATGCTTCCGGAAGATCTTGCACATATCATACAAAGACCATGTTACTAACGATGCTGTCCGTAACAAGATCAAACAAGCCATCGGACCATATGACGACCTTACAACAGTTAAGAAGCGTAAACTGAAGTGGTACGGTCATGTATCACGATCATCTGGCCTTGCAAAGACTATCTTGCAAGGTACCGTAAGAGGGGGGAGACGAAGAAGTAGACAGAAGAAGAGGTGGGAAGACAACATCAAAGAATGGACAGGAATGGAGTTCGCTGATTCCCAGAGGGCTGTAGAGAACAGGGAAACGTGGAGAGAGCTGGTTAGAAAGTCATCAATGGTGCCCCAACGATCCTTACGGGTTATGGGAAAGTGAAGTGAAGTGAAGAAAAAGAGGAAGATTTTTCATGTTTAAGAATATTCATGCCTGCGTATGTCTCTGTGTTTTCCTTGTTAATTCTTTAGGAATTTAAATCGCCGTCCTACAAATTTCTCACTGTTCATTAAAGCATCATCTCAAGTTGTGCATTACTTGTTATTTAATTGCGGTAGACTTGTAGTGTTTTCACATTTATCAAGGATGTATCAGCATGTAGATGTCTCGAATTATCCACAGAATTGTTCCTACTTGAGAAAGACTGAGATTTCTTATTGTAGGTTTTGTAAGAAAATCACAACTATTGGTAGAAAATAATGCAACAAATTATACATAAGCTTAATATATTTTACATATTTTGCATGTATTGGTCAGACCTGCGATTTTCATACAATGGATATTGTACAAGGCATGTTGTCGTGAAGATTTTTTTACAGTGATGTTGTACAAGGGAAGTCATGTGGATGCTGTACAAGAGATGTATATGGGATGTTGTCCTGGGGAGGTTGTACAAGGGATGTTGTCCTGGGGAGGTTGTACAAGGGATATTGTCCTGGGGAGGTTGTACAAGGGATATTGTCCTGGGGAGGTTGTACAAGGGATATTGTCCTGGAATAATTGGGTGATGTTTTGAAGACAGGTACTGGTGTGATTGTAGGGGACTCTGTTGAAGCACATAGAGGAGCACTTGTTGCAGGGAGACATGACACACACCGACATCCTCTTCTACTACACCAGTGTAAGTGAACATGTCACTAGTGTAAGTGAACACGCCACTAGTGTAAATGAACACATCACTAGTGTAAGTGAACACATCACTAATGTAAGTGAACACGTCACTAGTGTATGCGAACACGTCATTTGTGCAAGTGAACACATCACTAGTGTAAGTGAATACGTCACTAGCTGCACTAACTCTAATGTTGTAAACTGTTTAGTCATTTTATCTAAACGCCGCAATTTTTTGATAGCCAAATTCAAATTGCTTTAGCCAATTTTTTTAATATGCAGTACAACAAATGCTTATGCATTGTGCACATGCTTTTCAACGAAAATACTGGTGACCAAATTGGATGAAATTGGTAACTTTTGTTTAGCCAAATCTGATGTCATGTGGCCTATGGCCCAAATATCCACTGGTAGCGCTAGCCTAGTGTAAGTGAACATGTCACCAGTGTAAACGAACAGGTCACTAGTGTAAGTGACGAAGTCATCAGTGTACGTGAATAGGTCACTAGTGTAAATGAACAAGTCACCAGTGTAGGTGAAAAGATCACTAGTGTAACTGTACTGGTCACTAGTGTAAGTGAACAGGTCACCAGTGTAAGTGAACAGGTCCCCAGTGTAAGTGAACAGGTCACCAGTGTAGGTGAACAGGTCACTAGTGTGGGTGAACAGGTCACTAGTGTGGGTGAACAGGTCAATAGTATGGGTGAACAGGTCACTAGTGTAGGTGAACAGGTCACTAGTGTGGGTGAACAGGTCACTAGTGTGAGTGATCAGGTCACCAGTTTATGTGACCCATCACATGAACTTGTGACCTATCACTAATGTGACTACACTGATAGTGTGACCTTATTATCACTAGTGTTATGTGACCACATGACTAGTGTGAGTGACTGTGTCACTAGTGTAAGTGGCTAAATTACTGACCACATACTTGTTTCAGTGATGGTACTTTGCATATGATTGTCTTTTCTGTCATCAAAATATCCTCCCATTACAATGATATTTACTTATTTAATGTCGTTATTTTTGGATAATGTTTTTGTTTGCTGATCCTAATACTGGTGCATATTTTCAGACAGGTTGGATGATGTGGAATTGGATGATTAGTGCACTGTTTCTGGGAGCAGCGATTGTTTGCTACGATGGATCGCCCTTTGTGCCGCATGAGAATGTGCTGTGGGACCTTGTGGACAAATTGGGGTATGTAGTAGGGCTTAGAAAACTTAGGTATGTAGTGGAGCATATGATTACATGGACACATGGAGTGACATTTGACACCTTTCCATATGTTACGTTGAGGGGAGATGTGGGTCTAGATATTATTGATTTTTCAAGAAAACGTTATTGTTAATGTTTTCACATTTCTGTGTGGAAATATTCCACATGGAAATGTCAGTATGTACAAAGTAATTCTTTCTGCTGATGCACATTTTATTTGCTTACATATAAATATGATAATATGTGATTTTAATGATATGCTCCTCAATGCTGAGTCATTGTTTCTGCTGACTGGTGCATGCATAATCCTAAAATATCATTTTGTTTGGACTTCAAGTACAAGCTGACAATGTAAGCAAAATCAGAAATGCCACACTTGTGCTGAGCATCACTGTAGAAATTTGTTAAAAGCTCAGATGATTTCTTAGCAATACCGACTTTACGTGAGCCCATCTTTGTGAGAAATACATTACCTATTACACAGATCCCATCATTTGGTGGACGTCCATTGATTTGATTGGCTGTTGCAGTCACTTCCAGCATCTTGTTTATGTCTCATTCGACCCATAATTTCCTATGTTTTTTATTGACGAAAATCCGAATAAGCTCTACCTAAAATTTAAATCAATGGAAACACAAACAGTTTCAGTTTGTGCTTGAATCTACTTTTCTGCCGCTGACACCATCTGAAAGTTTAAAGAAAGTAGGATAATATAAGATCCCAGTTATTATTATGTCAATATAAGATCCCAGTAATTATGTTGATAATGAAATGTTAGTGAACAATAGGCAAAACATAATTTATGCAATCAACAACACAACACAGATATAGAGATATGAAAAGGCCAAATGAATGACGTTTATTGTGGGGATTAAGGGTAAGCCCACTTTCAAAGAAATGTAAAACAAAGAAATCTGGGCTCCACAACCCAACGCCAGGCTGACTACGCCCCATGCTAGCCTCCTGGACGTCGGGTTCAATAGAGCCCACATTTCACCACAAAGCAGTAGCAGTATTCCTATTATTTTAGCTTTTTGTGTTGTGCTAATTGCATTGACTGTGATATTTCTACATTAGTTACGTATATATTGTATTAGACATAACAAGCGTACAATACGCTTGAAAAAAATTGGGCCATGGAAAAATTTCAAGTAATCTGTTCTTTTAAGCATACACCAAAATTTCATTCTCTAGACAATAAGGTAACTGTGTAACACTAATGGTATCATTTGGTGACTAGAGTAGACCGACTAAAGAGTAGTGCCAACTGTTTAACACCAGATGGCGACACTTTTAAATTGTGCCACACTAGTCAAATTACAATAATTATGGATCCTGCTGATTAAAAAAGGGAGTGTACTCTAATTAGGACATGTATGCTTACTAGGTCAAATGCTGTATATATTTTTTATAATATGTATGCTTTTGTCTGCTCTTTGCATAAACACCCAATCAAGATAATAATTCGGTTTGCATAAGTGTGCTTGATAGCTGACTAATACGTTTTAGGGTCACGATTCTTGGGACAGGAGCCAAGTGGTTGTCCTTGCTGGACGAACGAGGCATCAAACCTGGTTAGTTACTAACTTTGTTTTAATCATGGCCTTGGGCATCTTTAAAGTGAGCGGCAAGGTGAAATAATAAATTACTTAAAACGCATTATTCATCTGTAGGGGCATGTTGTTCTGTTAAATATTTCAGGTAAATGTGTTCCTATATGTCTACCTGGTAATAAAGGAGCATTTTTGTTAATCAATAAAGGTACGTTTTTGTGTATTGAATTTTGGACTTTTACACTCTAGTAGGTATGTTCATTTTAAACCAAAATTATCTGGGACGGATTCCACCACTCTACAGTCCCTACATAAAACTAGATGTTCCACAAATTGCACTAGTGCCTCTAGCCAGATACTCATTCCACTGGGTGAACTATGGAGTGAACAAAATTGCCTAGACTTTGAACTGCAGTGAGAGAAATTGAACCTTTGTTGTTTTGGTTAAGAGCCAAACACTTTGTTACTGTGCAGCACGGCCCTACAATGACACGCACACTTAGTGTAGGAAATTCTGAATTTGTTGCCATACTCTATGTGTAATGTGGTCCTGAGCATTATAATAACAAATGAAACTATTCCAGCAAATCCTCTTGCTGCCATTTCAAAGTTTGTTCAATTTCGTTCACCCCACATTGCCACAGTTCACTCAGCTGTATAAATGAGTACCTGCCTGTAGACAGTAGTAGTCGTCACGCAGTAATTGCAGCATGGTTGACATTGAGTTGGGGATGGAATGAACAGGTCTGCCAGGGAGTGGATGATATAGTGCTTTGAGTGGTCCCATGGATGGGTCTGCCAGGGAGTGGATGATATAGTGCTTTGAGTGGTCCCATGGATGGGTCTGCCAGGGAGGGGATGGTATAGTGCTTTGAGTGGCCCCATGGATGGGTCTGTCAGGGAGTGGAGGGTGTAGTGGTTTGAGTGGTCCCATGGATGGGTCTGTCAGGGAGTGGAGGGTGTAGTGCTTTGAGTGGTCCCATGGATGGGTCTGTCAGGGAGTGGAGGGTGTAGTGGTTTGAGTGGTCCCATGGACCAGATACTCTGCAGTACAAGTTACCTTTATATCTAGCTACAAACGAGACAATTGAAACACCAGAGACATCAGCAGCTAACAGGTGTGGCTTGTCATGTTTATTCACAGGAAAAACCCACAGTCTCAAGTCACTGCACACAATTCTGTCAACTGGTTCGCCACTCAAGCCCGCTACATTCAACTACGTGTATCGAGATGTGAAGAGTGAACTACTTCTTGGCTCCATCACAGGTAAACTTATTGGCTCCATCACAGGTAAACTTCTTGGCTCCATCACAGGTAAACTTCTTGGCTCCACCACAGGTAAACTTCTTGGCTCCATCACAGGTAAACTTCTTGGCTCCATCACAGGTAAACTTCTTGGCTCCACCACAGGTAAACTTCTTGGGTCCACCACAGGTAAAGTTTTTGGATCTATCACAGGTAAGCCTCGTGGCTCCATCACAGGTAAACTTCTTGACTCCACCACAAGTAAACTTCTTGGCTCCATCACAGGTAAACTTCTTGGCTCCATCACAGGTAAACCTCTTGGCTGCATCACAGGTAAACTTCTTGGCTCCATCACAGGTAAACTTCTTGGCTCCATCACAGGTAAACTTCTTGGCTCCATCACAGGTAAACTTCTTGGCTCCACCACAGGTAAACTTCTTGGCTCCATCACAGGTAAACTTCTTGGCTCCATCACAGGTAAACTTCTTGGCTCCACCACAGGTAAACTTCTTGGGTCCACCACAGGTAAAGTTTTTGGATCTATCACAGGTAAGCCTCGTGGCTCCATCACAGGTAAACTTCTTGACTCCACCACAAGTAAACTTCTTGGCTCCATCACAGGTAAACTTCTTGGCTCCATCACAGGTAAACCTCTTGGCTCCCTCACAGGTAAACTTCTTGGCTCAATCACAGGTATACTTCTTGGCTCCATCACAGGTAAACTTCTTGGCTCCATCACAGGTAAACCTCTTGGCTCCACCACAGGTAAACTTCTTGGCTCCATCACAGGTAAATGTCTTGGTTCCATCACAGGTAAACTTCTTGGCTCCACCACAGGTAAATGTCTTGGCTCCATCACAGGTATACTTCTTGGCTCCATCACAGGTAAACCTCTTGGCTCCCTCACAGGTAAACTTCTTGGCTCCATCGCAGGTATACTTCTTGGCTCCATCACAAGTAAACTTCTTGGCTCCACCACAAGTAAATGTCTTGGCTCCATCACAGGTAAACTTCTTGGCTCCACCACAGGTAAACCTCTTGGCTCCATCACAAGTAAACTTCTTGGCTCCACCACAGGTAAATGTCTTGGCTCCATCACAGGTAAACTTCTTGGCTCCATCACAGGTAAACCTCTTGGCTCCCTCACAGGTAAACTTCTTGGCTCCATCGCAGGTATACTTCTTGTCTCCATCACAGGTAAACTTCTTGGCTCCATCACTGGTAAACCTCTTGGCTCCACCACAGGTAAACTTCTTGGCTCCATTACAGGTAAACGTTTTGGCTCCATCACAAGTAAACTTCTGCATCGCTCAGATGTCTTGCTTTACTGTTTATTCTTTAGTTTGTTAATACAATGGTGATATTTATGTGCTCTTCCTCCTTGTTCCCTGCTGTACAGGGTTGAGGGTCAGGTACAGTCTCTTCCTCCTTGTTCCCTGCTGTACAGGGGTGAGGGTCAGGTACAGTCTCTTCCTCCTCGTTCCCTGCTGTACAGGGGTGAGGGTCAGGTACAGTCTCTTCCTCCTTGTTCCCTGCTGTACAGGGGTGAGGGTCAGGTACAGTCTCTTCCTCCTTGTTCCCTGCTGTACAGGGGTGAGGGTCAGGTACAGTCTCTTCCTCCATGTTCCCTGCTGTACAGGGGTGAGGGTCAGGTACAGTCTCTTCCTCCTTGTTCCCTGCTGTACAGGAGTGAGGGTCAGGTACAGTCTCTTCCTCCTTGTTCCCTGCTGTACAGGGGTGAGGGTCAGGTACAGTCTCTTCCTCCTTGTTCCCTGCTGTACAGGGGTGAGGGTCAGGTACAGTCTCTTCCTCCTCGTTCCCTGCTGTACAGGGGTGAGGGTCAGGTACAGTCTCTTCCTCCTTGTTCCCTGCTGTACAGGGTTGAGTGTCAGGTACAGTCTCTTCCTTCTTGTTCCCTGTTGTACAGGGGTGAGGGTCAGGGGTGAGGGTCAGGGGTGAGGGTCAGGTAAAGAATTGTTGAGCCACTCTTTCTGTTCTTTCTTTCCATAGTTTTTTATCGGCAGCCCCCTCTCCATCTTTCCTCCTTCCTCGGTCTTCTCATATCCCTCTTCACACAGTCCTCCCTTCTCAGATGTCGCCTTCCCCTTTTCCTGCGTCCTTGATGTTTTTCCACCTCAGCTCTCATTGCTAGTTTGCCTGCACCCATCTTTACTTATTTCTATAACATGATAAAAGCTTTGAACAAATGAGAGATGAAGTCTTGGATGGCTGAAGCAGCTAATCCTCGACTGATAGACCTGACGACAATGCACCTTGATGAAGGTGAAGTGATGCTGCCTGGCCAGTGTCAGGTTTAGCTGCCTGTGGGCCCGTCTGCAGAGATTGGATTGAATGTAGTTGATATTATATAGGTTGGCCCTGTCACTGTTCGCCAGCAAACCTGTGAACTCATGTGTCTGTTTTTTAGGTAGTTTTTGTAGCACCTGTACTGACCAGTGTGATGCTGGTCATCACTGGTGATACTAAGTGTTTACTTGGGAACTATTTTTTCTTGATGAATATATATCATTGGAAAGTTGATGGAATGTTAATTTTATTGTGTATGGACACAACTGTGAATGCACATATGCTATTACTTACAGTTTGGTTGACTTTGTACAAGTGTTGTGTGTGATTCCCTCCAGGTGGCACTGACATCATTGCGTGTTTCGCTGGTCAGAACTGTACAGGAGCTGTTTATCAGGGAGAGATCCAGTGTCGCATACTCGGGATGGCTGTGGAATGCTGGGATGATGACGGTACTTATACACTCATCTACACCTTGTACAGCTACTGATACACTCTTGTATGTCTCGTACAGCTACTGATACACACGTGTACACCTTGTACAGCTCATATCATCAAAACTTGGCGTAGAATACTAACTTCATGACAATCAGTGTTAACAATTTAAGTTTAACAAGCATTTCTGAAAGGCATATGTTTACTTTTGTTTTAATAACCCAACATACTCATGCAAATTCAAAACGTGTCCATGTATGATCATGGTTACATGTTTGTGTTGACTCAACTATTGTCTAAAGTTATGTGTCTTGTCCTCTAGGAACCATTTGAAACATACAATTTCTAACAGATGTGTTTATGGTGGCTGGGGCTTGCAATTTTGAATTGAATAGTTTCAGACGTTTTTAAGATAAATTAACCATTTCTTCACAAATTATAGTTGAAATACTAAATAATACTCCAGATTAATAAAAACCTAAAGAATAAAGTTTAAGAACATGGTTACTTTAGGTTGGCATCATACTGTAGTGTACTGGAGTCACAGTAATCAGACGCTATGGTCCGCTATAACGGTAAAAAAATTTACGTTGGCATGAAGTGCACGCTGACTTGAAGATTAGTTTTCGAGTTATTATTTAATATAAATGGC